>QMIH01000550.1:15548-50940 GCA_003987875.1 Clarias batrachus
AAATAATTGTTTAAATAATTGTAATAGTTATTAGAAATTTCCAATACTGAGGAAAAAAAGGCAGAATAATATTATTTCTGAACATACATCATGTATAAAGTTTAGGATTGTTGCAAAATGCAAACTGTAATCCAGAGTGTGTGCATGGAGTTTGCATGTTACACCCCCATGCTTGGTGTGTTTCCTCCAATTACTCCAGTTTCCTCCCGTAGTCCAAAGACATGCAGATTAATTGATGTTCCCCTATTCCCCATAGTGTGTGAGTGTGTGTTTATGTGCCACGCGACAGACTGGCAATACCCCGCCTCGTACCCCGAGTCCTCTGGGAAAGTAACTCAAACACTCTATACAAACATGGTGAGCAGAAAATCTTCTAATCTTACACCAGTTTACTGTTGTGTATTCTTCAACCTGAACTGACAAAAGACACAGATGTTTCCCAGATTAGACTCAATATACACGTGTCAGGAGGTTAATTTGAGTTATTTAACTGCACCACATGAAAAGCATTAACAAGATGTTTACTATGGGATGCACAACCGATACTGAACCTGATGTCGCTATGGTATCAGACATCTGCTGCTTTGCACATATGGAAGAGTCAAATGTTTTGTCAGGTTTTGAAAAAATGGTCTCAGTTCCCTTTACCTGAATAAGTCCCTAGCATAGTTATCATGAAAATGCAGTGTTTTAATCAAAAAGGGGGGAAAAAAGATTTATAAAAATTTTTTTTTTTTTTAAAAAAAAGGATTGAGGTGGGGGGTATTTTTCATGCTCTCCCTGTTAAATAAAAGCATCATGTGGAAAAAAAATTGTTTGCTGTTGCTAAAATATGATGAATTTAAAATAGGTAAAAAAGAAAGAAAGAAAGAAAGAAAGAAAGAAAGAAATGGGACACGTGTAAATCATATTTGGAACATCAGGGCTTTTCTAGCTGACTCTGCATAAATAAATGAATAAATACATTTAAATGCAAAAAAGTAAAAAAAATAAATCACATTATACTGTAAAATATACACACATTATACAGTATATAGCATATGTAGCACAGCAACAGTTCACAGATATTATAATTATGCACCAAAAGTTCTAGCTTTGATGGCTGTGACCTTGCATCAATCTTTTTATACCTCAAATGTCTAGCATGAGTCATTAAGAAAATAAGAAAATCATCGGTTCCACACGAACAGCTGGAACAACACACTTTGAAGAGCATTTGGTATGTTGCTCAACTCTTGGCTTCGAGCAGCATCAGAGGGTATTAAGCACACATCTGTTACCTGCTGATGACTTTGCTGAGGAAAAACAAGGCTCATTGGCATTCTGCAGCACACACACGTACACAGAGAGAGAGAGAGAGAGAGAGAGAGAGAGAGAGAGAATGGGAGGAAGGGAGGGAGGAATGATAGATGACACTGACAGAGTCGTTGCCCCCATTTATTGACCTCTGTACCACTTTAATTATTGTATCCACCCCGCTGTTGACCTGCACGGAAATCAGAGCAATGAAACAAAAACAAAACGCCAGTGTTAATGAAGAGAACACAGTACAAAGGTAAAACGAAAGAAAAAAAAAAGGTCATGAGATTCAAATGTATAATAAATGCAGTATATACAGTATTTTTAATGTAATCTGATGCACATCTTATTAAGTTTTGCTTTCAATGACCAAAATATCTGTGAAAAAGATGAAGGACTGAAAAGAGGCAGTGCTTTCAGTAATGAATGAATTAATCCATGTGCCAGACCTTAATCAAATCAATCTGGATCTAAAATATTTAACAAAGGCATCAAACAGTGCATGTCTGAGAAATGCACAGATGCATAGGATATTGTATAGTTTTTTATTTTAATACACTTGATTATTTTGCATTAACTTATTGACATATTCAAAATGAATCATTTATTAATAGTATTTTGCACATTAGAATAAATATAATTATTTATAGGACCTCCTGCCACATGGGAGACGTCGGTTCGGGTTGACAGCCAGTGCATCCTGGATAAGTCGGCACATCTGTAGTGCCGGCCTCAAGCATGATTTAAATGGAAGGATCGCATCAGGAAAAAAATACCTATGCCAACTCAAATATGTGGAAACGTATTTCCGGTATAGTGACCCCCTTAACGGGCGAGGCTGAAAGAAGAACATTATTGAATCTCACCCACTGGAATGATCTACAGCACGTGTCACAGATGCAACGACTCCTGGATCTGGATGAGTTGAAATAGATAGCAGCTTGGCAATTATCAAACAAATAAATGAGCTGATGTACTGTATTGTACCATCTGGCATGAAAGTCAGTAATATACAGTAATACACCGTTTAATACACAAATACATTATATCCCCATATTAATAGGTGCATTTTGTATTTAAAGCCCATGTTAACCCTTGGAGTCATGTTTAGTTTTAAAAATGTACAGTATTTCCTAAATGATTGTACTTGCATCCAAAATATTTAAAAGGATTTCTAATGGCAAAAATATTGGCAGTGAACCTTTTGAAAAGGCACCTCCATATTGGCATTTTCTTTCCACAAGGGACAAGCAAGTAATACATTGCACACATCAAGTCCCAGCGTCAAAAATGCAATTGCACTATATCAACAGAGATCATTATATATTAAAGCACTGTGGGGACAGAAATGGGAGGTAACACTTCAAATCAAACTGTAGTAGCAGAGAGAGAGAGAGAGAGAGAGAGAGAGAGAGAGAGAGAGAGAAGCGAATGGTTGATCTCTAATCACTGGAGTTATCGGCATGCATCCTCCAGCACCTGCTATTATAGCTCGAGGCATCACAGACAGATGGCGGCATTAAATGCAATCCACATGGGGAGTTGTGTCCCCTATTCCGACTCAGTTTCTTCATAACAGCACACAGGAGTAGTGAGAGCTGTCTCTGATAGTTTTATCTATCACATGAGGTCAGATTACTGTGATTTTTTTCCATCAAAAGTTAGAAGATTCATTGAAGCACCTAAATCATCAGCACACACACACATATAGGGGATGGACAATGACAATGAAAGGCCTGGTTTTAGACCACAATAACTCATTAATATGGTGTAGGGTCTCCTTTTGCGACCAATACAGCTTCAATTCGTCTTGGGAATGAGAGATACAAGTCATGCACATTGGCCAGAGGTATTTTGAGCCATTCTTCTTACAGAATAGTGGCCAGATCATGTGGAGGAAAACATTTTCTAACTCGCTCCTCCAAAACACCCCAAAGTGGCTCAATAATATTTAGATCTGGTGMCWGTGSAGGCCATGGGAGATSTTCAACTTCACTTTCATGTTCATCAAACCACTCTGTCATCAGTCTTGCTGTGTGTATTGGTTCATTATCATCCAGATACACGTCACCGCCTTCAGGATACAATGTTTAAAACGTTGGGTGCACATGGTCCTCCAGAATGGTTCTGTAGTCCTTGTCAGTGACGCACCCATCTAGCACAAGTATTGAGCCTAGGGAAATAGGAATATTGCAGCCCAAACCATCACTGATCCACACTCATGCTTCACTCTGGGCATGCAAAAGTGTGTAGTACGCTTCTTTTGGGCTTCTCCACACCGTAATTCTCCCGGATGTGGGAAAGACAGTGAAGGTGGACTCATCAGAGAACAATACATGTTTCACATTATCTACACAAGATTTTTGCTGCTAGCACCACTGAAACTGACATTTGGCATTGATACAAGCAAAGGTTTGTCTATAGCAGCCCGCCATATACATTGACCCTGTGGAGCTCCCAACCAACAGTTTTGGTGGTAACAAGAGAGTTGAGGTGCACATTTAATTCTGCAGTGAGTTGGGCAGCTGTGGTTTTATGTTTTTTGGATAGAATCTGGGTTAGCACCCAGACATCCCTTTCAGACAGCTTCCTCTTGCGTCCACAGTTACTCCTGTTGGATCCTTCTTGGTGGTGTGCTGGCATTACACTGGATACCGTGGCTCTTGATACTTCACAAAGACTTGCTGTCTTGGTCTCAGATGCACCAGCGAGACACGCACCAACAATTTGTCCTCTTTTAAATTCTGATATGTCACCCATAATGTTGTGTGCATTGCAATATTTGAAGCAAAACTGTGCTATATATATATATACTATATGTGTGGGCTTACACCTCCAGGGTCGAGAGTGGAATGGCACCATGTACAGAATAAGCAATCTCTCTCTCTCTCTCTCTCTCTCTCTCTCTCTCTCTCTCTCTCTTTGTATATATATATATATAGCACTTCTAGCATTTCAAGGCATGGTGTGACATAATTATAAATGCTTCACAGGTTTCAATTAATCTTCATAATGGCATCTCCAGTTCACCACCTGCTGAAAAAGATCACATGTTTTCTTATTTAACAGGCACCCAGCTTTCACAGTTAAACATTACCAGCCAGACTACATTTCTTATCAGTTACAGTACTTATACAGACATACTGCTATAATCGAGGTACGAAGGTCAGGTAGTTTTGTGATTAGAGCTATTATTAGAATGAAAGAAGTATACAGTGCAATGACCTAATGTATGTACCGTGCTTTCCTTTCTCCATAGCTGTGCAGGGTATTCTGGGTTATAATTTAATGATATGATATATTCACCAGACATCTCATTAGGAAGGCTTGTACAGTACTTTCACTCAATCATGTAATTATGCCAATTATGTGGTTACAGCACAATGCTTAATGTAATGCACATACAGGTCAAGAGCTGCAGATATTATTCACACCACAGCACGGATCAGAAATGTGATCGCAATGACTTTGGCTGCGGCATGGGTGCTGGTGCCAGACAGGCTGGTTTTAGTATTTCAGAAACTGCTGATCTCTTAGAACAACAAAAAAAGACATCCAATAAGCAGAACTTCTCTGGGTGGAAATGGATTTTTGTCCACGTTTGTCTGCACCAGTTTGACCTTAGACAGCTTTAGGCTGATTTCACACTAGGAACGATTGTTTCGTGTGATTGCTGCGCCCTCTCTACTCCCCGATGGCCAGCTTGGCTAGAAGTAATTATGTTCTGTACAGTACCTGAGTACACTTGTGTCTACACTCCCCAAAGCAGCAGATGGCAGTATGCAACTAATTGGTTTTTGAGCCAACAATAAACACAAAACAGAAGAACAATACGAATAAGTCGACCATAACATTATTGACATTTAAGAGAAAATGTAAAGTGATCCTCTTGCTAGCTTTCCTACTATAACATCTGTGTAGCTCAGAGAAATGACATTGGCATGCATTGGTATGTGCTGTGTGTAAACAGAGATTTCCGTGGAGACAGATGGCAGTGACCACTTACTGTAGCATTCTAAACAGTGGTCCACTACCATGTTTCGGATATGAAAGTTTGCCTTTCGTAACCGAGTCAAAGACGATCTTTTCAATCAGACTTGAGCTTGGTATGCTGATCGGTGCCTGGGCACAGTACAACATGTTCACATGGCACAGATGGACTCGGGAGTTAAGTGTGCCCGGGTCCATGCCTTGACCCATAGTGCAAAAACTCTCTGAATCTGGCCTTCTCCCCTCTTGTCCTCCTTTGTTCACCCATGTCTAAACTATTTCTGTGTTTTGGCCAACTTTTGCCAATCTTGTACGCCTTTTTCAACCGTTTTTCCATTTTTGTCAACAATTGTTTGACCTTTTTGTCCATGCTTGTTCATTTTTTTCTGCATTTGCCCTTGGTAGTTAACCTTTGTCTACCCTTATCCACTACTATTCACATTTTCATCCTTTTTTTGCATTGTTGATTTTTATTTAGATTTTATTCTTCTTCTTTCTCTTTGTTCTTACCTTTTTTCCTTCGTCTTTTTTTCTGCAATTGTCTTTCTATTGCATTTCAAGCATTTCTGCCTTGTTTCACAACTTATACAATGTTTACCTGTCTGGTGAGCAGGCATCATGCATAAAACTTCAAATACACCACTGGCTGACAGAAACTGGAGGGGAAAAAGCAGTTTTGGATATCGGAAGGACTTAATTTATCATGCTGCTGCCATGAGTACAGTAACATGTGTTCCTATTAAAGTGGCCACTGAGAGTACCTGTTTGCTTTATACAGCTTTATTGCTTATTTTTGGAAGTGCTGTATCTATCATTCTTGACATATCTATATAGGGTTTTTTTTTTCATTCTGTTTTTACATTTTCACCACAAATGATATGAAACCTAGAGGGACACATTAGTTTTATTACAATTTTATGGCGATGGACAGATGATATTAGAAAGCTCTTCTTGTAGAAGGAACAGCAATTTATGAATGTGAGATTGGGCAAAACATCCTTATATAATAAAAAAAGTATAAAAATAGATGTATTTATTTATGTGTTTTTCATGCATAAGCTATATTGTATACAACAGGGAAATGCACTGCTACCACCATGTGGTGAAGCAGAGCTATTACAGGTAAAAAATTAATAGAATATTATTGAAAATAAATTCAATACAATACAATACCACAAAATCATATTAAACTAAATTAGAAACTGTGCATGTACATGAGTACTGATGAATACCAGTGGACAAAAAGGGGAAATTAAAATTATACATGGATGTTAAAATATTAATTTTTTAAATGCAAAAATATACATTTAATAGATTTAAATCCCAATCCACCTGCCAGATTACAATGGTGGCCAAAAGTATTGAGAGAAAGTAAAATGTATATGTTTTAATTGCATTCCTATTAAAATGTTCTTATTTTATGCAGTGAAATTGCTACACAACATTCAATATTTAGTATTAAGTCATTTATTCTCCAAAACCTGCTGGATCCAACTTGGAAAAGAGTCAAAGAAGAAGTCTTCAATACTCTGGTGATACACGAATAAAAGTCTTAAACCTCCTCTCATTTCTTTATATTTTGTTTCCAAAGAGTTACTTGTATAGTTCCTGAAGGCTTCCTGAAGGATGTTTTTGAGCTCTCATTTCCGCCAAGTTCCTGTCTTTCATTTTCTGTCCAGCCTTCGTCTTCTTTCGGCTGCTCACATTAGAGAGCGCCACAGCGGATCAATTGTCTCCATCTAACCTCATCTGTCTACCACATCTCCCTTTGGCACTCCAACCTCCTGCATGTCCAGCCTCACCACATCCAAAAACCTCCTCTTGGGCCTTCCTCCTCACTTCCTGCCAGACAGCTCCATCGCTATCATTCTCCTCCTGATACCCCCCTCATCTCTCCTCATGTGTTCAAAGCATTTTAATCTGCCTCTCTGACTTTGTCCCCAAATAGGCTGAAAATTAAAAATGATTATGCTATTATAAACACTTAGAGTTTAGCAAAGACCAATTTTTTTTTTTCCTAATTCTAAAACTGCAGGTCTACAGCAGGCGTGTGTATGTTTGAAGAGAAAGCACTATACACTTTTATGGCCTAAATTGTTAAAAGGCACTAGGAAGAACAAATGTACAAAACCAGTTCCGCTATAATGCTAAAATATTTTGGTTATATGGGCCGTGATGATGATGATGATGATGATGATGATGATGATGATGATGATGATGATGATGATGATGATTTTAGAATGGAGCTAAAAAGAAAAAAAATTGTAAAGCTTGGCTTTGGATAAAAAAAAATCAATAAAATTATATTTTTCATGCTGTTTTATCCTTGTTAAACGAAGGCACCCTGTGACAAAAAATGTATATTGGTAATATAAGACAATAATATAATACAATAAAAATAGATAAAATTAAATAAGTAAATAAATAAATAAATAAATAAATAAAACCTCCAAAACTCCAACCTAATCTGTGAATGTACAGTCTCTCTCTCTCTCTCTATCTCTCTCTCTCTCTTTCTCTCTCTCTCTCTCTCCTGGAAATTCACATTCTGTCTTTTGGAATTAAATCTATGTGTGACTAAGTCAGTGACCATGAGTATGCAAGGGGTCATAGATTAATGCCAACATGCTGCTCTTAGTCTTAGTACACATTTAACAGATTTAAAAAGTATTATTATTATTATTATTATTGTTGTTGTTATTATTATTATTTTCTGAACATGTACAAAACATTTCTTAAATATAATCTGGAAATATATGGTTAGTTTTAGTTTAATTTGCTTTCATTTGTATAATTCGGAGAGCAGCAAAATGAGTTTTAAAACAGCCTGGTTATCAGAGACTGCTTTAGTTCTATAGTTTAATCACTTTTAATGTAATTGTATGCATTCTGGCTATAGAATGTATTGTAATTAACTAACTACAGTTTTAAAAAACTACAAATACATCATTTTTAAAACAATCTCCTTGCTTTTTAATACACTTTGCCCATCTGTCAAGAAGCTTTCATATTCCCTCATTTAAAAAAAATGTTTTAGGCTGAGCTGCTTGCCACAAATGTATTACTGTCCTCTCTCCTTCATCAGAAGTGAATCTTCACCCCTGTTGCTGCTTTCAGGAAGCCAAACAGATGAAAGTCCAATCCTGATCTTGATCAGTCCAATCTGATCAAGATCAGGATTATAGGAAGGATGCTTTAACACCTCAAACCAGTTGTCATGACACCCTTAGATAGCAGTCCTCAGCATTTAATCCAAAGTTTACACTTCAGCTCTTCAATAAGCGTCCTTACTCTATAACGAGCACTGTTGATTGTTGAACCTTTTTTTTTAATGTTCCAATACTGGCCCCTGAGAATCCCAGAAAACTGTAAGCAGTGAGAAATTTTCTAGCTGATGGTCGACTTTTGAACTTTTTCTCCGTTGGCGATTGAGGATGCTTCCGTCCCATACTCAGTCTCGTAGTGATGAATTAAAGTCTCATCACCAGTAGTGATCCTCTTTAAGACACTTTCACCTTCCTTAGAGAGTTGGTCCACATTTTGTTTGCAGATATCCAAACTCCCCTGTTTATGCTCTGCTGTGAGTTGTGTAGGTACCAGGTACACCCTCAGAAATGCTCTTAACAACAACAACAAAAAATCTGCTCCTCTTTTGTCCAAATAACAAGCGGGGCGTCCATTTTTGCTTGCACCACAGTTACAAATGAACTTATGTAACACGTTCGCACATGCACACCAGTGACTAGGGAGACAAGAGCCATGAACAGAACAGACAGATGTTTTAATATAACCAGGAGTGCTGATCATTTTTATTTCAATTATTATTATTATTATTATTATTATTATTATTATTATNNATAGTCAATAGACAATTCTTCTTCTTATAAGTATTTATGTTAATATTTACTTATATGAATATTAAAACTTAAATAAATTTTACCTATCTCACAAAATTTCTGGAAGGACCCAGTGCCTGCGCATCAATAAATACAACATAAGTACAAGCTTTATGTGTGTTGGTGGATGGGGGTTCTGCAGTAGAAGGAGTATGACTCACACCTCAACCACGTGACTCATGAATCACTGCACCTCCGTGGGCTGTGCTGTTCTCATCAACCTCGCCGCCCCCACACTCTCGCCCTCTCGTTTTTTTCTGTTTATTACTTGCTTTACTAGCTTTTCTGTTTTTCTTTCCATTTTCCTTTATTATTTATTCAATTTATTATTATTATTATTATTATTATTATTATTATTAACAACAATAATACAAATAATAATACAAATAATAGTAGTAATAATAATAATAATAATAATAATAATAATAATAATAATAATAATAATAATTAGCATGAGACCACAGGCTTTTAAAAGGCACCATGCACACACATAACCCACAGCTCCAGAGGGGATAGAGCTGCTTATGACTGATTTGGTATTGATAAACTGTACTGCTTGCTTTAATGACCCAATTCCTCATCACAGCAGCATTCCAGCGTGTGATATACCTTTACAGACAGTAGTGTACCGATTAAACTCTTTTTTTTTTACTTTGTGAAAATCTGAAGTAGTACTGGTAAACATTTATTACATGAACACTGTTGTCAACTTTAACCTCAATAAATAAGCAAAATCGTTTCTTGTTTACTCAGCAATGCTGGATAAATTATGACATTGTTATCATTTGCATATTTTCCCAGCAGAGCTGTTTTTTTGGTTAATGTTACTGTACCATTATGAATATCGGGATATGAAAAAGAAACCAGACATGAATATTTTGTACATTAAACAGATACAGATACAAATACAGACAACTGTGATACATTGTGCTGCACTTTACGAGTATTTTAAAATGATTGAGGGATTTGAGGTAAATTTACTACATTTATCAGATTTATCTTTTTTTTTTTTTGACACACAGCTCTCGGTTCTGTCCACAGAAATACAGTTTATTTACAAGACCCGATCCCGATTCCGATTATTACAGATGTCATCCCAAAGACGTTCCTATGACGCAAAAGGTAGCGAGGCGCTAGCTCCTGCATCATCTGAGTGTCTGATGAAGTTCATGATGATGATGATGATGATGTATGAAGCTGAAGGGTGTGGGAAAATGAAAGGATGAAAAAGGATGGAAAAGGTTTGTCACGAAGCGCTTGAAGAAACAGAAGAAACAGACATGCCAGGTTATGACGACTGCAGGGCCGTGAACGCATGCCATTTCCACTCAATATGACATCGAGTGCCCTGCGTTTACCCTAAACCCTGAGCACTTTAAATACGAGATCAACCGTCAGCTGCGCCACCACTCTCAGCATGGCCAGGAAGCCAAAGCAAGGTGATGATACGGAAGGCTATTCCTTTGTGTTCATCCATGCTTTAAGCTCTATCATTATCTTAACATACTTTCTATTATTTTTTCCTTCATTTTCTATTCTCATTTTCATTCCCTTCTAAAATTTCCTTCCCAGTCATTGTGTTTCCTTCAATCTGAATCAGATTCTGCAATGCGAATGTTTCATCTCTTGCTTGTGTCTCTTGTGTCTATCTCTTCTAACAGTTTCTCTAGTTTTTTTGAAACCTCATTGCTGTGTCTTTCATCGTTCTCCTCACACTTTTCTCTCTAGCTCTTCTCTTTGTGGCACTTCTGTGCTTGAACCTGTGTACCTGCGTGAGCCCCATGCCAATCTGTGCCTACGGACATGCAGGATGCCAGCTTGTGTCTCTGGCTAATCTCTTTGACAGGGTCATCCAACACTCGGCGAGGATGCACGGTTTGTCCAGAGACCTGCACTCGGAGCTTGTAAGTAGCTCGACACCTTTTTATTAGCATTTTAATTAAAAAAGAGAACGGTATGACGTCTATGTACTGACTTATTATGAAGACCTGAGACCACTCCAAATGACACATTATTTATCCTTGCTGATTTTCTTTGTAATTAATACTTCTTTTGATGCATTCACTTTATTTTAAAAAAGGGCCGTTCAAGTCAAACCGGGACTTTTGATTGTGCAGAATAACAGAACTACTCTTACTATTACAGATGATACTGCATGTTCCGTTATTTTTGACCATTTTTAGAATTGGATGAACCGGTAATGTGCTGGGGTAATGAAATTGTTCAGATAACATCAAGATAGAAAGTTCCCTCAGAACACCAGAGCCATGATTGAAGTGCCTGTTTCAGGGCTCAAACGCTGGCCTCCCAAGAACTCCTTTAATGGCCCAAAATTGTGAAAATAGCTTGAAGTAAATTCAGGACTGGATTTAAGTTATTAGTGTAGCTAAGAGTCTAATGACTGTACTGTACTTTGCTTGAAGCTTTCTGTAAATATAATTTTACACCAAAGTCCCAGTTCGACTTGAATGCCACTCATAATATTACAGATGTTATGTTCAGTTATTTTTTTGCATGTTTAGAATAGGATAAACCGGGAATGTCCTGGTTCGATTCCCGAAAGGGTTTGATTCCCGTCTCTGTGTGCTTGGAGTTTACATGTTCTCCCTGTGCTTGGTGGGTTTCCTCCGGGTACTCCGGTTTCCTCCCACAGTCCAAAGACATGTATGTTAGGTTAATTGACATTCCCAAATTGGCCGTAGTTTGTGAATGAGTGAGTGTGTGTGCCGTGCAATAGATTACGTGCCCTAAGTCTCCTGGGATAGGTTCCAGGCCCCGTGATCCTGAATACAGGATTAAGTAGTATAGATTATGATGATGATGATGATGATGGTGATTATATTAAACACCAGCAAAGTATTAAAAAAAAGAAAGTAAATCTTTCTAAATCTCCTTTTTACATTGTTTCATATGTTTAGGAGAAATATGTCCTGCCTGGCAAAAACCAAATTGGTAGTGTGTATCGCAAGTGCCACACATCTAACATATTAACTCCTAATGGCAAAGAAACCGCCCAGAAACTGGCTGTAAGTCTGTCATGTCTCTCTTTCTCTTTCTTTCTTGAGAAATACAGTACATTTTATATAATTCATATTAACATTTCAGTCTCTCTTCCGTCCTTTAACTCTTAACTCCTCAGTCCTTTTTTTTTTTTTTTTTTACATGCCTGATGTTTTCTGCTCTCTCAGCATGAGGAATTAACAGAAGTCATTCTCAAGCTGTTGACGGCCTGGAAAGATCCTCTGTCCCTGCTGCACGAGAGCATGTCTGAGCAACAAGACTTTAACACCTTCATCAGCAGTAAAGCACTGGAGATGAATAACATAGCTCTTGAGCTCAGGCAAGGAGTGGAGAAAGTCATGGAGAAGGTACCGTAAGGAACGTTATGAAGGCGGACATTTTTAAAATGGTATTTTGGTTTGCTTTATGTAGATATCTGGAGCACAGCGTTTTCTTTCTCAGTCTTTGGAGCGAATTTGGAAAACTCACAAATTCATACTGAATGGGATATACATATAAGGATATACAGGACATTCATCAGTGGGTGATATAAAATTGCACAGATATTAATGCAAGTGGCATGGTGGCTTAGTGGATAGCACTGTCGCCTTGTACCACCAGGGTCCAGGTTCGATTCCCACCTCTGTGTGTATAGAGTTTGCATGTTCTCCTTCAGTTCTACTGTAGGTACTCTGGTTTTCCTTCAAAGACATGCAGATTATGCAAATTGGTATCACAAAACTACCCATAGTGTGAGTATTTGCCCTGTTCAAGGTGTGCCCCTCATTGTAACCTAAGTTTCCTGGTATAAGCTCCAAATTGGGTGGCTTAAGATGTTTGCACAGATAAAGACATATTCATTTCAGGACGCTAATTTACAATATGCTCATACTTGCCACCAGCGCCTTTGGGTTGATCATTACGGTCAAACTGATGAAGCTAAACATTTACATTTTAATGTAAAGAAATTACATTTCTTTTTTGTTTACTTTACATCTTTAAGAGTGACAAGGATGGATAGGATCAAGAATGAGTCCATCAGAGTGACAACTCGTGTTAGATGTTGTGAAGATAAAGTCAGAGAGGTCAGTTTGAGGTGGTTTGGACGTGTTCAGAGAAGAGCTTATGAATATTTCTGTAGATGGATGCTGAGGATGGTACTGCCAGACAGGAGGTCTAGTGGAAGACCAAAGAGGAGTTTTATGGAGGTGGTGAGAGAGGACATGAAGTTAGTTGGTGTGAGAGAAGAGGATGTAGAAGATTGGGTTAGATGGAGGCAGATGATTTGATGTGAAAGGAATTTAATTTCTGTAAGGGCACTTTGTAACACAGCTGACTGTAATAAGCTAGAAAATATTCTTTTATAAAAATCAAAGTCATGGTGTTTGCATTCCCTGCTTTTCTGATGGCTTTATAAATATATAGTCTTATATAGTCAATTAGATTTTTCTTCATTTGTGAACTACAAAATTCACATTACAAAAGGTACAATGTATAAATTCCTATGGACTTACTATCAAATTCTAAATGGTCCACCCGCTACCATACACACAGATGCAGTTGTTGGGGATAATCAGTTCCCCCATAAATAGCTTCACCCCTCCGGATGACTTCTTTCCTGCCAGTGGAGAGGCCATGAGTGAATCCGAGCTCCTCTACTGCTTCCGCCGTGATTCGGATAAGGTTCAGAACTACCTGAAGATCCTTAAATGCAGGCTTGTAGCTGGTCAAGGCTGCTGAGCATCACCCACCTGCATTGCTGGACTGCATATATCACTCTGAGTGCACTTCTGTTCTTGATGTTCCACAACATATATACAGATATATTCATATATCCTTATGTATATTAGTGCATATTAGTGCTTCCCATATACGAGAACCTCTTTCTTAGTTATGAGGACTTTCATTAGTCAATTATGGTATATATATATATATATATAGTAGACAATAATTATGTAGAGATATGAATAAAATTAGTAAAATCATTGTTGTTAAAAGTGTATTTGTTTCTTTGCTTCATAAGTACTCTCTCTACACGTTTATAATCATACGCTGTTAATAAATCAGTTAATGTTATTTTTTTTAATGTAATATTAATCTAAAAGGGATTTGGTTACATTTAATACTTCAATTGTTCAGTGGATTATGTCATTTGGAGGAAATGACAAGAGACAAAAGGTTTAACCAGTTCAGAAACAGCCTGGGGCACTGCTCAAGCTATTCGTTTGATCTGTGTGAACCTTTAACATTTCTAACACACAGCTTCTTGTGTACGCTCAGTGTGAATCATTCCCTTTTTTACTGTGGGAAACTACAGTATAATAGGGTGTAATACCTAATGTACTATTACATATTACATGTACTATATATTATATATACTATTGTAGTATATTACATACTGTATACTACTAATATGTAATACTACAGTATATGTGTAATACAAACCATTAACTAGTGGAGGAAATTGTTATTTTAAAGTGCAGATAATGTGTAAATCTATACCATTTAAGTAACCAATAATTACCATTTGCTAGAATTGGACATGCTGCCTAGCCAATTACATTCTCTACTTGAGCTGACAAAAAAAAAAAGAATAGCATAGCTTAAATAGAAATGTTAAGAAACGTAGCTCAATGTGCTTTTTCGAAAAGATGGACGGCATTCATGTGAAGAAATTATGCCTTGAAAGCCTACAAGATTTGTAAATTTGTGTAATTTTAATCAAGCACAAGCATAAGTATCTCATTTCAATGTGCATAAAACTAGTGTAATATTGACCTGATATTATATAACGTGTATTATTACACCCTAAAAAACACTGGGTTACAAACAACCCAGTCTGGGTTATTTGTAACCCAGCTGCTGGGTAAATATTGGACCAACTACTGTAAATGCTGGGTTAATTTAACCCAGCAACATGGGTTATTTGTTTAACCCAGCAAGATAAAATATTATGGGTAAAATATTCAATCCAAATGCTAGGTCATATTTAACTATAATGCTGAGTTAATTCTACCACATACTGTAAATTGGTCAAATGTTCTACTCAGATAAATACAATAAATACCCAATTAGATGTACAAATCATAAAAAAAAAATTTATTATTCAAAAGCACAAGATAAAATAATACAAAACAAGTTCAACAGCGACATCATTACGATACATTACTCAGAAGCACTAATGCCTGAGAGCAGTGCTGGTCATCATCTCCCAACATCAGGATGTACACTAGGGCTACGGCCTTGATACTTCAGCCTCCTGAAGAATTTCTCCATAAGAAATAATAGAAACTCGAATTATTCGTTCCACAAACCAAAAAATAAATACATAAAAATAAGTAATAGAGAGAGAGAGAGAGAGAGAGAGAGGCTGATACAGAGAGAGAAAATGGATCTTTAACCTCTATAATGAGACTTGCTTTTGCTTTATATGCGCACACAGGCGCTGTACACACACGCATACAAACACAAATTAAAATATGTTTTACTCGCACACATGGTCAGAGTGTTATAGTAGACAGTACACGTGCGCGCGGATGTTGATTATACCAATGAGAGACGAGAACTAAGACCCAGCAGGGGAGACGATTACCCACAATTCCACAGCACAAAAGAGAGAAAAATCGTTGGCTCAGTTGTGATCACATGACACTCGGCGTCAAAACAAGAAGCACAAGCGTGATACATGATACTCGGTATTCGTAAACCAAGACTTGTTCGTTTTTCAAGTCAAAATTTATTACAAATTTTTGCTCGACTTGCGGAACACTCGCAAACCGTGTTACTCACAATCCGAGGTTCCACTGTATTTCTACATGCATTATTTATATGCTTAATAAAAATAAAAAAAAATTTTTAAGAAAATAGCTTGACTGCACCCCACCTTGTGCCCTAAGACTGCCGGGATAGGTTCCTGGACTCTTTATACAGGATGAAGCGCGTATAGACAGCGACATGGTGGCGTATTGGTTGAGGGCTTGATTCCTACCTCTGGTCTGTGTGTGGAGTTTGCCTTTTCTTCCTGAGCTTGATGGGTTTCCTCTGAGTATTCCATCAATACTTTGCTCAATAGTTCAAAGACATGCAGATTAGGCTAATTAGCATTCCTAAATTGCCCAAAGTGTGTGAATGAGAGTCTGTGCTCTGCAATGGATAGACAGCCAGTTCCATTCATTGTGCCTAAGGTCTCATGGGATAAGTTGCAGGCCTCCTGTGTCACTCTACAGGATATGCGGGAGAATGTAGGAAATTATTGATTGAAAATTCAATATTTAGGTCTATCCATTACCATAACAGAAGGGTTCATAAAGGTACCCCTTAAGGAAGCTATTCACCGTTAAGAAAAGACCTCATCACCATACTGTGCTTGAAGTCTTTCGTAAATGTCAATGTCAATCAGTTTTATAAGACATCATTCATCAGACATTTCATCACAAGTCCCGGTTTGAATTTATCGCCCCTTGTAATATTACAGATGTTATGTTATGTTAGGTATGAACTGTTGGAATTTGATAAACAGGAATGTCATGGGGTAATGGAACATCAACTGTTAGATAGTGGACAAAACAATTTATGAAACCAAGAGCCAGTTACACACTATTTATACATAATTATATGCTTATGAAGTGACAAGAAATGTAAAACACATATGAAAATAAGCAACTTTTTTCATACTTACAGTTCTTGCTTAAATTTAAACTAAACAAAATAGCAACTTTATTTTTAACACAATTTTTTTTTCTGATATTCATTATACCTGGTATATTGGCTATGGAAATTATGAAGACATTCACAGAACATCACTATGTGTTAAAGATAAATATACATAATGATATACTATTCAAAACTCGATCCCAAGGCTCACTCAGTATATGCACCTTGGAGCCAGTCTCAAACCTGCATCTTGGAGGAAAACAGCGGCCTCTAGTGGTGAGACATGAGGATGACACATCTTGACACAACATTTATTCTTGTGTTGCTGTAGATTCTTCAAAGGATGGCAGCAAATCTCAAAATATTCTCTAATAACATTGCTTTGCAGCAAGGGGGGGGGGGCTTCATTAGTGGGCACTGTTGATAGGAATACCAATAATACACTGAAGATTTTGGGTAGTTGATTTACTGATGATTTACAGCTAGATGGGTTAAAAAACTCAGAATGTGGCACTTTTTCATGTTCAAAGTGGTCAAAGGGTAGATTGTGATCCTTAATCGTTTATAGGTTAACGTCCACACATCTTTCACAATCATTTAGATGATCTTTTATCAACTGCTGACATTTTCCTATGCCTGACCTGTCTGATGTCTGGTAGTTAGTACATCAGTCGTTATGTTCTTTGTCAGGACATTCCAGATGATTGTACGGGATATTCTGTACCTAATACTAGTGCAATGGCTGATTTTCTCTCCGTTCTCATATTCACAATTTCTTGCTTTTCTCCCAAAGATAGCTCTCTGGTATTCATGTTGGTTTATCCTTTTTAGCAGACGAAAATGCAGTATTCACATGTGCAACCCAGACTCAAACCAAAAGCAGACATTCAGAGCTATAAATTCTTTAAACAACCAATCTAACAGAGCACACCTGGGCCAATATTTTTGATCATTTGAAAAAGAAATGTACATACCAACAGTGCCATGTTTTAGGGTGTTTAACACATTAAGATATAAGCATGTAAAATATTAACAATGAACAATCCCTAAACACACTAAACACATGAAGGTGAGCTTGATAAAATTGTCATTTATCTATACACCTATAACCCAAATTTCAGAAAAATTTTAATAAAATGAAAACTAAAAGACTTTCAAATCACATGATTTAATCACATAACATAACAGTTGTTAAAATTTGATGCCTGCTACTTGCCCCTGTCGCAAATTTTTGATACCTGTAGCAAGCATCAAATCTGAAATGCATGAAACAGATCTTTGTGCATACAAGTGTCCAAATTTTAAATATTTGTTATTTACAGTATGTTCGATTGTATAGATAATTATATAAAATAATAGATAATTGTGTAGAATAAAATATTGGCTCATGTGATTTGAAAGTCATTTAGTTTTCATTTTATTCAAATTTTAAAAAACCTCCCAACTTTTTCTGGAATTCAGGTTGTATACGTATAATAAAACTGTAAAGTTGGGGTGTCTGTACATTAAAGATATTTGTGAAAAAATAATTTGGGGTGATGTAAGATGAGTAATAGAATGCATCAAGATGGATCTTTTTCTCTTTGTTTGTGCATGCATCACATAAAAACTACTGAATGAATTCAAATCTGTTTTTCACAGCAGTATTTTTCAGCTTGAGGTAAAATATACGTAGGCTTTTGGGCCATGTGAAGAGAAGATATACTGTACTTCTTTGAAATTTAAATGGATATGCCCTTATATCATTTAAAAAATCGACCTTGGAAAATATTTCTGTTTTGGCATTGTACTTTTTTTTTTTAAATGTGTTTATTGTGTGCTCTTAAATTCCATACAAACAAACATATCTAAATAACATTGTATCTAGTATAAAAAATATGTGACACCAAATTGAAAACATGAAGCAAATTATGGACGCAGTGTGTGAAAGAATATGTTACCTGCATTTATATACTGCAAAAAACAGGAATTTGTCATCATTTTAAAATGTAAAAGTAAACTGTGTTTATAATTCAGGCTATAATTTACATATAATGCAAATTTACATAAAATGCACACTATTGCATACATAAAATATGTAAACTTAAATGTGTTTTATGTTTTAGTCACATTCATTCTTTCATTGAGTCATTTATCAGTCATCTTCAGGGGTCAGTATTTGTGCATACACAAGTACTGTACAAACTACCTGCTTTTGTAACTCCAAGGGACATTCAAGTCAAACTGGGACTTGTGATTGGTGTAAAACCGATTGACATTACAGAAGACTTTAAGCACAGTACAGTGATGAGATTCTTAAATGCAGTAAAACATTTAAATGGTGCAAACATTTGAAAAACGTCTGTATGTCCTTTAGTGATTATCCTGGCTCAGGTGGCTTAGAGCCCACTGCAGTCGTTCCAGTAAACATTCAGCGATTGGAACGCCTGATCCTTAAAAAGCGAAGGATAACTTGTCACCAACTTACAGAAGAGACATATCCGTCTGTGGAAACTGTACACATAATTATTCAACAACTCATTACAGCAAGTCGGCTGGACGTTATTGCCACAACCCCCTTACAGTCCTGACCCTTGTTAATGTCACTCTTCTTATGCTTGCCCATTTTTTCTGCTTCCAACACATCAACTTCAGGAAAAAAGGTTCACTAGCTGCCTAATATATCCCACCCACTTCCAGCCGCCACTGTAAATAGATTCTGAAAATGTAGCTACTGTAAAGGAGACAAATTGTGATGGCTAGAGGACTAGGTCAGAGCAACTCTAAAAAAAAAACTTTTAAAAAACTACAAGACTTGAGGGATGTTACCAGGCTGCAGTGGTTAGGACATACCAAAAGTGATCCAAGGAAGGAAATGTTTTAACTTAATAACTTAAGACTAGCATTAAAAAAAAAAGCAAACCCAGTATTTGTGCTGATTTTATTTATTTGTTTAATTATACATGTAATACAAAAAATGTGTAGGCTATAGAAGCTACTTCTGAAGTTTATGTAGCATGGAAGTGATCAATCTTGCTTCTCTAAACATTTCAAGTTGTTGACTTGACCAGCTGTTTTGGAGAGATGGTTTTATACGTGTCAAAAAAAAAAGGCAATCATTTGGCATTATCCTGTCTCACTTCAAAAAATAATCATTAAAAATGCTAATTATTCATATTTCTTTGAGTATTGATAATAAAATTGGTGTAAGCTTCTAGAAGCATAGGACTGTTAAAAATTGTTGTTTTTTTGGTAAAAGCTTAAAAAAAAAAATCTGTAGTGTTTATAACCATGTCAAATCCCTGTAACAATTCTGGATTTTTCAGGTTTATGTCTTTTAGTGTGAAATCTAAATTGGCCAAAAATGACAATTAAGATCATTGAAAGATTTTAATAAATAAATAAATAAATAAATTGTATTTAGTGTTTAAAGTATAAAGCGTTTCTTTTTATCTGATAAAAATATAAATGTGTATGCATATTTACAAAAAACAAAGCATCGATCAGGATATAAGAAGCAATAAGTAAAAAAAACAAAAAACATGGTGTTGTATGATCCTATCTGAAAATGAACTTTTTCACTTAGGTGAGACACTTTATCACCAATACCATGTTTTAGACAAAAAAGACATGAAGACACACAATAACAGAAGTTATTACAGTATTTCAGCTAATGAATGCACTTCACTTACAGAAGCATGATACAATGTGGCTTTTTTTGTAACTTTTAAATGAAACACACACACACACACACACACACAGAGACACACACACGTGCGTGGTTACGTGAGGATAAAGCCCGCCTATCAGCCTGCATTCCTCATCCTCACACTGGAGAGATGAAGGAGGAGGAGGATGATGATGATGATGGAGGAGGAGGAGGATGATGATGGAGGAGGAGGAAAGTAGGCCGGCTGCGGGGCGGGTGTTGAACATGGCACGGTCTCGCGCACTGTCCGAGCCTCCAGATTAAACAGACTAAACACTACTGAACACTCCCCCCATATATACACACACACGCGCGGGCGGGCGCGCGCTCCAGCTGTTTAAACGCACGAGACGAATTCCGCGTGGATTACTACACGCACTTTCTTCACGCGCACAGTAAACCCAGCGCGAGGACCGAGAGGGACACTCTACAGACATGGAGACACTGTCCAGGACAGGGGCAGAAGACGAGCACAGCGCGGTCGGGGAGCCTCCTCTCCCGGTGGACCATGCAGCCGCGGGCGCGTGGGGAAGCTCCAGCGTGAAGAAGCACCAGCACAAACACAACCTGAAACACCGCTACGAGCTGCACGAGACGCTCGGCAGAGGCACGTACGGCAAAGTCAAGAAAGCTGTGGAGAGACACACCGGCCGCGTGGTGAGTCTGCGAGTGCGTGGTTGCCAGATTGTGCGCGTTCCCTCATCATCATTCGATTTCTACACTAGGGTTTTTTTTTTTTTTTTATCTGACAGGCGTTCTGATTGCCTTGCACCTCCAGGGTCTGGGTTCGTTTCGCGCCTCGGGGTCTGTGCGCATGGAGTTTGCATGCTCTCCATGTGCTTGGTGGGTTTCCTCCGGGTACCCTAGTTTCTTCCAACAGTTCAAAGAATAGGCTAATTGACATCCCTGCAGTGTGTGTGTGCCCTGTGGTGGGTTGGAGCCCCGTCCAGGGTGTCTCCCACCTCATGCCCTAAGTCTCCTGGGATAGGCTCCAGGCCCCCCGCGAACCTGTTTACAGGATAAAGTGGTATAGATGATGAGTGAGTGAGTGAGTGAGTTCTGATTGGATCTGTAGTCAAACTATACTTGTGCATGCAAATGGGGTCTCCTCCTTTAGTATATAGTGATATGGCCAAAAGTTTTACAGTATCATTACAGCTTTCTTTAACCTGAATTAAGATAGTCAAACCTGTTTCAGCACTTCCAGCAATACCTCCATGCACACACACAGACAAAAAAAAAAAAAAAAAAACATGATGCTGAAGTTGTTGCATGAAAACGCATGCCCCCTGCACAGAGCCTTGACCTCGATTCCACAGATCACGTTCGGGACGAACCGGAACGTCGACTGCATCCCGCACCACCTCACCTTACAACTTCACGCAGTTGAATGCTGGCAAATCCGGACTTAAGTCTAGTGGAAAGCCTTCCCAGAAGAATGGAGCGTATTATAAGAGCGAATTTGATTTATTTTAAATAAGAGTGTACCTCTAAGTATGTTAAAGGTACATGTGCTTGAATGTAGGTCAGAGATGCACGTTAAAGGAGCACCCCAGGAATTAGTTTTTTAAAAAATCACAAAAATGTTCTTTATGATTGTAAGTGTGACGAGTTTGTCGCTTTCATGTGATGCATGTCAGGCAGTAGCAATCATAGTAACATTAATTAAGGAATTAATATACCTTACGATGTTCTTAAAGCATGCAATTTAATATGAAAATGATGGTTTTTCCATATTAAAACCTGTCATGTTTTAAGGGAACTGTTCTTTTGATTCGTATTTGGTATTGCTGTAATATGTTTCCCCCTCACTAGGTAGGTCTCTACACCCCAGTGACAAGGAAAAGTGTCATTTTGGGACCTTTACTGTATGTTTGTACTGTATAGAATTCAATTTTCAATGCAATCTGGCAACCCAGACAAGTCAAGATACTGTTTTCAGTCTACCACACCTGAGACCTGTAGAATTTATGGTTCATCATAAATCAAAGACTGAAGATTGCAGATGTTTCTTCAGCACCGCTTAAAAAAAAAATAAAGATGGGAAAACTTTTACGATTTTAAAACTGAAATCTTTAGGATGAAAAAGTCTGTTCACGAGTGTAAGAAGAATAATTGCACGTAACAAATCATGGTCCATCCATCAGGGGTTTGTGAAGCACAGGTTTTACAACAAAAAAGGTGAAAGGTTATAATGCAGGCACGTTAGTCAGTCTCATGTGTGTCCTTAGTCCCGAGGCTTTAAAAGGTACACATGAAGTTCAGATTCAGACACACACAAGGAAAACAAGGATGTCTGGCTTTTTGTGTTTGTGATCATACGCTAGTGTGTGTCATCATCTCTGTGCAGCGAAGTGCGTCACGAAGCTGCGAGCTCCGTCTGCAAACATTTCCCTTTCTATTTGGAAATCTCATTGTTGGCTTCACTTCAGGCACTACATTGCTTTCGAGCACGGAACGATCCTGACACACTTTTATACCAGCCCGAGGCCGTAAATAAAGAAGCCCGAAAGACAGCTGAGCCTTTTCAGCGAGAGTACGACACAAACACGTTAAGCAATATCCTGTTGTGAGAGCGATTCCGCGAGCCAGTGCTCTGAGAGAGACAGCATGTTGATATGCACCTTGTGAAGGGCACATGACTTTGTCCCGGTGGAATGACGAGGAGGTGCAGAATATGGATGCTGGTGCAAACAACACTCTGTTATGTCTATCAGAGTCTGTCCTTGTCTCAGCCAGATGAGATGAGGACCGTCCAGAATTCGCGGAGGAATGCTCGAAAAAATGCCACGCGCTCAAGATGATTTCACAGTCTTGCTGAGATCCTAGGAAACCAAAAAAAACGCTTTAATGCTTCCTTCCAGCTGTGTGAAACGCTTCGTAAGAGAGCCTCACGTCACTGAGATTATAATTAGCGTCGCATTCTCAGACTTCTAGTGTACTCCTCCAGTCGAATTGTCGAGTGTATTGTCAAGAATGCTTGATTCATTCTCACACTCAGACACATGACTCAAAGCCACTGGAATATTAATAATGACTCGAGTGATAAGGACCATTCTTTCCAGTGAGAGTGTAATTTGGTGTAACTTGCTTCCTCAAGTCCCTTCACGCACCGGCGGATCGGCGTGCAGGCTTTCATCCAAACAACCACTCAGATAAAACAGCACACCTGTTGTCTTGAACAATGCACTTCTCTGTATGCGAGAGAGTTAAGGTACCTTTAAACCGAAGCTTACACTCCGAAGAAGCCTCAAGCCAGCTGGCATGTGCATCAAACGCAGGCCTGCTTAATGATCCGTAGCCAGTGCCCAGGCTCCGAGCCCTGCCCGGGCGTGTCTGTGTGCGCCTCCCTAAAGTCATATGACTTTAATGAGTTTATGCTTTCACTATAATTAAGGTCAGGTCTAAAAGGAACTTGACCCTAATTATAGTGAAAGCTTATTTTGACATCCTGAGCCCCTAGTGTGCTTCTAAACACACACACATACACACACACACGTTTTTTTCCTCTTAAAAACATACACACTGTTTATTGGCTTGTAGATTCACACCCTCTTTGGTGTGAATGGTTTTTCTAAAGAATGATATTTTTGGCATGCCGGTCAGGTGGATCGCTTTTGCCCGTAAATGGCCTGAGCAGGACGGAGTTGTGAATGACACAGGTTGGACAGGAAGTTCGGCTCTCAGCTCCATTTCCCCTGGTCTATTTTATGACTCAGAACAGGAACATGAAAGCAGACTTCCTGTAGATATAATCCCTAGATTAGACTTCTCTGACTTAAGAAATTCAGAAGTCCAACCTGAATAGCTTGATAAATCCCTTTATACTCCGTTATAACATTATATAATAGAGTATGTAATAATGTGTTTCTTTCGCATTCCCAATGGGAATGAATCAATAAACGAATGAAGATTGCCACTCAATTCCATCCGGTTGCATTAGATCCGTGATGTCCGTTCGGAGAGAGCGGAAGGGGAATAAGCTAATAATAACTACTGTGGCGCAGAGCCTTCTGAGATGTCTGTTCGTCCTTTCAGGAACCTACTTTCACTCAGTGCAACTTCTCCTGCTGCAGCCTATATACAAGCACTACAGTAGGTCCAACATTCTGAACCACTTATGCCATCGATGTTATCTTCCTCAAGCATGGTCTAGCTGTTACTGCGACTGCCCTGAAGAATTCCAAGTCAGCTAATGAGTCATTGCATAGGGTGTCTGGAGACAGGAAGCACTTCCCTCACACTTCGCCTTCCTGCCTCTGTTCTCTCTGTAACACTGTTTGGGGGGGAAAGGCGTTTCTTCTCGACCCATTCGACTTATATGGTGTAACCATCGTAGTGGACGGCCAGCTGACTAACACACCTATCAGCTTCCTTTAGGACAAATATCGTTAGGTTTTCATAATCAAATATTTCAGGAACTATACACTATAGACAAAATATATAGATAGAAAAGAATATTTAAGTCATTTCCAATAACCTCCCCCCAAAGAAGTAAATAAATAAATGCACAATATTTACTGACACATACTGGACCGTAACCCAAGATATCTTTCAAACGATCCCAAATTATAAACATAATCAGGATATTTGTTAATCAACATCACCACTTTCATTGTTAGTGTTAATGTTAACAGTTAATCACTCACTCACTCATCATCTACGTGTATACCGCTTAATCCTGCATTCAGGGTCACAGGGGGCCTGGAGCGTATCCCAGGAGACTTAGGGCCCAAGGCGGGGTACACCCTGAACAGGGTGCCCATCCATCTCAGGGCAGTTAATTGCTAATGTTAATTAATAAAAAAAAAAGAAAATGATTGACATTAAAACTACATAGGTTTTCTGTTTCCCATGTGTCACCAGGGCAGCTTTGGCCTCTTTGTTGGTGTGTTGTGGTGTCTGGCACCAGGATGTTTGCCGTGAATTGCTGTGGATTTCAGGGGGAGACCTCCATGTCTTTTGTTTGTTCAGTGCATCCAATGGGTGCTTGATCAGATTGGGATTTGGGGAAATTAGAGGCCGGATCACCAGCCATAGCCTGCTGTGATACACTGGGTGTTCTGGTGTATTTCTGTTGTGTCCTGCATTTGGCAATTTGTGCTGCATTGACTTTTTTGTGAGATCGGACCAGACTTGGATGACTCCAATGACTTTGGAAGTGCCTTGGGTGCCCATGATCCTGATGATTACTGATGTACATTTGGTGATTAATGTTATGGTTGATTGGTGTATATACAGTACACTACAGATAATCCATGGTGTTTTAACCAGATCATATCAGTGTTATTTGATGACGATGTCCTCAAATTTCAGCATCTGTCATTAAAAGGATTTAAAACTCATGTTTGTGTCATGTCCTCCGATTTGTAAAAAGGTGGTGAGAAGTAGAAATTTTCAAAACCAGCTCTGGCTTACAGAGTACACCTTAATTTGTATCTTTCTGTTGATTTTTTTAGGTTGCGATCAAGTCCATCCGTAAGGAGAAGATCAAAGACGAACAGGACATGGTTCACATCCGCCGAGAGATCGAGATCATGTCTTCCCTACGCCATCCACACATTATATCTATATATGAAGGTGAGGGAGTATGCATGTTGTCAGACGGTTATAAAAGAAGTATTTTCCAACATACTGTACTGTAGATCACACTAATGTACAGTACCAATTTAGCTACACATTTAGACATGCTTTGTCTTCCTGTTGTTTGTTTTACAATGTTGAAATGTTGTAGTGTCTGCGTAACATACAGATTTTAGTCCTCGCCCAGGGCAGACATAACAACTGAATCAATTATCTAAATGTTCTTCATGTGGGAAAAGAGAGGAATGTAGATTCACATGACCTCGGAAAAGCCATATTTGAAATGATGCGATCAGACCGTACCTGAGTGCGGTTTTTAAAAAGCAGACGTCAACAGACATTCCATTTACTTCATTCAAGTCATTTTGGATTGGAAGTAAAGCCTGAAAAAGTCACATCTTACTGTAAATATCAGACTACGCCGAAAAGACCTCACATGGGAAAAGTGTGGGGACATCAGTCCGAACTAAACCAACAAACTAATTCAGTCATGTGTAAGTTGGATTATCTTGAATGAGGTCATCGCTGCTTAATGAAAGGATCTGTCGAGCATCTCTGGGATTTCTGATGAACATTTACTGAAAATGGTACTGTAGGCCAGTGGTCGAGTACACTAAAAGTGTGTGGGTATGTGCTTTGTATCTTTCCAAGCTCCTTTGCAGGATAAAGCTCTAATATATTATGTAATATTCCATACACATTAAACATGGTCTAATACATACAGAATAGATCATGCATTATGTTTCCTGCTTAATTGCGCTTTGATCAGCAGAATGAGAAAAGAAAAAAAACTTACGAGATATGTATTGCCTTGAAAAAAGTATGAGACATTCAGATAATAAAAGCAAATAATAAAATCATAAATATTGTACTTGCAAATTAGAAGAGTGTGTGAGGGTGAAGGTATGTGTGTCATGTGTGAGCAGACGTGAGAGATGTGGTGTTACAGCGCTTGGTACAATACACTGTGCAATTATACTGTCCCAGGACAAGACCCCATCACTCTACAGCCACTTTCACTACTCTTTCACTCTCTCGCCCACATGCATACCGATATACACACACACTGCACCACACACCTGTTAGCTCTGGCAGCTCCTAAGCGGGGTGTCCATGACTGAATCCAGAGGGGCTGGAGTGCTTCCATGCCGTCCTCTGGCACCTCAGCAGCCTGGCTCTGTGCCATGACAGGAAGCAGAACTAAACCAGCTAAAAATCCAGCACTAAATCCATTAGTAAGAGCTGAAATAAGACACAAGCATTTATAAACGATAAAGACTCAAACCGGCACATTCATTCACGCTTCCCGTCTCCATGTCTGGTATTCAGGCCATTTTAATTGCCTTAGAAAGAAATCCCATGATAATCACCCATATAGAATGGAACTAGTATAATCACACTGTGTCTTATTTTCCCCTTCCGTCTGTCTGCGCAGTGTTTGAGAATAAGGACAAGATTGTCATCGTGATGGAGTACGCCAGCAAAGGCGAGCTGTACGACTACATCAGCGAGCGGCGTAAGCTCAGCGAGAGAGAGACGAGACACTTCTTCAGGCAGATTGTCTCAGCTGTACATCACTGTCACAAGGTGAGAGGTTAGACTCTTACAGGAACTGTTGCGCTGTCGCTCCACATCTACATCACATATGTGGTAAAGGAGAAAGCTCATGAAACCCATTCATCTAAAGCAGTCATTTTTAGATTGTCCTAAGACAACATTGTGTCCAAATTGAGTAAAAAGGCATCAGGACAAAAAAATGTGCGTTTTCCCAATAACATGCTGAATACATCAAATTCAAATCAAAATTTTATTCGTTACATACACAGTCATACACAGTAAGATATGAAGTGAAATGCTTATACGACTGCTGAGAAAGAAAGTTTCAGTATGAAATAAGAGAAATAACAGAATTTACAAATTAGAAATATAGAGAAATATGGAAATAAAGTTTAGCTGTAAAGGACTTTTAAATGTAAAATTGAGAATAAGAAGCATTTTATATATATATTTTATTAACTTCAAGAGAAAATGGATTTTTTATGGATTTTCCTTAGCTTTCAGTTTATATAAATGAATAAAAAGTAAAGTGATAATACTTTAAAAAATATAATCACCTCAAAATTTCTATCATATAAAAAAGAATGTAGCATGTTGGGACATGCTATTTATGGTGCCTGATACCATGTGTTTAAAATCTATTCAAATGAAAATCCTTTTTTTTTATTTCCTGAAGCTGCTTGCTAACATCAAGGCTCGTAAACAAGAATGATAAAATGTGTTGAACAGTAAGTTTTTATTATTATGTAAAACTTAATAATAGACTATGTCGACCCAAAATACTGTATTTGTCTAAAGTTTATGTGCTGAGAAATTATATTTGCAACTGTGAGGCGACTAATGCTAACCGCTAGCTAATTTTGTGTGTCCGGCTAGGGGAAAAAAATCCTGTAACAACCGATTTGAGCCTAAACAACAGAATCACATAATGCTAGCTTTGAAATTATTTTTACAGTAAATATGCTTGGAAGTTTTCTGTTTATATTTTTTATATATATTTACATTTTAGTTCCCTGAGAAATTTAGCAAGCTACAGTTCTTAGCATTAACTAGCATAGAAGACTCCAGTCAAGTTTCCTAAGGCAATAAAATAATTTAATATTATCCATCACATCATGACCAACTTATTGTCAAATGACACTGTTGCCAATGATAAATGCAATATACACTGTGTGAGGACCATTCAAGTCAAACCAGGACTTTTGATTGTGCAGAATACCAGAAAACTTCCTATATTTCTCGATATAATCCCCTGCTACACTAACGCACATATACCATTGTTTCACTAGTGCTAGGATACCATCAAGGTAGAAAGTTTTCTCAGTCTGAAATTCTCTCTATTCTCACACCTACATCTACAGTACACATAGCTGTTAACAAGCGGCTCCTCGAACTTGTGAAGGAGGCTTATATTCCCATAAACACTGCTTATATCACTAAACTAAAAGTAACAGCGCGGAGATCACAGAGGCTCATGTTTAGATTCGGTCAAAAAAGTCTAGCATCTGGTCAGAACAGGTTAGGGGTGGGCTAGCACATCTGGCTGCTGATGTCATCCTCTGCTCAGCTGGGGGATTCCAGCCGCCACTCTGCTGACCACAGCAGTACACCCAGGCAGGCCAGCATGACGGAGGAGAGGTCAGGACACAGAACAGGAAGTGCAGGGTAGAACACATATCCTCTAGTATATATGCGGATATGTGGGGGGAAAAAAGCAGTGTGTGGGTGTGTTTAAGCATGACCGCTTGTGTTTAGATGGTGAAAGAATTTAAAGAAACAGATTACTTCAAAGCCTGATATTCTTTTCTATTAGAGGCACACCTGCTAAGAGACGTGCACATGTCTAGACCTAAATTTGGTCCAGTGGGTTAAATTAAAATTGTAATATTGGGATGTAAATGTGAGCCAGGTCATAATTGGCTAATTGTTTTTTTTTTTTTTTTAGAATTGAATAGAAATCTCATGATGCTGTTATTATGTTTCAGAAAGGCGTCGTGCACCGGGATCTAAAACTGGAAAATGTGCTGCTAGATGAAAATTACAATATAAAGGTAATGCATGTAACAAGTTTTTGTCCATGTAGTTAGTTTATTCTGTGTCTAATAAAGAGAGAGATCTGAAACAGCTGTACATCTCTTATGTTTTTTTTCTAGATTGCAGATTTTGGGTTGTCCAACCTTTACCACAAAGACAAGCTTCTGCAGACCTTCTGCGGCAGTCCTCTCTACGCCTCACCTGAAATTGTAAATGGAAGGCCATATCGAGGACCAGAGGTGAGCCATGGACATTAACAGTAGTCGTTTTAGGACTTTATCCAGAGCAGCTTACAGTCGTAGCCGGATTGGAGTCTGATAACAGTACTTAGAGATTAACAGTACAGTGTAAATTTTTTAAGACCATAGTACAAATCAATGCGAGAACCTATTAAGAGGTGGAACGTAACTAAATATACAGTATTTACTGTACTTAAGTACATATTTCACATATCTGTACTTTTTTTTTTCCCTTTACTTTTACCCTACTACATCCTACAACATATATGTGTACTTTTACTTGACTAAATTTCTACATGGCATTGCGTTACATAACCACAGTAGTGTGTATCATTTGAGACCAGCGATATCACTCTATTTAGCAGATGTTTGAAATCAGAAGTGGAGACAGCAATGGAAATAGCATAATCATAGCCAGGAAGCACAGAGAGAGAGAGAGAAAGAGAGACTCTTCTACTGTGACCGAAAGGCTATAGTGAGCTAATGCAATGCAGTACTTTTAACACTTAAGATTTTACCTGGGAAGTCTCTACTTATACTCAAGTAGAGGATTTTGTGTGTACTTTATCCAGCGCTGGAAATCATAGAAGTGCTCCAAATGCAAGGCAATAATATGTCATAACATGTCGCATTTTTAGCTAAACAGGATGTCAGAACAGTGCTGGATGGACAAACCAGGGCAAATATCTATCAGGGAACAGTTATCAGTGAACCAGTCATGCATTTAGGTAGAACGAAAAATACAAAATGTTTCAACAATGCATCACGTACTGTAAAGCAAAGTTTGTTAAAGTGTCTGGTGTTTTCTTAAAGTTAATGAGTGCCTTTTAGATTTCACTTCACCACTGTGGTTCCAGGTCGATAATAAAGTATAGACGCTATTTTCACTAAGCCAAAGCCTGTGAGATTTAAAACCGAACAATGGACTGAATTTTCGAACCGGAACATAAAAACGAGCACAAAAGAAAGATAAGACCCTGGAGGCACATCAACACCTAATCAGACATACTTTACTGCTCATTAACGCTAAAGATAAGAGGCTGGGAAAAACAAAACCAAAAAAAAAAAAAACAATATATTTTTTTTCTCTTGATGACAAGCCAGAGAATGAACACACATACCGTAGAGTAACTACACGCGCACCAACACACACGCATGTCACCATGCTAAATTTGTGGCATGGTAAGGACAAAGGTTCAGCCAAGGACTCAGTCAGCCGTTTGTATTATAATATGTGAGACAATCAGCGTGTTTGCCAGCTGGAATGTGGACTAATTTCAGAACTATTTACAGAATTCAGTGGTAATGTGGCACCCAAACACAATCACTCTGTTCTGTCAGCAGCTAAAAAAAGAAAAGACCATCTAAATGATTTCTGACGGCATAAAAACATTTATATTGGTATTGAGAGCCATGCATACAGTAGATATAGAAATAGAAAAAGTGCTACACTTTCTTACTCTCAAACACACACCACACACACACACACACACACACACACACACACACACACACACACACACCACATTCCTCCACTGGCCCCGTAGTGACTCTTTCATAACAATTTTCCTGCTCGATGGGAAAGGCTCCACACTTCTTTCTTGTGCCAGCAATCACAGAAGTCCTCTCATCTCCTGTTGGTCAGACAGGTCAGCAATCATGGGAGTGGACTTTCCTGTGCTCTAATCAGCTATTGTACATTGACTGATTGCTAAAATTCTTCTGTCTAATCGCGATCAGTCGGGAGCAGACAGCAAGTGCAAAGTTCCAGCATCGAAAGAGAAAACATTGCCTTGATTTATGTGTCTCTGGAGCTCAAGAACAATGGTGTTTTTGTTTAAGGCTTATGAAGAGAAGTGGTGTTAATTAGGTTAGATAAGGAAATGTTCAAAGATAATATACTGTATACTGTATACAATGGCTCGGTTACACGTTTCAGGCTTGTGGACCAAACCACAGACTCACTTCTATGCCTGTACAAGCGACTGCTAGCGTTATCACTCGTGGGTGTGATTTACATGCTAGATCCTAAACGTCTTGCTCGCTCACACTCAATAGAATCATAGTGCTAACTTAGTGCTTAAGGCATTGGACTACTGATTAAAAAGTTGGGAGTTTAAACCCCAGCACTGCCAAGCTGCCACTGCTGGGCTGCTGAGCAAAGCCCTCAGCCCTCAACTGCTCATTTGTATAAATGAGATAAATACAAGTTGCTCTGGTTAGGGGGTCTGCCAAATGCTGTATATGTAAATGATCTCTGCTTCTTCCCGCCAAACATTTAATGAGAGGACAAAGATTACGGAATAACATGAAGCCATGGTTATGTGGTTTTCTTTTACTTTTGGGAAAAAAAAGTCAAATAGTCAGTACATGCACAGTTAAGCTGAGCTATGGTTATAGCCCGGCTAGGTTACTGTCCGTGTTCCAGTAGACAAGCACGGCAAGAGAATCGATCTATTGATCTAAGTAAGTCTGTCTCCGCTATAATAAGTGCCGATATGCCCCCTTTTCAGCTTCTTAGTATTTTATTCTCAGTTGACCTTTACAGTACATCACAGACCATGGTTTCATCTAAAGGCAGGTGACATCGCAAATACTGTTAGTGGCTTCTTGTGGCTGATGTTTTGCGTTTTGTTACCTACAGTAGGCCGATTTTTGTATCCAGTTGAGTTTACGTGCAAGGAGTAGCTTGACATATTACCTGGGCGTGCTAGTCCACCTTTGCGATGTTTGATGTAGTGTAGTATGATTCGAGGCTAACATGTTTACATTTATTTTAATAGTCCGGTTTTTCACAATTAGTTGGACTAACACAATGCCATATACACATATCAATTGAATGGGAACTAATTGCAGAGCTAAAGTTGCGAACGGACAATCCACAACGCCACCATTCCTGTAGCATGGGACCAAGATGATCACTTTACCTCAATATATCTAATTCTCATAGACTTGAGAAAATCTAAGGTCAAATTGTAACCTGTCATACAGCGTTGTTGTTTTGGTTTAAACCCACTCTTAACCCACTTCTGATTATCCTATGTATGGGTTTTTTTTTTTTATTCCTCTTTACTGGCAGGTCGACAGCTGGGCTCTTGGTGTGTTGCTGTACACTCTGGTGTATGGCACAATGCCTTTTGATGGAGGAGATCACAAAAGACTCATACGCCAAATCAGCAAAGGGGAGTACAGGGAACCTCCCCAGTCATCAGGTACATGCGTGATCTCTCTATTATAAACATTGATACACGTCAATGTCCTTCCATGAATGATTTCAAATTCTTTGTCTGTACTACCAGACGCTCGTGGCCTCATTCGATGGATGTTGATGGTAAACCCAGATCGCCGGGCCACTGTAGAGGACATCGCCAACCACTGGTGGGTGAACTGGGGATGGAAGACCAGTGTATGTGACTGTCAGACACAGCGAGAGAACAGCTCACCAATGCTCGCGCGCTTTATCGACTGGCAGAGTCGCACCGAAACTCAGCCAAGCAAACTGACCTGCACCGAGTCAGGCACCAACACCACTGGCACCATTTCAACCCGTCGACTCAGGAGATCCTCAAAGGAAAATGAGGGTGGCATTAGGGCGGTTCTAGAGGAGAAGCCGGCTGTCAAGAGACCTAAAAGTATCCTGAAAACTCGTTCCAGCACCGGAGATCAGCGTTCCCAAAGTTTGTGCGAAGCTGAGTTGCGGCGCTCCATCTGCTACAGAGAAGTTGAACCCACCTCGAGTCCTGAGAGGGAGGAAGCAGCAGGTGGCTCACCAGCCAAAATGATGCCCTCTCTTCCTATGAAAGGCATCCTGAAAAACAACCATCAGCGCGAGTCTGGCTACTATTCCTCCCCAGAGGGTAGCGAGTCCTCTGAGTTGCTAGGAAGCACCGTGGCTCCACCTCCCAATGGCTCACCTCCTAAAAGAGCACCTGGGAGGAAGGGCATATTGAAGAGGAACGGAAAATACTCGTCTCACATGGCACCCACGTTGGACTCAAACCTCCCACAGAGTCAGAGTCGACCCTCAGCCATTGTTAGGGAGGAGATAGGGATCGCGAGTTTGGCGATGGACTGGCCACCTGCTTCTCCTAAACCCAACATCAGAGGCAGCCTCTCAGCCGAGGATCTGCTGCAGATGGCAGGATTTAGGGGACTGCAAACAGCAGCGGCCCTTCCTGGTTTAAAGAGCACACGCAGCCCACCAGGATCTCCTGGGGACAACGGCAGCTTCTCCTTACTAGGAGACATGGATGATGTGACTCAAGTGTATCAGCAGGCCCTGAACATTAGCAGCCGTCTCAGTTAGAATGGAAGTGAGAAGGTGTGCGTGAAAGGCTACGGCAAACAGACTGGAATCGGTCAGGAAAAATTAATCACGCATTCAATCACTGACCTCGAACTGCGTTATGTTTACATGCTATAGGAAGGGAAATCTAAAGCTGTGGAGCTCAGTATGTCATCACGTTGATTCCTCTCTCTTTCAACTGGGTGACCCAGGAAGAATAAGGACAAGCACCTTATAGACACATTTGTCCTCCATAGAAACAGTACAGACCTGACTGCTTACTACTGACATACAGCACAAACAAACAAAAATAGTTCACCAAATTATTTATTTATAAATACCTGAGTGTATGAATCTGCAAGGCCACAAAAAAAGTCATTATTGTTTATAGACTGAACTACAAGGGCCAAGTCTAGACTGTCAACACTACAGTATGTCAGCTCGACTCAACCATGACTTTATAGAAAGCACATACTGGGGTCAGAGGTCACACCAGAATAGTTACAGTGACTCTCGCATAAACCCTACTGCTTGTAGACTGAGCCATTTAAACATGTGGCGTTACACATTGGAGGTACTGGGTGGAACCTACAGAGTAAATCCAGGAACACCCTGCACTCCAACAACACACGCTATTGAAAAGAGCGGAGTAGGCGATTCCTGTTGAATATCAGCAGTGTGTCAAAATGCCGTTCGTTCCAAAACATGACAGGTCATGTTAAACAACCTTTTACAAAAATATACAATCAATGGCTTGTTAAAAAAGGAAAGAAAAAAAAAGTCAGGTTCAAGATTGTACAGTTAAACTTAACGAAACAATAGATGCTTTGGTGTATTGTGAAAGTGCAGTGTTTTTTCTGTGTATCAGACTACCTTTAACTGGATCGACAGTGCTAATTATTATACTATGTTAGTATTTTTTCTTCTTTTTTTTCTTTCATTGTTGCATTTTGCTTTCAGGTTGTTATGCAAATGATCGAGTGTGTGCTGGTTTCATTTCAAGGCAGTGGAATTTTCCTTTTAACTAGACACACTTTAAGGCAAATGTGCTTTAAACTTATATAGTATAGTAGTGTGCAAAAGTCTTGAACCACCCCTCATTTCTTCATATTTTGCTTCCAACGAGCCAGACTTTTTTATGTAGTATATAGTAATTTTATATATATAT
>QMIH01000550.1:50992-135418 GCA_003987875.1 Clarias batrachus
TATATATATATATTATATACAGTACTATATATTACAGTATTTATGTAAAGTACATATATTCTTAATGTTGTCTTAAGGAATATTTCTCATTTTCAGTCCAGTCCCTGTACCGGAGCTGTTTCAGAGGAATGTTTTTTGTTTGTTACGCCACACTGTGACATATGAATCATTCAAGTATTTAAAAAAATCTAACGTAATACATGAACCAGTGAGAAGCAGGTGCAGGTGATGACAGATGATCAGGCTGGTGATTATATACCGATGATGCTGAATGCTGAGTGGTTGGAACAGACGAGAGGGGAAACGAGGCTGCTGCTGAGGTCGTTCCATAAACAGCCAATTGTATCTGCAGACTGTCACAGTAAAAAAGTTCCAATTTCTTGAATTGAATCGGAATCACTGAATTTTATTTAATTAATGATAATGAGAGGTGGCTCCAGACTTTTGCACAGTACTGTATGTATGTGACAAGATGCAGAAAGGAGCATATGATCTGTCTACATATATATTAACAAAGAAAAACTAAATTCTACGCTTCTGTAACTGCAAAACTGGAAAAAGAAATGTTAGCACATATTTATCACTTAGGGTCATTTTCATACTGCAGTAATTAACTGGATATTGTGTATTTATACAGTATGTATTTAAATGTTCTATTGTTATTTAATCTTTCATGTATAATATTATTGTATGTTATTCCCATTGCCATTGTTTTTTTTGTTTGTTTGTTTGTTTGTTTGTTTGTTTTTTTGCAAAATGCATTTGTTAACTTTTTGTTGTTGTGTGCCTTCATTGACCTGAAGATTGTCGTTATGATATTTATCCACGTTTTAAACATGGTTCAACTTACAGTATTAAAAAATATGTAGTTTGGTTAAGTATTAGTGACACAACACTTTTTTTTGTGGAAATAAACAGTGTTTTAAGGACAAAAGGTTTTTTTTTTTTTCAGTTTTCCTTGAGAAATCGTGTACGTGATGAAAACTTGTCGGAAAACTCATCTGATGTGATGTGGTTATTTGCTAAGTTAAATAGAGATGTGTCAAATTTATTTTGTGAGTGTAGTTTGCTTACATAATGAATTTTATGCATCAGTCAAGGATTTTATTATTTTTAATAAAAAAAATATTTTTAAAGAATTTGAAATAGTGAATGAAACATAAGCCTAATCGGTTGAGTTTGTAGTCAGTGCATCAATCTGCTGTTTCATCATCAAAATACAGAAGAACGCTTACACACGTAATGAAAACGACAACTTTTTGAAAATGTTTATCTGACTTAATAAAATGACATCTCATTAGGCAAATGAACAGAACTGAGTATTTCACCTCCTGAATGGTGATCAGGTTATAAAACATACATTGGTTCATAGAAATATTACAGTCACAATAACGAATATATAAGACTAGTCTATTGATTACATACAGTATAATTTCTATAAATACTGTATAATTGCATAATATTAAACTAAATGCAATTTAAACCATTTTTAAAACCAATTTAATACCGTAATTGTTCTTAGACCATCAATATGTTGATTGTGAATCTTTAAATGTAATTGCTATTGTTGCCTTTTCCAGCGTCGGTCATGACCACATGAGCTTATGGAGACTATGGAGTGATCGAAAAAGAATCAAGAACAAGACGGTTGTAAGAGAGGGGAAATTAAAACAGGCAGTTTAATACTACGCAGCTGAATACAGATGAGCTGAAATTGCACATGCAGGCATTTGGGATTTTATAGGTTTTAATGAGGAGAGATGCAAGTAGCACATTTTCAGTTTATAGCACTGGCTGGGTGAAGGAGTGATGACAGAGCTGATTCTTTATGAGGCCAGAAAAATAAACAGGACAGCCTAAGCAGAAAAACAGTGCAGAGTGTAGGCATGTGTGTGTGTGTGCGTGTGCATGTGCGTGTGTGTGTGTGTGTGTGTGTGAGAGAGAGAAAGAGAGAAAGGGAAGGAATGCAAGAAAGGTTTGTAGTCGTTGATGTCCTGTTCTTAGTCTAAAGGTATGCACACAGGAACAGACACACACACACACACACACACACACACAAAACAACAATCAATCTGAAAGCTATTGGCTGTGCAATTATGAACATCTCTGGAATGACGTGCTAACCCTGCAGGAATGTGTGGCCCCTGAGCAGTAATCACTCCAAAGCCACAGAGAGAAAAGAAAAACAGAAAAGGAGTCTAGACAAAAGAGGTGACATGACTTCCAGTCAGTCGTCTGATGTCACAGCCTGGTTTTCCCCGGTGACCTCACTAAACCCGTATGGATTGAGAAGGATTTATTCAGTCTCTTGCTGTTTTCCTCTTTATTTGTGCTCAAGTGAATAAAGTGCTTGTGGCCTGGGCTGCTCTGTGATCCACCCAAACTGAACAACTGCAAACTAAAAAAACACACACACACACACACACACACAAATAGATCACTGTTTCCCACCTGGAGTGTGGAGCTTCAATATTGCAATAATTAATTTCACATATTTGAATTTGATATACATCAGACTAAATACAACTGTTTTAATTTGGTGTATAAAGAAAACACAAGTGGTTGCAAAAAAACCAACAAATCAGACGCATACCTCTTTACAAGTTTACAAGAAAGTACTTTCTTATTACTCAGTCACTCATCATCTATACCGCTTCATCCTGTATCCCCGGAGACTTAGGGCACAAGGCAGGGTACACCATGGACAGGGTGCCAATGCATCACAGGGCACACACATACACACGCATACATACTACTGTAATTCACACACTACGGCCAACTTGCAGACGTCAGTTAGCCTAACCTACATGTCTTTGGACTGTGGGAGAAAACAAGAGTACCCGGAGGAAACCCACCAAGCACACGGAGAACATGCAAACTCCATGCAGACAGAGACGGGAATTGAACCAAGACCCTGGAGCTGCAAGGCGACAGTGCCAACCACTTAATAAGCCTATTTACTTATTAATAGCTTATTATAATCTGGAACAAGTTGCCGAATGGTTTCGACATTCCCGGTTGGGATGTTGAGCTTGTTGAAGGTCTTCCTGATCTCTCGTTGTCTTCCATCAATGTTCTTTTATTCTTGAAGTGCAAAACACCTCGTACGACTCCATGCAGCACGTTCGCTTTGTTCTAACTTGCCGTCCGTGAAGAAATCACAAACACACATGGTCAGAATAGCAACAGTTGCATAGCTCCTGAAGTAGACAGCATGATGTCTTTTGGCACGCTGACTTATGAAGGACTTATGAATTGTCTTTTCAGTTTAGTCCGTGGACCTGACTAGTTTCAGATGAATGCTTTTTGTTTGTTTGTTAATCCACACAGTGACCTATGGATCAGACAAGAAATAAAAGAACTACCGGAACCAGTGAGAAACAGGTGCAGATGATCAGGTGGGTGATTAGTATAGTGGTGATGCTGAATGCTGGCTGTTTGGAACAGACGAGAGGGGAAATGAGGTTGCTGCTGACACTGTTACGTACTAAATTGTATCTTTAGGCACTTTGCAGCCTGTCTCAGTAAAAACAATTCAATCTTTCAATTCAAATACAGATATAATTCAAATACAGTATTAAATACTTTCAAAGCTATTTGAAAGCCAAATTCGCCATCCAGCCCTCTCTGAGTTTAACAACACTCCTCTATTAGCTGAGACAGATGATAAGGAGACAGTACTGTATATTGAACGTAGTGTAAGAGTTGCCCTCCTTTCCTCACTGCCCTGCCCACTCCAAATATTTCTTCTCCACTTCCTCTCATTCATCTGTCAGCGGTTTGTCTCTACCTCTGAAACAAAAAAAACAAAAAAGTTAACATTCCTGTAATGGTTATGTTTTCATTGGATAAAGATAGGAATTTAAAAGAAAAAAAAAAACACTACCGAGTTCTCAGATCCATTAGTCTTGTGTATACAGTCATGAAAGAGAAACAGCGGCGGAGATATTTTTGCAAAGTGCTTTGTTTGGCAAGGAGTTCAGTGAGATTAGTGAGTACTTAAAATAGGCAATTTGATCACTTAAGCAATTATGATTATAGATGCACCTAAAAAAAAATAACATGGCATGCATCATGCATTATAATTTTTTAATACCTTACTGTCTGAATGATGCTGTAGGACGGGATAAAAATATCTCTTGTTCTCTCTCTCTCTCACACACACACACACACACACACACACACACACACACACACACACACACACACACACACTACTGGACATTAACCCCTTCTGCTCTCCAGATCTGCCTGATCCATCATGATGCCCTACGTCTGCTGAGGATGGACCCCATAAGAACAACCGTGCGTTGGATTCTGGACCTTACTATCATGTTTAAGAACATCAGTCGCCAGGATATCATTAGTACTTCAATGCTATATATGTCAAAATCCAGCAACATCTGATAACTTCAACAAAACCTAATAATATATATATATATATATATAATTCATTTCCTAGTTACACCATCACACTTTGACACTAAAGCACAAAGTTATAGAAAGGAAATGAGTAATTATCACAATATCCTGGGTCACCTACACCTAGATGACGATTGGCTTTCTTTTAAGTCTGGTTCTTCTTACAGTTTCTTCCTTCTCAGTGAGTTTATCTGATCTCAGACTGGCTGATTGGAACCGGATAGTGATTTACAACCCATTTGCACCAAGCACCACTTATAGTGGAATTCACTATCCCACCACTTATTCACTATTTGGTTTTAAAAGACAGCAACAACAACAACAACAGAAACCTTTAGAATAGGTACGATGGGGCACGTGTACAGTATGATGTATATCATCATATCACCTTGTGGATATCATTAGACATAACATTGACTCAAATGTATTCTGAAATATTAATAAGTGCATTTTTATTTTCTTTACCATCTTCCAGTTCCTTACCGATGGTATTTTAAGGACTCATCACTTTTGTAGCAGAGAATACTGAATGTATTACAGTAGCTGACTAATCAGTGCAACACCTAATGCACAAACACAACAAAGTACATTTCTGATTGTGCAGTACATTCACATTTAAGACATTTGGAAAATCCCCTTATTCAGAGCAATTTACATTTTTGTCCTTATACATACTGTACAAGCAGTTGAGGGTTAATGGCACATTTTGTGGATTGGGGTTTGTACCTGGGACCTTCTGATTACTAGTCCAACACTTTAAGCACTGAGCTACACTTAAACACTGAACTACTCCTTAACTCTTTTACTACAAGCAATTTGGTTAAAGTTACAATAATCTAATGCAATAAGATCTGTGAGAATAAACCTGTTGGAATGAAGCTAAATTTCCTGCCTTGCTGCTTAAAAAAGTGCATAAAGAGTGGTAAAGTCTGCTGTGAGAAAGAGAATCAAGGAGTTAAGAGATAATCAGAACAGCTGTGATAACATGAGATGAGACTATAGGACGGAGAGCTGCATGGGGATGAAATGCATTCCTGTCATATCCCTAACCCCAGCTTCACCAACTCTATCAGGACTGAACCAGACCAACTTTAAAACTCAACATGGTATTCAATGCCTGACGTCCAACCTCCTATAGCTTGTTGTGTTTATACAGTAAATTATGTTTTTTTTTAAAAATGATTTTGTTCATTTTGTGTGCTTTATTTAAAGCGGGAGTATAAATTCAAGGATTGGATCATGTAGCGTTGTTACAGATCAGTTCATGATGGATGCAATGTATTTTGTACAAGGATTAAGACTAACATATTGTAAACACAAAATATACAAACACATTTGGATTGTATTAATGCAGTTTCATCTTGCAACAAATCTTTTAACCATTATAGGTGCAGTGTATCGCGTGGTCATGAGAAAAGGTGCTACTGTGTTCCAGAAAAGTCTACCTGCGTCAAGCAAAGAAAACAACTAAGGAAAGTGCTGAAATGACCAGAAATGGGTTCAAACCTGGAAGAATAGAGCTGAGTCATCAACTTTGCAGAAGAAAAAGTGATCTTGGATGTCCATGTTTTGAGCCAATTAAACTCTTGGTGAAGATGCTTCCTAAAACAAACATCAATGGTAGAAATCACAGTTATGTTGGAGCATTTCCAATTCAGAGTACAAATCAGTGAGAATTTACCAAATTGATCAATTGGTCTGATGAGTCCGGATTGAGTCTGTTCCAGAGTGATGGCGCGTCAGGGTGAGAAGTAAAGCACATGAAGAGATGCACACATCATGCATGCATAGTGTCCACAGTACAAGCCTCTGGAGACGGTTTTACAGTATGATCCAGGGTTGCTGGAGCTGGTCAGGTCTAAACTCAGCATCGTTATGTGGCAATACAATAAAGTCAGCTACCGAATTCAATAAATGAACTGCAATGAGTTAATTGTTTGTACTGTACTGTATGTGGCAAATCAAACACAGTAATATTTCAAGAGTGCCTACTGCTGTAGTATCAATCCATGGTAATGGAATTTTTTTTAAAAATCTGACTCAATCATCATAGTTTCTCAATCATGTATTTTATTTTTGGGGTCACATTTACTCCTATCTTGGGAATACTGATGCACACATCAGGAATACACCACTTATGAGATCTGATGCAGCGAAGCAATGACACACACATTCCCGCACTCTTTCTCGATTAATCTTATAAAATACACCATTAAAGAATTTTCAAAGGAAAGAATGTAAACACCTCTTCAAAACACCTTCAAACCTTTTTCCATACCGTACATTATGTTTGTCTACTCCTCTGTTTAACATTATTAGCCAGTCTGAAATTCACGTTTAAGGCTTGCGTTCTGATGTATATTGCTAATGTGTTCCAATCGATGGTGTAAGCAGCCAAAAATAACAAAAGCCAACATTCCTGGTTCCTGAGATCAGTGGCAGCAGTCACATACTCTTCATGCTCCAAATATGGGCACCGGAGCTGGGCTAGGATAAGAACCTTTACATTCCTTGCAGGTCTAAAGGACATGTTCAAAAGCAAAAGCTGAATTTCCAAGCCGTCTAAAGATAGTGCAGGATGTATGGGATTTGACCCAAAATTCCCAAGCCTCCACGCAGCCCCGCAGTGATCAGAGATGGAAAATACATTCCAGACATTCCTGAGTGGACGCTGAGGGGGTCACTCCAGCGCTTTGATTTCCCAAGAGAAAGAGGAAGAAAATTAGGTAGAAGGAGCAACCGATAAGATGTCAGAATAAACATTCAATCAACGACATGCTTCTGATTTATGGTAACATTTCAGCTTTCTGCTCGTCTATGAACAAAGGTATTGTGGATCTTAAACTTATGGGAATACAGTATGAGAATATGCTTTATATGGTTCAAAGGTCGTGATATCAGTGATATGAGAATGGACCGCTTGGCATAGAAAATCCCTCCAGGACAGACGGTGGAAGACTTTTCCATGTTTTATTTATCCTTTCACAGCTGTTTCAACCATCACATCGGCATAGCAGAAAGTGTTTCTCTAATCGAGTGAAAGGCATTGGATTGCAGATTTCCGTTCCATGTTATTTTTACTCTCACATTATGCTAAGTCTCTGCCTGAGGCCATGAATAGCTAAGGTAAATATTAGCTTTTGGCACATATTGACCATTAGGCTGGGGTATGGTTCCTTTACAATAACTAACAGACACACACACACAAGAATAAATAGCTCAATAAGCAGATAAGTAGACCACCCATGATGGTTCAAACCTGAAGCTCCACCCCTGCTTCCTGAATTTCATCATTTCCTCACAGCAAGATTGAAATCATAATAATAATAATAATAATAATAATAATAATAATAATAATGATGATGATGATGATGATGATATTTGGGCTGCAGCCTATTCCAGAAGACTTGAGAGCATGAGACATGATACACCCTGGATGGGGTGTCAATCCATTGCAGGGCACACACACACACACACACACACACACACACACACACACACACACACTTGGGAACATTTAGGAACACCAGTTAGCTGAATGTCTTTGTCTTTGGACTGTGGGAGGAAACCGGAGTACCCGGAGAAACCCACCAAGCACGAGAAGAATGGTATGCAAACTCCATGCACACAGATCCGAGGCGGGAATCGAACCCGGACCCTGGAGGTACTGGTAGTATATTTAATAAAGGATATGATTACATGACGCACATTTATAAAGTGATTTACAGGCAAGACGGCATACAATGCATAGGTAAAAAAAAAATTTACGGGATAGTTCAGGTTTTTCCAAATCTGTCTTATTTAAAAATAAGGGAAAAAAAGTGCATATGTGTGCATTGCTTGGTCGTTATAAATTTTCCTCATTGTGCAGTGAGGTTTATCACCCAACTAGTTCCAGTTAGCCATGTGGCTAATTCCAGTTAATAAAAGAACTATATAATTAAAACTGAATACAATGTAATAGAATTTGTGCACTGATTAAGGGTTGTTTAATAGGGTTGTTTAATTTGGCCCTGATTCCTTACCCTGTACTCTTGTTCCAGGTGACACACTTTATGGCCGGTGTGCAGAACAGGAAAATGCATAACAACCAAAACCTATTGTAATGTACTTTCCTTAGGTGCGCCTCAATTTAGAGTTACAAACACAAGTCTCTCAGGTCAAGAGTGATGTAATTAGAATCAATTTGACTCAATTTCCACATGAACAAATGAACAGCTACGCACCTAAGAGCACATTTCAGGCAAGGGTCATAGGTCAGACTGGGCCATGAGACTGAACAAGAGGAAGTATTTCTGAATAAAGCAAAGCAATTAACCTCTCAATGTGTTCCTCTGGTTTTCTTTTTGACCCATGACCCCATTCTTCCCCACTGCCAGGTCTATATGAGCTCAACCCCCAACTCCCTAGAGTTCCTCAACCTTTTAGAATCGTTTACAAAAGTCGGAAACAGCACTGTAACATGTTCAGTATTATTATTATTATTATTATTATTATTATTATTATTATTATTATTATTATTATTATTTCTTAGTAAAAAAATATCATGGTCATGGAGCAGGTGCCGGTCCCACCACATGGAGTCATGAAATTAGCTTACTGTCCATCCGTGTGCTGTACCCGTTTCTGTGTGGGTTTCTCATACCATTCCTTTGGTGGATTGGCTCCTCTACATTACCCCTTGGTGTAAGCGAGTGTGACGAATGAATAAATAGAATGTGTTAGTGGGGGTTTATACTGTAGATTTATTTAGATAAAGCAGATGTGGTGTTTGATATGCATTTACAAGTATTTGAATTTAGGAAGCAAATGAACTCCTGCTTACTGAAAACTTTCAGCCGGTAGTTTAGCCCTTAAGAGCCTTTCATGGGATATTTTGAATTATGAAGGATATAAATAGACCACGTGAAAAAACATTCTGAAAGAATCAGTTTGCAACATATCTCGCAGCATCACATCATCATCTATACCGCTTAATCCTGTATTCAGGGTCACGGGGGGCCTGGAGTCTATCCCAGGAGACTTAGGACACATGGCAGGGTACACCCTGGACAGGGTGCCAATTCATCGCAGGGCACAGACACACACACATACTCTCACTCATTCACACACTACGGGCAATTTGGGAACGCCAATTAGCCTAACCTACATGTCTTTGGACTGTGGAAAAAAACTGGAGTACCCGGAAGAAACCCACCAAGCACAGGGAGAACATGCAAACTCCATGCACACAGAGACGGGAATCGAGTCTGGCCGGGGATCGAACCCGGACCCTGGCGGTGCAAGGTGACAGTGCTAACCACTACTTGTTTTATATCGATTTGTTCAAGAATTGCACTCAGAACAGATTGAGTATAAAATGTAAGATGTTATTAAACCATTAGTATTGTTAAATATTATGAAACTTACTTTCAGTAACAAAAAAGTGTTCTAAAATTAGCTACGGTAGCTCTGTAACATGTGCTACCCAGGCACAACAAAACCTTGGAAATGATGTCATGGGTAGACAAAATCATAAATTTTGCCACATAACTGCACCAGGATGCTCATTAAATGTCATTTAGGGACTTCATGTGTTAACCTCAAAGATAAAAACCAACTAAAGTACTTTCCAGAACTCTGGTTTCATTATGAGTTCATTTGAGCTACCAGTATACAAACATGCAATAAGGAAATGCAACCATATTTTTCATGATAAAATGTATGCAAAGTATTTGTTTCCATTATTATGACTATTATTTGTGCCATTCAGTTTGGAATAAAACTATCTTTAAGTATGCATCAAAGTAAAATTCCAAAGAAATATATTAAATAATAAAAAATTGGTGGACTGTCCAAGAGACGAAGAGCTATGGATAGTTTACTATGGATAGGATCTTAAAATCCACCTTTCAACTTCAACAGAATTAAAGTTAATTTAAAGAAAAGGTAAAACATCAACAGAGTCATGACCTGCTCGGCCTTGGCCTTCTGAAAGACGTGCTGCTCGAGGACCTTTTGAGGACAGGTCTCCCATTCAAATGAGCTGTTGCTCTGAGAGCCACTAAAGGAAAGGAAACATAACAAGTGTAAATAATGTATTAAATCGCTAACTTTTTTTTATTTTTACAGGACCGGATCAAAAAATGTTGCATGTGCATTCGAAAATTTTATGATATAACTTTGTGTTGTTGCATGTCTCTGTAGCTTCAGCGAGTTAGCTGCCTATGGTGAACAGTGAAGAGTTTATCGAGAGCTGTGGAGGGTTTCTCAATGCCGCTTTCTCCCATATCTGTTGATTGATATTATAAATCAGAGGTACTGAGTTAGAATTTAAGTAGGTTTGGTCAATTAAATTGAATAAAGTCTTCGAGCTGAAATCCAAATTTCTCATTTGTGTTAGAATTCAGATCTCTATACATTATATACTGTACAGTCATTGTACGTTTATGAAAAAAAAAGCAATTAAAAATTTCCATAGCATTTCCATAATATTGAATAATATTACAATTTTCAGTAACTACCTTAAATGGAAACTTTGAATTTTTTGTATATTTCCTTGGATGGAACTTTCGATCTTTGGTGAATCTTTATTCGTGTGCTGCTGAGCCGGAGTATAGGACATCTTCTGTCACATTATCATTTCTGTTGGCCATTGGCTGTTGATTGGCTCTGTTGAGTGACACATACAGTACAGTATATCCACGACCACCTCAGGGGAAAAAGCTCTAGATTGCTGGTATATTAGTTATTTTTATTCATCATAAAAATGTCAGGGTCCGGATAAAACTCTCATTCGGCCCGGGTCCGGACTGTGCTCCGCCATTGAGTGATGCCTGTCCAACAGTAGGTGATGAACTCATTTAAACCAGTCAGCCATCAGTGCTTAATGAACGGTATTGACAGAGAGCTCTAGGGTCTTCACCAGATCTTGTTAAGATGAGGGGGAAAAAAATACTTACTTTTCTTTTTTTTAATGGAGAAGAAACAGATGTGTTTTAAAGATAAAAATCTAGAGAGGGGTAGCGAGACAAAACCAGCATTAACAGCCCAGCATTTGGCACAACACGCCTTTGGAAAGTGTCTTTCACAAAAACTGGAGACTGGCACCCTCCTAGAAAGAACAAACTGGCACCCTCGTGTTTTTTTTTTTTCTTTTTCTTTCCTCAACACACTGACGAGCCATCTTGATGCAAAGCAAGACCCGATAATTACCCACATAACTGTAATTATCTCCCAGTACGTAAAAAAAACTACGAAATTAAAATGACAGAATAGAATACAATAGAATAGTCTTTATTGTCATTGCAAGTACAATGAAATTAAAAGTGCATACTTCAAAAACTCAACCTTGAAAAAACTCACAAACGCACACTCACTCACACTCCCACAAAGCATACAATCCGTTACTGCACGATCCACAGTGATACATGTTTTTGCATTATTTACGTAAATTGCCTTAATTGCAGATAATGCATAAATCATTTCTTTTTATTGCATGCTAATTTGCACTTTTTTTTCTTTTTTTTTTTTTAATTGCAGCATTCACTCCGCTTATTGCCTTAGGATAAAAACTGTTTTTATATCTACTGGTGCTTGTTTTTAATGTTTGATGATAACAGTATCACCAAAACTATTTTTGCATGGCATGGCATGCCCGTATGAAAAAGGGTGCTGTATAAGTGAATACGTACTCCCACCGAGCATGACAACACGAAGTCCTGGACTTCTGCTTGTGTGTTGATTTGTTTATGTGACTTAGGTTGCAGCTAACCACATATCCTGTGTGAGAGATCTGTTCTTGTTTAAATGTAACATTATTCCTTTCCCCGAGGAGTGAAATCAGCTCAGAAATATTCAGTGTCTCTCTTTCTCACTCACTCACTCACACACACTCACACACACACACACACACACACACACACACACACACACACACACACACACACACACACACGCTTATGGTGCAGACTAAAATAAGTAACACAGTGTTTAAGAGATGCCCTTTGGGATAACAGCTAAAGGAGAAAGTAAAGATTCTCCAGTTTCGTCTTTATTAGTGGAAAAAAAAAACTTGGAACATTTAAGAATGTGAAGGAGTAGGACAACTTTCATAGGAATGTTTAGTTTTTTTTTTTGCTTCTTCTTCTTCTTTTTTCCCCCCCTTGACCAGTTCCCTCTAGACAGACAGAAGATATTTGATAGTTCGCTTCTTTCTCTTTTCTCCTGGATCACTGCAATCCAACTAAAGAGTCAGCTTAATGAATCCTTTCTATCGACTTGCTCTTTTACTGGTCAACCTCTTTTTAAGTAAAAAAAAAAAAAAAAAAACACCGTCACATGCTTTACTCCTTTTTTTTTTTAACTCTAGCACAAATAGTTTTGTTGGCTGTAAAACACTTACTGGTACAGAAATGAGGTCTTAAGAGTGCATGGCATACCAATGAGAACACCAATAGCTTTTATACATGTACACACACACACACACACCTACACACAAGTCCACAAGCCTTTCAAGCATGATCACTCTGAGCCAAGAGAGCTCACTCTGCTGTTTCACGGTATAGAGGGGGTCGGCTGGCCGAGCTCCAAGTGAAACTTCTTGTCACAATAAAGCTCCTAAAAAGAAACTGCAGAGGGATATACAGTACAATAGTTTCACTTCATACAATCGTTCATTCATTCATAAATTTACCCACTTGGCCCGGGTCGGGCTGGTGCCTATCCCAGGATCGAGGCTGGAAATACACCCTGGATGGGATGCCAATCCATTTCAGGACACCATCCACATCCTCATCCTCATTTCCACCTAAACAAGTTAAGAAGGCAGAAGAAACCAAAGAACCTGCACTAATCCAACACAAACACTGGGAGGATGTGTGAAAATCCACAACCCGAGCTCAGGATTGTACCACAGTCCCCGCAGCTATAGTACAGTGTGATGCAGTCATGCCCCGTTCACACTATTAATATCGAAATGTCATTTAAACAAACAGTACTGTATCATAAATATTTAATTTAATCGCTTGATGACTTAAGTAGGTCCGTAAACACTGTTAATAGTTAAAAAAATGAAAAAATTCATTATGTACTGTACCTTCTAATCTCCACCTCGAGGGAAATGGATTTTAAAGGACTGCTCTTGCGCAGAATGACCGCATTAGTTCCAGCAACGTTGTTAGACATGTTTGTAGTCACTACAGCAGGAATACAGAATCCTGTGGGATGTTTGTACTGTTTATTGTTGGCAGCAATCCAGACCCCAAAATCTCACACAAATACCTTGAACTTTCACTATCCTATGATCACACGTCGACTTTTACAACAGGCGTTCAAGTCAAACCGGGACTTTCGATTTTTTTTTTTTTTTTTTTTTTTTTTTTGCTACCAAACTTTTCTCACTACGTCTGAAACCCTGGCCTCCCAGGAACTCCTTTACTGGCCCAGACATGTGAAAATGGATTGGAGTGTGGTCAGGACTATACACAGGAGTCCCAGCTGTTTTCCTGTAATGTGCAAGTGATGCAGTGTGCAGTAAGAGGTTATGCATTATCCTGCAGAACCATTATTATTATTAAAGGAAATTTAATAATTATATGTGTTATATTATATAGCATTTAAAGGAGTTCCTGGGAGGCCAGCCTTTCAGGCATGCAGCAGGCAGTTTGATCATGGCTCTGGCGTACTGAGAAAACTTTCTATCTAGATGGTATCCAAGCACTAGTGAAACACTGGGATAAGTGCATTAGTGTAGCAGAGAAATAAAGGGAAGTTTTACTCTCAAAACGACATTCTGCGCACTCAAAAGTCCCGTTTTGACTTGAACGGCCCTTGCATTTCTATGGCGGTGCATATTTCCATAAACGTTAGGATTCATTCCTTATTTGGACCAGAGAAAGGGCCCATTCATGGCACGCGTACCCTGCTGAGAGTATGCCTGGCTCGTCCGCTGCTGACTTTAACTAGCTCTGTGTTCAGGTTTAATGAACTGTTCCTTGCACGCACACCTTAGAGTCAATCTCTGAGGTCAAAACTGACAGGAAGGGTTAATGTCAGGGTCTCATGTGACCCAGGAACAGCACAGTCTGGTTTTTAACAAGACCAGCAAAACAGGTCGATCTTCAGCGTTGAACCAGAGCAGGGTTGAATTCTCAAATCAGGAGGTGTAGATTCATGTTTTATTAAGGCACGACTCTAACGGTACTGTAGGTCTGGCTGTATTTCACATGATACAATTATAATGATCACATTCAAATAAAGCTATCATTTATCATTTTTCAGAGTAGGATGCACCACATCCTGGAGTCTCGGGCTATTTTAATAATCAAGACAGTAAAAACCTAAAACAGCAAAGAACAATGTATCATCATTGACATGCTGAGGCTTTCTGTAAATGCACATTTATATACCATTTATGGCAAGAGTCTCACAACATCATGGTTTTCATATAACTGCATGGTCTGGCGTGTGTTACTCAATGCTAATGTTTTCTGCCAAGGTAAAGTCTCAAGACTGAAGAATTTGCCTGATTCAATTTCTCAGTCACATGACAAACATCCATGCATATTTAACTTCAAGGGAGAGGGGGGAAAAAAGAGAGGCTGGTAAGGAAACCATTATTGATAGCTGCTGTGACGTACTATAAGTACTAACAGGAACTAAGACCCAGACCACATGTAGACAGGTATTTTTAAAAGCATGCCAAACTAGCAGACGCTGATATGATCCTAACCGCAATGCCATGTTGGCTAATCAGAAGCCTGAAAAAGTTATAACAGAGCTGTTACAGTGTGATAACACAGTAATAAGAATAATAGGCCAATCGGAATAAAACCTCAGTCATAACAGGAATGATTTCTGAATAGGAATGAGTTCTGTTTAATAGGTCAATATTAACCATGTAAATGCTTAATCTCATTGTTTCTCTCTTGTTGAAATAAATATACAGTTTAAATATTGGGTTTATTTCATACATTTTTAGAACAAAACTGGATTTTTTTCAAGACTAAGAAATGACACATATGGGATATCAGCTGCTCTGGAATAGTTCTTGCAAGAACCGTATTGTCAAGTGCATTTGCAAGTCCATCAAGCACCATGATGAATCTGGCTCTGATGAAGACCTTCCCAGGAAAGCAAGACCAAAACGTACCTCTGCTGCAGAGGAGACGCTCATGTAGAGTTACCAGCTACCTCAGAAATCACCAATTAACAACCAGCACCTCGGATTAGAGGCGTTATGAAGGATTTACAGAGCATAAGTAGCAGATACATCTCAATATCAACTGTTCAAAGGAGATTATTGTATATTTTGGATGTCTTGAGTATTGTTTTACAGTGTAGAAAATCTTTTTGCACCTCCTGGGTTGATGGTTCGATCCCCGCCTCGGGGTCTGTGTGCATGGAGTTTGCATGTTCTCCCCATGCTTTGTGGGTTCCCCCATGTACCCCGTTCTCCCCCCAAAGTCCAAAGACATGCAAATTGGTGTTCCCAAATTGCCCAGTAATGTATGAATGAGTGTGTGCGTGTGTATGTGTGCGATGCGATGGATACCCTAGGATAGGCTCCAGACCCCAGTATACAGGATAAAGGGGTATATACAATATATAAGAGACTGAGTGAGCGTATTCTTTTTGAAGCCGGTTGCCCATGTGAGGGGTAACATTAGGTTATGTGATGAGTTTCCACTAGGGTCCTTGGGTGAGGAAGGGGTACTGATGGGTTCATCATTTTACATCTAACCAACCGTAGATGAGGCTGAATTCTTGTAATCATGACGTAGAAGGTGGAATTTGTTGGAAAACCTCAAATTTGAAGAAAAATGCCTCTTCGTCTGTTAAATTTCCAGCAGATTAAATGCTACATAGCAGGCACAGTACATGCTGTTTAAAAGATTTACAATAGTGTGCTATACAAATAAAACTGAATTGAATTAAATTGCATAAACGCACAGCTTATCAGATCAGGGTCCGTGTAAACAGCTAAGTTGGAATCTCTGATCGGAATGATTTCAATCAGATGGAAGAAATATTGTCCATGTATACGTAGCTTCGCAATATCTTCACTTTGGAAAAAGTCTGTTTTTAGTTACCTAAAATGGAGTTTGTGTTTGGACAAAATGCCACAATGCACAGGAAAAAAAAAAAAAAGGTTTTTCAAAAATTCCTGTGTACATGAGGACATAGTCTAAGTTTTTTCGCAAATGCACTGCAGCAATAAATGTAACAGTTAGACTTAATTAAAAAAGTGTTAGAAGGCACAACATCATCAAGAAAGGTTTTGCCTGTACTGTACATTGGTCAGAATTCACATTTCGAAGATATCTTTACGTATGTTTCATACATTGGAAGACCAGAAACCAGCCTCAGGGAATGTTCCGTCTGTCTGTGTGCATGTCTGTACGTATGTCTGTATGTCTGTATGTCTGGGATTTTGTCACAGCATCACGCAAAACATTATAAGTGGTGTAAGTGAATTTTAATGCACTGGAGTCGTTTTATGACAAAACTTTATTGTTTTCCGATCTACTTTTTCTACGATCTTTTATCGGTGATTCACTCTCCAGTTACCAAAAAGGGAATGTTTTTGGCTGACAACAAAAGAACAAAACCTTAGCGTAAACAAGACATAAACGTGAACTTTTCTACACCCTCTCTTTCCCATTGATTGTGATCAAAATGAAATGACAGTGGAGTAAAAATCCACTTTTTCCAGGTTCAATTCCCAGCCAAGGTCTCTGTGTGCCTGGAATTGGCATGTTCTCTCGGAGGTTTCCTCCGGGTATTCTGGTTTCCTCCCACAGTCCAAGGACCTGCAGATAGGGCTAATTGGCATTCCCAAATTGCCTGTAGTGTGTGTATGTGTGTGTGCCCTGCGATGGATTGGCACCATGTCCAGGGTGTACCCCGCCCCGTGCCCTAAGTCTCCTGGGCTCCCTGTGATCCTGAATACAGGATTAAGTGAGTGAGTGAGAAAATCAATACTATGTACAGTACAGTACAGTAATGCTGTCACACCAAACAAAATGTGAAATTACAGTGAAGCGGTTCATCTTGGTGGTAGGCAGACATGTACTGTACATGGGCTTCAACCTGAAATAATAATATTACTGATTAGACTAAAGCTGATCAGCTTATTTTTATTTTTTAACTATTTCTACCAACTCTTTTCCTGTCAATGACGGGTACTTCAGCTAGTCATTAGTACATAAATTGTGTGTCAAATCAGTATAGTATAATAGCACAACCTGTCCTGATTTATTGCTTATATATGTTTTCTAAAGGGTTCATCATGTCATTGCAAGAATGAAGAGGAACTTCGAGAACCAGTCCACTCTTAACTTTTCAAATAGAGGAAATCCAACTTAGATTTACAATTAGAGGAGGTGTGGAAGACTTAACATCTCTTGACTCCCAAGTCTTGAAGAATAAAGATCCTGTGGTAAACAAGTAAAACCATTATGCCTTCATTCTCTCTCCTCAGTGTGTTAAACTGCCAAAGTATCACTCAACAGCTCTCAGCTTCTGTCCCCTCTTAATCCTTTCTAAACTGTGTTTACGGCTCTTGTGGTATGACTGGTATGTCTCCACTGGCACACCCAGGGCTCCGAGAGACAGGGACACAAGCCAGGGCTAGCACAGGTGAGGCATTATCTCTGTACGCATGAGAGGTTGTGACCTTCGCTCCTCAGCCATGCTTGTCCACCTGGTGGAATCCGAAGACAGGAAGATGCCACAGGGAATCGCCTCTTAACGGGGATTATCCTTGTTCTTTTGCTTTTCCATGTAACACCCAAGTAGAATTTGTGATCACGTTAGGACTTAAGAAGAAATTGACCTAGTTACATTGTGACCTTATATATATATATATTTATATATAAAAAATTATGATGTATATAATATTAATACTATTATCATAATATTATCACATATATTGATATATAACATATAACAATACATTTAGTTTAGAGTTTTATTTTTATTTTTTTCCTTTTTTATTTTATTAAATATTAATGTTTTTTTTTCCTGAACTGTATAATTTTTTTTGACTGACTATGTAGATAAAATAAATAAAATAAATTATTTTTTTAAGTCTTCAAATCAAAATTCAAATAAAATTTAATTAAAAATATATAATATATAATATATAATATTAATATATATATATAAATATATTGATGAGAAGACAAATTATAACATAGAAGAAAAATATAAGAAAAACCTAGTTGTACAAACATGGGGAAAACATTTTTGGTACAAATACAGAAAAATATAGAAAAATAGTCAATCCTTTTACATGTAAAAAAAAATCTTTAGTACTTCCGTTCATGTCTATTTTAATCAAGGATTAATTTTATGCTTATATCAGGACTTTCCCATCATTTAACACACTTAAACTTTGTGTTTGCCTTTATTCATCATTACAGTTGTAGACTCTAATGCTTTGTAATCCCTCTATCCGGTGTCACCCAGAAGAGGATGCGTTCCCTCTGAAGAAATATTTCCTATATCGCCTCAGGGAGATTTTTTTCTCTCGCCACTGTCGCCACTGTCAGGCTCACACAATAAGGGATTTAAATCCGTAGCCAAGCTGCTTTGGGACAATGTGCTATACAAAGTCAATTGAGTTAGAATTGAATAGATGAACAAAGCGGGAAAATATTTACTGATTAAAACCTTCTCAGGTGTGAATTTCCTAGCGCCGTTTCCCAGAACTGCCTGATATGAAATACATGTAGAAATTCATCATCTCCGGTTAGGGGTCAGGTTGACATTTGTATCTGGAGTCTCTCCCAGAAACACCGGGCACAAGATGAGAGATTTCATTTCAGAAGTATGTGTGTGTGTTTTAATATAAAGTATTTTAGAATGAAGGTGTGTCTTGTTAACATTGTTAAAAATATCTCTATATGTGTGTGTCAGAGTGTTATTCTCTAAGTGGTGTGTGTGTGTGTGTGTGTGTGTGTGTGTGTGTGTGTGTGTGTGTGTGTGTGGGAGTAGCACTACCTGGGTGGCGAGGTTAACATCAGGGCAGACCGACTTTGGATTATATGTCAGAGTTTTAGAGAGGACAGCAAGCTGCCAAATACCAAACCAGTGCACACAATAAATGTTAGGAGACAGTTTTTTTTTTTTTTTTTTTAATGAGAAGGAGACAAAATTAGTAGCTTTAAGCAAGATGGTGCAATAACACTGCTGCTCCTAGACAGCGAGAGACTCATCAGCTTCCAGACAGAGTCTGGACATACAGACTAGTGCCTCAATAATGTAGGCCAGCAAATAAATCAGGTGAAGAGACGGTGAGCTGATGCTTATCTGAGTGTGTGGTTCTGCACACACCCGCATTTACCTACTAATACACACACTCACACAGTAAATCAGGAGGATATACGTGGACACTAATGTCCTGAATAGCAGACAGCTCACAATGAAAAACTGCCCTTGAGTCCAGATCACATATGAAGGCCTGCGTGTCACAGCACGGTGGAGCAAGTTAGAGAAGTGGTTTGTGATGAGTAATTGACTTGTAATTCGAACCAGAAAAACAGAATAAAGCAAAGAGAGAGAGAGAGAGAGTGACAATGATGATAATGATGAAGAAAAAGGAATAAAATATGGAATGTGGTATTTTACTCATGGGAAATCATGCTTATAAAAATGTTAAAAATGAGGTGAATATATCTTCTTTGGTGGTCCAAGAATCATTCCTTTCCTATTGTGCTTGTTTTCCTCTGTCTCCCATAACAGAAGGGCATGTGAGGCAGAGCAGCACCCAATTTCTGGCCTATTTTATGTCCTGCAGCTTGTTCAAGCAAGAAATGTTGCTAACACTTAGAATAGTTCCAACATTTTACATTTTCTTCCAAATATACACAATCAGTCTTAACATGTTAATGTTATATGGTGTTAATATTATCACTAATTATCAATCATAAACCAGTAAACTGGTGACAGGTTTATGGGTAGCCAAGGCTCACCCAATGTGTGTGGAGACCAAAGACAACCCAGTCTGGTCTGATCCCACAGAAAATCCAAATCGCTGAAAAACATTGATGCTGGCACCAGAACACCCAGTGCACCACAGCACGCTGCACACGTGGCCTAGTAGGCAAAGAGCCCAAGGGTGCCAACCCAACAATCAAACTCCCCAGATCTCAATCCAATCAAGCCCCCATGGGATGTGTGCCGGACAAACAAGTCTGATCCTCAGAGCAAGCCACAAGCAGAACTTTATTGTATGTATTGTAGTTAGTGTATGTATTTGGTATTTGGTGTGCTTTAATGTAATATGGGTGGCACGGTGGCTTAGTGGTTAGCACTGTCGCCTTGCACCTCCAGGGTCTGGTCAATTTGCTTGTCCTCCCCATGTTTGGTGGGTTTCCTCTGGGTAATCTGGTTTCCTCTCACAGTCCAAAGACATAGAGATTAGGCAAATGTGTGTGAATGAATGTTTGTATTTGTGTGGCGTGCAATGGGTTGGCACCCCATACAGGGTGAACCCTGAATCACCTCCTAAGTATCCTGGGATAGACGCCAGGCACCTCGCAACCCTGTATTCAGGATAAAGCGGTACAGGCGATGACGACGATAATGTAATATGTTTTTGTATGTCTAAGAAATAACTAAATCATTAGTTATAATAATTCGCACAGATCTAACCTCGGGTGTAGATCTAATAAGGCAATGGGTCTTGGAGATAGACACACATGATGAACATGATGAAATTCTAAATCAAACTATCATTCTAAATATCTAAAGAAAAACAGTAGGTTCTTTTACGCTGGGAAACCTGTAACAAATCTCCTACAGCTTGTATAATACAGTAGATGTTCTCACATTACGCACTTCATACTGTCTGTTTAGAATTGAAAGAAATACGACTACAGTACTCAGTTTCCTCATGTGGATTTGTTTTAATTAGGATGAAGCTTAGTCGTTTCACCTCGTCTGCTACTTAGATTTGAGGTGGTAATCTAGCCATGGTTTTATTTTGCCGTCTATAAAAGGTGTAAAATTACGAGAGAAAAAGGAGCACCAGAGACACCGAGCAGACAGCACATGGTTTAGTGATTAAATCTTGTGTGTCAGCACTAGCGGCTTGATTTTACGTATGTTAAATCTAAACATCATCAGTATTATCACAAAAGCAAACATGTCCAGAGAAATGATATCTCTGTTCGAAAACAGTCCTGAAGACACACATTTGACATCCTGTCGGTGAACCTGGCTCCTTCAAATAAAACCTCCAAGCTACTCTTGTACCATTTTGTGGAAATAAGCTTTAATAACCTCAAGTGACCATCTCTGATGACCATCTCCATCAGATGAATGACTGCACCACTACTCCATCTCCTAAGTGGGGTGAGGACCTTGAATGATGATGATGGTGATGATGATGATGGTTGTTGTTTTTTATAGACATACAAATAAACAAACCTAGCATCATTTATCATAATTAAAAAAACGAGTAGAACGATGCTGGAGACATGTCTGGCCAATGGAACAGAACATTCTTCAAGGACAGCAGGTTTCTTGGACAGCTTTCCCACTATGCTCACTCTTACAACACACATTCTGCAGCTCTCTATAGCTATTTTCTTTCTTCTATCCATTAACCTCCCTTCTGCTTCTGTGCTCTGTAAACGATCTGTTGTCTCGGTTGTGCGAGTGCTTCCTCGGACCTCCCAGGTAGCAGGCCTCCCTCAGAGCTTTGCAAGACCTTGGCACTCTATTACACATTCTCTCACTCTCACATTCTCATTCACAGAATCTCTCAAGTTCAAATATACAGTGGAAGGAACATATCATTGTAACCCGGTAAATCAAGACCTGTATTAATTACTCTATACTGTCTTAACCGCAAGATACTGTATAACTCCTGAATAGACACCGGGTCACAAAGAGGCTATACTATACTGTCTACATTTTAGATGTCTTGCATCTTGTCCTGCTGGGAAAGTCTTAAAGGTTCCCTACAAAGGAAACTGATGTAGGGGGTCTGAATGAAAACAGTATATGCCATGTATTATACTGTAGTTCTCCTTGCGCACAAATAAGTGATGTTACGGTAGTTCTAGCTTATCTAGCTAGATCTAAACTGAATAGAAAACTGATGGACAATGCTGAGCAGCATAGTGACGTAGTGGTTAGCACTGCGGTCGTGCACCTCCAGGGTCCAGGTTCAATTCCCACCGTGGCTCTGTATGCATGGAGTTTGCATGTTCTCCCCATGCTTGTTGGGTTTCCTTTGAGTATTCCGGGGGAGTAAATGAGTTTGTGTATGTGTGTGCCCTTTGATGGATTGTAACCCCCCACACCGTGCCCTACATCTCCTGGGATAGGCTCGCAGGGAGGAAACAATGGGGAAGAAGGCAAGAACAGTCAAGAACTCATGTTCTGTACATAATCTTCAGGATGCAATCAATTAAGCGAACATCGTGTACTGCAGACATTTTACTTTTTGACTCTATGCCCAGCCGGATACAGCAGGTTTTAAAGACTATTTAGTATGGAATTTATACTACATTTATGCTAATTCATCGTAAAAATACATTATTGTGATTGTCATTATTTATTTTTTTAAAAATTGAGAAAGTCATTAAAATATTGTCTTCCACTTGCGTCCCAATACTTTTGGCCACCCCTCTATATGACCCAACTGCATTAAAACAGTGTTAAGGATTAAGGTTTTATTTAATGTTCTTGTTTGCTATGGCTAAAACCTAAAGTAAGGCTTAGCACTGAAAATCACCACAACAACAACAACAACAACAACAACAAAAATGCGGGAAAACAAATACAACTCAATCACATTTAAAATCAGCTGAAGGCCAGTTCCAAAAAAGAAAATTGAAACATTTCAAAAAATACATTTGCAGTCCAACCTTTTTCTATTTACACTGGTGAGTCATAATGCTCAGTCCTTCATTGTGCAAGCATGCACAGCCATGCTTAAGTAAATATACTTATATGGAACGCATTACAATTACAGTACAACATGTGCACTCTCTGGACTGTTTAAAATCCATATTGTTCCATGATGACAGAATCAGTTCCTGCCATCTCACACGCCGAGAACAAAAAGTTACAAACTCAAATCTCAGGTGGGTATTAGTGCGCAAGGTCGATTCCTCCCAGCATCCTCTATCTCTCACTAAAGTGTTACGGAAATCCCTTCATGCGCCAACGACAGGAAATCTGCAGATATTCACCCTAGTGTGAAATGTCCTGTGCTCCCCACCCACTACAACCCTAAGCACAAGAGGGCACATTTACGTCAGCACCGAGCCCTCGTATATACACATACGCATCTCGCTGTAGCCTGGTGAATCTGCAAGCCTGGAAAGAGTGTGTGCTCTATAACAAAGGTCAAACCGAACTGCCCGAGTAGACAAGAAGCCATTATGTAATTCCTATCATGAGTCTTGTGTATGACGCAAAATCATGTCCAAGGTCAAAGTGTGGTCAGTTACAGCAAGCAAAGGAGAAGGCGTCACGCACAGCTCAGCAACTTCTCAAACTTCTCAAGAGGGATAATATACTGGATGACCAGTTTAATTCATATAATGATATTTCTGCTTTAAAAAAAAAAAAAAGTTATACTGTAGGTAATATGAGATTTCTCACTCACTCACTCATCGTGTATACCGCTTAATTCTGTATTCAGGGTCACAGGGGGTCTAGAGGCTGTCCCAGGAGACGGGGTACACCCTGGACAGTGTGGCAATCCATCACAAGGCACACAAACATACACTCACACACTACGACCAATTTGGGAACGCCAATTAAACTAACCTACATGTCTTTGGACTGTGGGAGGAAACCGGAGTACCTGGAAGAAACACACCAAGCACGGAGAGAACATGCAAACTCCATGCACACAGAGACGGGAATCGAACCCGGACCCTGGAGGCGCAAAATGACAGTGCTAACCACTACACTATACCACTTATTAATTAAGTTCATTCATTAATATTTTTGCATGTCTAATCACTTTGATTATCATCATTGTTGCTGATCAGACATCATTTAGAAATTTTCAAATCCGTTTAAAGGTTAAAGGATGAGTATAATAAGCCACAATCACTAAAACTCTCACTTATTTCACTAGAGAAAAAACTGTACATGTTGCACATACATGTAACCACAAACCAGTTTCCTACAAGCAGGTATTTTGTTGGTTTAATGGCACCTTTATTGCAAGACCTTTCTGGAATAAATGGTATATTCTGAAAAATCTGAAAATTCCATCCACTCTTCCACCAAACCAAAAAAATCATGTATTGTAGTGCAACATGGGTATTATAACAAAAATGTATAAATCATTTGCATTCTATCTTGCGTTTCTGGTTTGGATATTAGTGGTTCAGTGGTAGAAAACTCACTTACTATACAGAAAGCCTGGGTTCGATTCCCAGCCAACACTACATCTACATCTAGGCATTTGGCAGACGCCCTGGTTTGGCAACTTGGTGGTTGTGAGGTTTGACCCTGGAATCTTCTGAACCATAGTCTAATGCCTTAACCACTGAGGTACCCCTGCTCCGGGCACTCAAGCCCCATCTATTGGACGCAGGACATCCTTAGTGCTGGCTCCGAGCATGGACACAAAAAAGTCTACGCCAAGCTGTATGCAGATCAGATGATCCCAACTCCTTGATGGAAACAGCTGAAACAACGACAACAACAACAACTAGGGTGCAACCTTACGCTTATTGGGTGAAACCCAGCTCAAAGACAAATCTAATTCACTTAAGCATTACAGTGACTCTACAGATCTACTCTTGATGTGCTGAGCTGAAACAGACCAGGAGTACAGAGTAGCTGAATAAGCTGAAATGGGCCAATATTTCAAAAGTCAATTTGAAGGTAGAGGAGAGACCAGAGGTAACAGAAAGGATAAACTGTAATACTTGTATAACTTTTTTTTTTTTTTAATTAACACAGCACCTTGCAACCAAAGTGTCATCAAAGAAGAAGACTAAGTAAGACTGGTTTTGAAGAATGTAAGGCTTATTGATACACTGGATTATATTACCCAAGCTTAATGAAAATTCACATTACTTGAGTAAGGTAATTCTGTGTTAGTTCTTATTCATAGGTTGGAATTTGCATATTTTAGATCAGTGGGGTGAAATCTTATCCAGAAAGGGGCCGGCGTGGGCGCTGGCTTACATTCCAACCAAGCAGAAGGCACACCTGATGTTCGATTGAAACCCAAGAACGACTAATTAAACAGGTGGAATCAGGTGTGGCTTCTTCTTGGTTGGAATGAAAGCCTGCGCCAATACATGTGCTTTCTGGATAAGATTTCACACACCTCATTTAGATAGTCATGATATTTTTCAAAATGTCTTTTACTTTGCCAACCCAGGGCTTCCTGTTAGTAATCATGAATGACTACAGCTGGTCACTTCATTGTGCCAAAGGAAAAGGGGGTTGTTTGATGGCATGGAACACACAGTACAATGGCAAACTCCAAGGAGCTCATTGCAGATCTGAGGGAAAAAAAATTGTGGACAAGCTAATAATGTCTCTTGGTATCATTTCTAAACAACTACATTTCAAAGACCAATTCAATCTACTGTACATGAGTATTGGGGTTTGAAGCCCCATGCTGTCACCAAAAGTTGGTTTGGATGATAAGGAACAATCAAGAACCACTGTGCCACAAAGTTTAACTTGAAGATGGTACTATAGAAGCCCATGTTCTAAAATTGACCTTCAAGCTCAAAAAAGTTTCCATCTGGCCATCTAGAGGAATGTTTTGACCAGAGGTTTGTTTGGAGAATTAAATATTATGCAATGAGCATTATAATGTTGAGCATGGTGGTGGGAGCATCAACTGCAAATGAATGGAATGGTGAAGAAGGATAACTAGATGGTTGATACAGTGACCACAAATGCATTTCAGAGCTGGCTGAGGAAGGGATAAAGCACATTAACGTTAACCCTTTTGAACTATTGTGAACTGTGCTTAAAAGCTGGCTACATGCCAGAAAACAACACATTTATTTAATGTACTGTAATGCACCAATTCTGCTAACTGTACAACCAGACTTCTTTTAGAATCTTCTTGATGGCTAGTTAAGCTCATTATGTGTGCTGACTCTGTATGCATAAAAAAAATACTTTTTGTACTGCTACAGAAAAGAGCTTAAATAAAATGAATTGCAAACCCAATGTTAATGTTCATGTATGTAAACCTTATCTATATCTGTATAATCAATATTTACATTTATAGTACACATTCAATTCCCTATGCAATTTTGACATAAACATAGCCAGCATTTTCTACAGCTAGCTGGGCTGGTGACGCTATCAGTCAGATTCATCAGTGAGATCAACACTGGTACTTTGAATGCTGACAGCCATGCAGGAGCCACGAGAAATATCACTACAGAAATATTAGTATTTGCGAGCATGCCCAAGTGGGACGGGAATGCCGGGAATGCCAGGAGTTTGATGTTTTGCTCAAGGGCACGAGGGCAGCGCTTGAAGGACGGACGTTTGACCTTTGAACCCGTCAGTGGTAAGTCAGAATCTCCAGAGATTGTATCAGTCCTTCAGCTCCACTATGTCATGGGTTATAGTATGTGACTCTGAGTAACCACAGAAGGATTTGCATAAACTTTAGCACGATGTATTAAAGGGAGAACAATGCAGGCTGTCAGCAGGATTTCGCATTTATAACCACTATTTGCCTGCGGACTGAGGAAATGACTTTGTTTATTCCTAAAGTATTTCAGCATCGCTTTGTACAGCTGGAAACTTTATGTTCATTCGGGGTTTTTTTTTTTTTTTTCATTCTATTTCTCAGTCAAGTCATAAAATATGCACGCTTTATTTGGTTCCGACATTATTATGCATGCCTCTGATTGATGTCAGATCGAATACTTTATTCAAATCAGCCAGTGAAACACAGTAACATTTATATGTGACTTATATGTTGCAGCAATTAAGGTAATGAGCCAAAAGAATGTTAATGGCCCATAATAGTCTAATGTTGTCTTCTTAGTTACAGGTTCTGTGGAAGGCCTAAGAAATGCTTCGTATTCCTATGACTGTGAGAAAATAGCAACAGCTTTAAAAGTATCACTTATACATCTGACTATCCAATTAGCTTCTTTAAAAAAAAAAGAAAAACATTTTACTGAAAAAACATTTTATAAGTGTCTCATCACAGATGACATATGATGTCAATCGGTTTTACTGAGGCATATAACAATCTCATCATCATCCCCTATACTGCTTAATCCTGTATTAAGAACATACAAACTCCATGCACACAGAGACAGGAATCGAACCTGGACCCTGGAGGTGCAAGGCGACAGTGCTAACCACTACACCACCATTTTTCACCACCTTTTGAAAAATAAAAATGCACTTAAATCACAAATCTTCAACAGGTCATTTCAGCTCAACAGCAACACGATAGGAAGAATGTACAGTATACAGTATAGGTATGAACATTTATTGTTGGTAAAGACAATACTCCACTCAATCCTATTCCGTTATATTACTAGAATGCATTCTTAATACGCTCCTAACGCTGTGATTAAATGAAACAGGATAGCCTACACCATGCTCCTAAATTCAATTTAATAGGCCACCGTCCATTTTCGTCAACGTCTTCGGAGGCACGTCCTCTAGAGGCTCGGGTAGCCTGGAAACTAAATTTATCTTATGCGGGTCAATTCAGAGGAGGACATTGCTCTACCTCTTGCCTGTCCCGGTGGTGTTGCTGTGTCTATGTAGGTTAACAGATAAAATAGGGCAACGATCGCATCTGTTTTGGCCCGTGTCCTTGTTTTGCATCCAGCTAGTCAGAATGTTGCAGAGTAGCTGTAGGGCTTATAGGAGAAGAGACTGCAATGGAGTCGAGCTATTTGTTCATGTGAATGCTCTCGTCTACATGTGTGCTGGATAATGGAAGCATTTGATAGTTCGATCACATTTTATGCATGTGTGCATATGTGTGTAAGAGAGAAAGAGAAACAGAGAGAGAGAGAGAAAAAAATTTAAATGTCAAAATAGTCATTGCATAAGTATTCACCCCCTTGCCTTGGAAACCCCTAACACCAATCGGATAATTTATTGACCGGAGGCAACCTGTGTGCGATTAAAGGATTATATGATCTCAGTATAACTAGCCCAGCTCCAGAGTTTGCTGGAGAACATCACAAACACCAAGGAGCTATCAATCCACGTCTGGGACGGAGTTCTGGAAAAGCATTAATCCTGGATCTGGTTAGATCTGCTAGGAATTTAGATCAAGGGTTTTCTTTTGAAATGGACGAAATAAAAGAAGTAGTTGAAAGAAGAAAAAAAAGATTTACGGAATTTAGTGATAAATATTTAGTTAATATATAAGATTACAGCTCTGGGTTACAATGGCGTAGGATGTCTGAGTGGGTCAGGGGTTTGAATAGTCTGCATGTGTGCAGTTTGCATGTTCTCCTCGTGCTTTGCAGGCTTGCTCTGGGTTCGCCGTTTTCTTCCCACAGTCTGAAGATGTGTTGTAGGGTGACCTTGGGTGTCCTCTGCCTCCCTGGGATAAGCTCCTGGCCCACCCTTACCCTACACAGGATAATCAGTATGGCAAATGAATGAAGAAAAACATTATTGAGGGAAAAAAAATAACAATACTGCCATCTTGTGGCTATATTTTGCAATGCTATGTGAATTGTTCTGGCATGTTATTGTTGTTGCAAAGTGAAATCCATTTTCTATGGGATTTTTATATTTTGTTACCAGTGTGAATGCTTAAGGCTTAAAGTTGGTTTGGTTAGCTTAATTTAATAACATTCTGCATGCGATGTAAGCTTGGCGGCATTGTCGAGTAATGGTCAGCACTGTCTCCTTGCACCTCCAGGGGTTGGGTGCCTCGGGTCTGTGTGTTTGGCGAGTTTCCTCCAGGTACTCTGGTTTCCTCCCGCAGTCCAAAGACATGCAGCTTAGGCTAATTGGCATCCCCAATTTCAGATTCGTCGACACAGCAGACCATGCCAGTTAATGCCAGTTAGAGCTAAAGCATAAGTTGTAACTCAAATTATAATAGTATCAAAAAGACCAAGCAGTCAGTTGATCTGGAGTTTATTGCAGCAATAAAGCCCAAGTGAGCCAACCCAATGCAGTGCAAAGAGCTGTTATATTACTGTTGATTGAAGGAGCGACTCAAACACTGTTTCCTCCCTTGGTTTTGTTTTTCCGTTCCTTTTGCCAAAATTGGCCACCCATTATCTCTTCACTTTTTTAATTTATTTCACATGACTATATTTTCTCCTAGTATAATCCTTTCTCCTTTTTTTTCATATTCATATGATCTTTTTAAGCATTTTCATTGAATCTATAAAACAAAATAGCAGGGAGGTGCTTAATGTCCTCACACAGACCCCAGTTTCTGGGTCATCAGTTGTTCAGAGACTGAGAATGGGTAAGTATCTCCTTTCCTGTTAGACTTTTATATCTTCAGCCTTTTTATTTTCTTCGTCATGCCTCTTATCTAATCTTGCTCATTCCCTAATTCTCTCTAGCTAAGCGCACCTGCAAGGCCAACCATGGCAACAGTGGACCCTCTCCTTCCTTTCAATCCTCTGTTGATCGCGCTGCCCTTGGTCAAGCTCAGGCTGAGTGCCAGAAGTCCTTGAATTTACTGAAGTTTCTTCATGAAAAAGGACTTACTTATTAGAGAAACGATGAGTCCACACCTGCTTCTCGCAAGAAGCCTCGCATAGAAATGATCTCTGTGGGCGGTTCTGCTGGGACCCAGACGGATTTCACTGTTTTTGTCAGACCTCGAGTCCATTTTCAGTTGACTGATTTTCAAAAAAAAAAATTTAACTTTAAATATTATGTGTCCCAGACCAAATTATTAATTGGTGTGGTTCTTGCTCAAAGGCGACAGGCCTCACCATCCACCTCTTCATCCAATCAGTAATGATGTCATCTGTACATTCAGCTCTTATTTTCCGATGTTCACACATGCTCTGTAGAACATCAAGTCTGATGCATCTTTTGTAAATCTTAAATTATTATTACATCCTTTTTTTTAAATAACTTTTTGATGTTTTCGCTAATATATCTGTCACTTGTGCTCCTGTCTGTATACATTTCATTCATGCAGTTGCTTGCACTGTGCTTTGCACCAGCCATGAGTTTGCTCTGGTTTGTCCACCGTCGTCTGATAAGAAGGTGGGTACAGCTCGGTGAGGCATTCGACGATGGTTCTGAAGATCCCAGGTTCTAACCCCACAACCAGCAAGTTACCACTGTTTAGCTCTTGAGCAAGGCCCTTAACCCTCAACTGCTCAGATGTATAATAAAATATATTTAAATGTAAGTGGCGTCTGCCAAATGCCTTAATGTAAATATCACTATGTTTCAACATGGCTTCTCCTTTGAAGAAGCACCTTATTGAGAAAAGTCCCGTGTTTATTGTTTGTATCTTTCTTATCTGGTTCAGGTCGACCGATCTTCCGATCGTGCAGGTGTTATGCTCACTATGATCTTATGCGTGCAAACGACTCGCGCCTTTCATTTCATCCCATATGAGATTTGAGTTTTAATAGCAATAACATAACATAGTTGAACCTATAGTAGACCCGACCAACAGAAGCAACACCAGATCATAACACCGCCTCCACTGCCTTCATGATGTAGGCATCACTTCATTTGCATTTCTTTTTACCCCGATGCCCCCATTGCTTTGCAACAGGGTAAATCTGGACTTATGACCTTTTGAACATGTGACCTTTTTCTAATGCTCCACATGCTATTCTCTATGCTCCCTAGGAAATTGCAGCTTTTCCTAATTAACCTTACTGATAAATAGTTTTCTTAAGGCTACACATAAGTTTAGCTCCAATTCCTTGAGGTCTCTTTACATTGTGTGTGTGTGTGTGTGTGTGTGTGTGTGTGTGTGTGTGTGTGTGTGAGCTCTACTCTTGGTCTTTTACAATTTGATTTCAATTTGATGTAATAATGTGTTAGACAGTTTATAACCCATTTTTAGTAGTTTTAATGGTAACAATCTCCTTAGTTGTTTTCTTAGCTTCAGAATATGTCTTCTGGTTATTTAAGAAATTTAAAAAGCTACTCAATGGATCGTTTCAGATTAAATAACTTGCTGTCAGCTGAACCATATTAATCACAATTATTCAATGGAAGGCTCTTACCTATTTGCTTGGTTAAATCTAGGTGGTGACTTTTTCTTTTGACCAAGTAGTATACATCAAATAGCTAATATTAGTGGCTAACAAAGCCAGGATATGTAAACGAATAAAGTGGAGTAATGTTTATGTGATGAAAAAAGCTAACGTGAACTTATAAAATGGGAGAAATCCCATGAAATCATTGTCAGGCTCACATTATAACACTTACTACAGCAAATGTGGGACAGATCAAGGGGGTGAATACTTATGCAAAGCACTGAACTTAAAAAAAAAAAAAAAAAAAAAAACCAGTATTTTGTGTTGGGTATCATGACACTCCAATCGATTTTTTTAGGTCTAGAATCATTTCCTGATATTGAATAATTAGTCTGGCTGTGAGTCCTCCAGCTGTAGAGATATCAGGATCTGGGTTAAATAAATACAACTGGCAACCAGTTTATTTCAATACAACATACTGTATTTTTATACAAATAAGTTAAACTTTTTACATAAAATAGTAGTACAATACATTCATTTCAGTCCTAAAAAACACACACACACAAAATTTTAAAAAATCACAAATAGTCGTAGAAATTGCTCTAATAATGTAATTATTATAATTATTATTATTATATTGATTGTCCTTTACCTGTTTCATGTGTTAAAACATTTTGCAAAACCAATTTATGCAAACAGAGCTATTCATGTATTGTCTTGTATTGTAACAAAGATGCAAGGTGTGATCGATTCATAAAGACATTACTTTGAAAGTGTAGCAGAAACGGTCACTACATTGAGGTGATGAATGATGATGCAAATCAAATCTCATACAACACACTGACCTCACCCAAGTCATGTGTCTTATATGATAGTGTCAGATCAGATGATGCTCTTTGGTCTGACAGCTGGTTCTGGGTTCAATAGTCCGTGCACAGAAATAAACGTCATTATATGTAAGTGAGTAGTTCAATGATCAGCTGGTGATTTGGTTGCAAATTCTTATATTCTGTACAGTAGTGGGAGTCACAACCGTAATAACAAACATAGAGGTCCAGGGTTTGAGCTATTACTTTGTATGTTTGTTTATCATCAAGTACATCAACAAATAAAAATTTGTATTACTATGGTATGTACTATAATTTATTATGGTAAACTGCAGTACATACTGTAGCATAATATAAAATAATATTGCTACTTGCTACGCTACTTTAGACATTACCATGGTAGGCACCACAGGATTCTATAGCATACCAGGGCAGGTACTATGGCACTTCAGTGGGTACCATAGTACTGTAGCACTGTGTACGTACCACCTTATTTTGGTGAATACCATTGTAGGTACTATGGCACTTATAGGAAGTGCGTAGTGTGCTAGTACTTTGTTGTGGACTATAATACTTTGGGGAATACCATGGCTCTTATTGGGTACACAGTGGCTACCAAAGTTCAGTGTTTGTACGTACAATACCATATTAGATTAGTATGGTATAGTACAGGCAGTACCATATTAGATAGCTGCTAAATTCTGGTAGCCACTATGGTACCCAATAAGAAGCATGGTACAGTATTCAATAAAGTATTGTGTATTAACCTTTGGAAGGAACCATATCAGATAAAACTGTGCTGCAGAGGTTACTCACTCACTCACACTTATCATCTATACCGCTTAATTCTGTATTCAGGGTCACAGGGGGCCTGGAGTCTATCCCAGGAGACTTAGGGCACATGGCAGGGTAAAGCCTGGACAGGGTGCCAATCCATTGCAGAGCACAGAACCACACACGCACACATACACTCACTCATTCACACTCTACGGGCAATTTAGGGACGCCAATTAGCCTAACCTACATGTCTTTGGACTGTGGGAGGAAACCCGAGTACCCGGAGGAAATCCAGAGGTTACTATATACTGTAAATATTACCATTATGGTAGATAAACATGTATAACATATTTTTGATATTATCCTGGTATGTGTTCCATAGTACCATGTAGTACTACAGTACATGGAGGAACTATGTACAGTACCACAGTGTTTACTATATACCATAGTACCGGTGCCATCGGACTATCATGGAAAAACTATATACAGTAAATTGATTGATTGTGAGGGTGCATGGTGTCTCAGCGATTTGTTCTTTAGCCTCGCGTGTCACGAGTTGGGGGTCAGAATCACAACTCTGGATCAGGCTGCAATGTATGCATGTTAAACAGCATATTGTACAGTGGACCAAGATCATCTATGACAAGCTACGGCTATGAGCTGAAAAACAGCTACTGTATGTCATGCCAGGATTGTGACATTTTGTCGATTACTGTTACTGTTGATTAGCATATTGGAGCTACTTGTACTGTGAGGAATCATGATTAACATTGGCATTACTGTTCCAAAACATCAGCTTCTCCTTGTATCTACAGTACATAGTACCACCATACTTCTCCTTAGCTTCACCTTAGCACTTTGTAGCAATGCTGTAATTAATGAGGTCATGGTGTGTCGGACCAACAAAAAGACATCATTTTGAAACCATAATGATTGATGGGAAAATTTGCAAGTGCAAACTGGGGATATGACCGTGATATAGATATCTACAGCAGCTTTAGATCGCTAGTTTCAATGATGGAGGATCAAAATAGCCTGTTAGCTAACTACTCGTTCATCTTCTATACTGCTTCATCCTGTATACAGGGTCACGGGGGGCCTATCCCAGGAGACCTATCCACATACACACACTCACACACTCATTCACACACTACAGGCAATTTGTGAATGCGAAATAGCCTAATATTGCAAATTCTTTGGACTGTGTGAGGAAACCAGAGAACCTGGAGGAAAACCCCTCAAGCCTGGAGAAAACATGCAAACTCCACATACACAGACCCAAGGTTTGAATCTAACCCGTAACGTGGAGGTGTAGGTGAGAGTGCTAACCACTAAGCCACAGTACGGCCATTAGCAACCAAGCTGTCGATTTCTCAGTTAGTACCAAATTCGCTGATATGGTAGTTCATTAAGGTGAAAAGGATGCTGCCTAAACAGTGGTCAGAAAGCAATTTATTAGTAATGTTAATGTGTGGTAGAGTTGAGCACATGGATATTAAAAAATACAGAGTATACTCAGAGCAAAGGAGTCCAGATATATTGAAGCCGAACCCCCATGCAGTCCAATTACACGCTCCTTGTCTAACCTCTTTCTCTCCCCTGGTCTCAAACTCACAGGGCAAGAGTTTCACAAGAGTCTTTAAGTGGACTGTCTGACCTGGAGTTGAAGTTGTCCTACTTACAGAGCTGAAGAAAGCTGTGTCATGAATAATGTTAGTTCAGACCAAGTCCTGAGATGGTGCTCCTACGCTACTTATTCGAGACTGATAGGGAAACTGAGCAGAGACAGATATTTTGTTGGGTTACATATACTGTAGGTGTGACCTTTGACCTCACCTGGCCTGAACACATTTAGTTCCACTTAGTGGAAAGAGAGAGACGTTTGGATGCCGCGTGGATTCTGTCCTGTTCGGTGATTGTCTTTCTCGCACACTGATAGCGGGTGATGACGTCATCATCAATCTGTGTCAGAACAAGAACTGAAAATGTCAATCAATACACTCAATGAAATCAATTTATTCTCACACACACACACACACAAGTGCCAATTAATGCAATACCTAAAATCAAAATCAAACACTAACTGTAAACTCAGGCTCGCTTAAATGTGCCTACAAGGGAAACATTTTGGTCTCCATCAAGATATAAAGAGCTAAACTCCTGACACAATAAGTCACTCTATAAGAAAGGTCTGGATTAAACATTCCAACCCTCGTCTCGTGTAATCAACCTTTGAACAGAATAGATTAAACATTGTTGTGGAAAGCAGACAGACCTTTGTGCGTGGATGGGGTCGGAGCTGTATTCACATTGCTGAGGTCAGCAGGTAAACCGACGTACACCCCTCCATAGTTCTTCCTCTTCTCATCGTCCGGAGAGGCGTCCTCAGTCCTGACGACACAGGCAAAGTAAATGCAGCAAAGGAGCGAACAAAACAATGTGTCTTAGTCCATTATGGAAAACATTTTCAGTTACATAATACTTCTGAGGGTCTAAAAAAAACACCTCAGTTTCTTTCTGGAATTGTACTTTATACACAGTGGGGTATCAGTCTGAGACTGAGAGTCTGAGTCTAGTGATCCTGCTTCTATTTATTGCATTAATTTCTCATTCAGGTGGCATGATGGCTTAGTGGTTGGCACAGTCGCCTTGCACCTCCAGGGTCCAGATTCGATTCCAGTCGTGAGTCTGTGTCGATGGAGTTTGCGTGTTCTCCCCATGCTGAACGGGTTTCCTCCCACAGTTCATAGACATGCATTAGGCTAACTAGCGTTCCCAAATTGCCAACAGTGTGTGTGTGATGGATCTGCACCCCATCCAGGGTGTACCCCACCTTGTACCCTAAGTCTCCCAGGATAGGCTCCGGGCCATCCGTCACTCTGTATACAGGATAAAGCAGTGACATTCAAATGTAAATAAAAGCTCATTTTTATATAGCAGATGTTTCATTCATTTTCTGTTTATCCAGAAGCCTGGATCCTATCCCAAGAGACTCTGGGCACAAGGCGGAGGACACCCTGGGTGGAGTGACAACCCGTTGCAGGGCACAAGCACACACTCACACATCAAATTATGAGGGGTGTTCAAGTCAAATCTGGACTTCTAAATATAATCCCCGTCTACACTAATGAACTTATCCCAGTGTTTCACTAGTGCTTGGATACCATCAAGGTACAAAGTTTTCTCAGTATGATGGAGCTGTGATCGAACTGGCTGCTGTCTAAAATGCTGGACTCCCAGGAACTCCTTTAATGGCCCAAACATGAGCAAATGGCTTGTCGCGGTCTCAGGACTGTATGGAGGCTGTAGCAATACATAACTTCTGAGATCCTGTCAAATGTCTCACTACATTTAAGGGTCTTAATACCATAATGTGGTTGAATTCTTCTCTCTAGTGAATTACGCCATCATTCACCAGAAATTTCTCACAAGTCCTGGTTTGACTATAACTCCAAAGCAGGCAACAGGAAACACTAAACAGTCTAGAGCAATTTTCTTCGGACGGTTGGAGGAAATTGAAGTACCCAGAGGAAACCCGTCAAGCACAGGAAGAAGATGAAAACTCCATTCAATCCCCCAGTCCATGGGGTGCAAGTCTGCAGAATCTATTAGCAGGAATAACTTAAATAGATATTTAAATAATTGGCAGAATTTCTTAGTATTTGCCACATCAGCTTTATGCTGTAATAATACTCCGCATGGACTCAACCTGGCACGAAGTCTACAAAGTTCTGTTTGAGTTCTTCATGACCTTTCCGGTCATCCATTCACAGTCTAGGACTGAAATAAGAAGTCAGGGGTAGCTCAGTGGATAAGTTCAGCAGGTCCCAGGTTCAAACCCCATGACCACCAAGTTGCCATTGTTGGGCCCTTGGGCACGGCACCTGCTCAGATGTTTAATGAGAAACCCATCAAGCATGAGAGAAAATGCAAACTTCATGCACACACACCCTGAGGTGGGAATTGGGAACCTGGAAGTGCTAACCAATAATGCAACATTTGTGAAATTAAACTTGCTCTAAATGGTTTTGGAGACTCAACGAAACGACAGAACGAACTAGACTGAAGCCCAAAACATTGAGAGTGACCCCCTTCTCTTGGTGATTAGAGATATTGCTGAGGGCATGCGGTGCTTGATTTGATAGAACTTGTTTGGAAAGTCACTTCATTACAGGGTTCTACCCTCCTACTGAGAAATGTGATTGGCTGTTGTCTGGTGTAACTACAAGCGCTGCATGACATCAACTCGAGGAGCCCTATCAAGCCTGGAGACGGGCAACGTGATAAGTGTGTGTAGGCCTGATTTCTTGGAACCGTTAAGAGAATAACAGCCTGGGCTCTCACCCCCCTACTGCTTGAGGCTGAAGTGCTGAGTTGACTGACGTGCAGTTCCAGGTACTGTAGCGTCAGGAACAATTGAGCTGCTCAAATGGCCTTCTAGCATGCTATACTCAGATGGAATATATATTGAGATGGAAAGACTTATAATGCTGAGTGTGTTTTAAATAGACTCTGGCTCCAGCCTGGAAGCACTTCGAGGTTTAGCGTATACTCACTCGCATTTGGCGACTTCAGGTTGACCTGTGGAAAGAAAAAAAAACGCACTTTTATTCTTTTTTTCTGTTTCTTTTGACCAGACCTAGAATCGATACAGTTTGAAAAGGTGTCATGGAAGATTTCGACAGACGAACACATCATCTAGACCACTGACTCTCAACTCTGAACCTGGTGGACCCCCTGTTTCCTCAGCTCTACAGTATTACACACACTTCGCTTCCGAAAAAAAAGCTGTTAATCAGGTGTGCTACGAGCTGAGAAACACCTCAATGACTGGCAGGACCAAAGCTCTAGAAACCAGTCCTAAAAGACCTTAGAGGAGAACCTGATACAGATATGTTTGCATGAAGACAGCATGCTGTACTGTGTGCTCTGAGGCAGAGGCAGCTTCTTGCTAACGAAGACAGCGCACACACTCCACCAGTTCGCATTATATTAACCTAACAATGAGTCATCCTGTACATGCAGCGGCAGCATGGGAGCTTGTGTGTGATTCTGCCTTCGTCAAGAGTGTGAAACTTTTTTTTTTTAATATTCCTATTGTGCAAGATTAAGTTTGAAATGCTTGTATATCAGTGTACCTAAAAAGGTAGATAATAACGTTAATAAACCTAGCCACTGTTTTTTGAAAACAAACTAGGTCAAATGAACCAGTTTAGCGTTTATAATAGCCATGCATGAGGGCTGTTCAAATCAAACCAGGACTTTCGATTGTTCAGAATAACAGAACACAATTATGAGACTAAAAATACCCTTTTTTTTGTCTATATAGCGATAAGCCCATTTTACACTAATGCACTTATCTCAGTATTACACTACTGCTTTGATACTATCAAGATAAAAAGTTTCCCAGTACACTGGAGCCATGATTCCCATCTGAAACACTGGCCTCCCAGGAACTCCTTTAATGTACCAAACATGTGGAAATGGCTTGTAGTGAGCTCAATCTTGATTTTTTTTTTTTTTTAATCAAAGGTCCCGGTTTGACTTGAATGCCCTTCACGCAAATGACCACATGAGAGTTTTTTTTTTTTTTGGGTGAGTTTTTGAAGGGTCAAAAGTCATGACCTTTGTATGTGTATGATAAGGTTCAGATTAAACAGGAGAGAACAAATTGTTCTCCTAAGCAAAGTGTAAGCTCAATGCAGTTTGGATAACAGAGCTAGAGCATGCAGATTCAGGCTCATTCATACTTGTAATGTTTAATGGTGTGTGTGTGTGCACGAGATGGGATGAGTCATAGAACTGAATCTCTGCTCAAATTGCTGTCGAACTCTTCCTGTGTTGCTCATGAGCAAGAAGTTAGAATTCACATTCTTCCCCCTTCTTTGAGCGCACACATACTGTACACAAAGCTAAATAAATGTTGCATCTCATTGAGTCTCAAAGCAAGGACTGATCCATTTGGTAGCATGCACATGATTTAGATCCTATGACACGAGCTGCATGGGAATCCTCATTCATAAAAACACCCCCGCCCCTCTCTCTCCCTTTCACACACACACACAGTTACAGAAACTTGTAGTCGCTGACGTATGCTTACCTCCAGCTGTGCTGGCTGCTGAAGAATTTCCGCATCCCATCTGTGCACGATCAAATATGAATAATAAAGAGTGAAACAGGACCAAACTGGGAGAGCATAAAAGAAGATCTGCTGGTAATGGTGGAGGGATGCGTGTGTAAGGAGGAGGAGAGGACAGAGAAAGGACAGCGAATCCGAGACTGCCTCTGAGCGGCTGTGACTGTTATATTTCCCTCCAGTCTCAGAGAGAGAGAGAGAGATGGGAAATGGAGATGCATGTGGAAAAAGGTATTCCTCCACCTAGTCTGCGTTGCCAGGTAACAATACGAAATTCAGATTTGTCGCATGTGTCTTTTGATCTTAATAAACTATAATTTTACCAAGTGTTAAAAAGACATATACAGTCAGCACATCCTCATTACAGGATTTGAAAAAGAGTTTTGTTGAAAAAGTTCTCGACGACCATTAATAATGACAATGCAGTCAGTCAGGAGAGAAAAGTGTAGAACAAGACCTTAATAACAAAAGAAAAACAATTTTGCTGTATACAAAAAAAAGTAGGGCTATGCTGAAGCTTCACATCTATTTCTCTGAAAGCCATCTACAATTTCCTAGTAAATCTCAAGAATAATACGTTCGTGACAGAAGAGAGACAGAAGTCAAAGATTGACTCATTACGCTTACATAAGAAGCTGCTATGTACCTTAAAATGTTTAAATATGGAAGAGTTTTGTTTTTTCTTTCTCAGCACATCACTAGGAGAAAGCAACACAAAGTGATGAGAACGAACATGAAATCCACTTGTTAGAGAAAATAATCTGAAAAAAAAAAGGTTTCAATTTGGTATGGAGCATAAAGACTGGACTTTGAAGCAATGGGAAAAGGGAACGTGGTCTAAAGAGTCCAGATCTACACTATTCCAGAGTGATGGACATGCCAGGGTAAGAAGAGAAGCTTCAGTAATGAAGTCAGATGATGACCGGAGTGTACTGAATGACCAGGTTATCACATCTGTGGAGCTTTTCTTCCCTGATGGGACAGGCATGGTCCAGGATTCAAATTGTGAAAGAGTTGTTCTGGGATCATCAGGAAGCATTTTTACACATGAACTGGGCACCACTGTGGGACATTGTGTGCATCAATTAAAGCTGAAGGTGAATGAATAAAACCTTAGAGTATACAACATTTTCACACACACTTAAATACCATTTACATTATATTGACAAAAGTATTTAGCCAAACCTGCAATGGCACTGTTTCCAAACACATATACTTCAGTATGGAGATGTTCCCCCATTTGCAGCTTAAACTCTCCTTGGAAGGCTGTCCACAAGATGGAGTGTTTCTGTGGAAATTTGTGTCCATTCATTCCGTAAAGCAGGGGTCTCAAACTCAATTCCTGGAGGGCCGCAGCCCTACAGAGTTTTGTTCCAACCGTGATTAAAAACACCTGATCCAACTAAACAAGTCATTAAGGCTTATTTGAAAACTACATGGTATGTATGTTGGAGCGGGGTTGGAACAAAACTCTGTAGGGCTGCGGCCCTCCAGGAACTGAGTTTGAGACCCCTGCCGTAAAGCATTTATGAAGTCAGGCACGAGAAGGTCTGGCTCGCAATCGCCGTTCCAGTTCATCCCAAAGGTGCTCGATAGAGTTGAGATCAGGGCTCTGTGTTAGGGCCGGTCAAGTTCTTCTACGCCAGACTCATCAAACCATGTCTTTATAGTCTTTTCTTTGTGCACTGGGACACATTCATGTTGGAATAGAAAAAGACCTTCTCCAAACTGTTGCCACAAAGTTGGAAGCATAGCATTGTCCAAGATGTCTTGGTATGCGGAAATAGTAAGATTGCCCTTCATTGGCGATAAGGGGCCTGATTGAATTTAATAATTATCAGATTTGCCCAAATGCCTTTGTCAATATAGGATATCTAGGTTTTCATGTGGTGCATCTGGACTCTAACCCATGCTATGCAACATGCTCATATCTAAGTTTATGTTTGCCTTTTCTACATTAATTATTGTAAATCTTTGGACAAAGAGAAAAGCTATTTTAGGTCAGTGCACTTAGATTACCAAGGAGCTTTTACTTGACTACCAAGGAACAAGAAGACTACATCCACCCAAGAGTGACTGCACAGCAGGTTAAGGCTCCGAGTTACTGATCAGAAGGTTGACCCAACCTCCACTGAGTGAACACTGGTTGAGGCCCCATCACGTGAGTGGTAGTGATCAAATATTTGTTTGATTGAGCAGATTGAGCACAGAACCACAACGACAAATAACTTCACAACATGTAAGACAATTTTCCTTCTTTTCTTAATAACAGCTTGCAAAAAAACAAACAAGGAATTTTTAATTATTGTAACAGTTGAAGTCAGTGTTCGTTTAAATTTTAAAAGTACACACAGCCTATTTTTGGCCTTTTGCTTATATTTTCCCATGTGTCCTCCAACATTCTTTCCAAACTCCTGAAGGGATACGAATCCGTTCTGGATAATAAATTAAAAAGAAAGACAAATTTAAGACCAAAAACATACTTTTAATACATTTTTTCTTCACCATCATAAACACATTTACCAGCATTAAGTAAACCATAGTGGCAGATACAGTATGTTCTCAGAAATGACACAGAACATAAATGGGCTATTGTACAAAAAAAGAAAAGAAAAAAAGATCATAGATAGTCACTATTGCAGTTTTGATTTCAGCTCGAATCACCACATGTATGATTATTTTTATTACTCAGTTCTCATTAAGGCACATTCTGGTTTAGAAAGGCAGAAAAGAAGCTTAACATGGCAACATACTCTAATTAGGAATGTAACAGGAACTAGGATGGGATGAAGAGAAACAGATTTATGTCTGTTGAAAGCATGTCATCCTGTACTAAAAATACTTTTACATTATCGACATGATTTGATATGCGTAGTGCTTGGCATGTTTTTTCTTTTCTTTTCTTTTTTTTTTTTTTAAGTGAGGGCATATAATCACAAGAAAATAAAGTACCATATAGGACAAGAAAAAATAAAGCTCATTTATAATGAGTTTAATCATCAAGTACCTTTACTCAGTCCTTAAGAACCAAAGACAAGTCTTGGCTTTCTGGGGTCCGGTGCATGAAATCACTTTAAAAGAATCTTCAAAAGATTAAAGAGCACAAGACAGTTTTCAACTTTGGTCAATCTCTATTTAAAAAAAAAAAAAACTAATAAGCCACAATTACAGTTCTGAGAATTGCACAGTTTTCATGACGGTCAACAAGGCCTTATTTAACGAAATTATTTATTTAATATGTAAATCAATAATTCTTTAAAAAAAAAAAAAAAAGCTGGTAAGACATAACATTCAAATGTCTAGTCACAATGTTCAAAATGTATTCTTTAAAGTTTAAAATGATTCATTTGTCAAAAACAGTGAGGGACGCCATGTGCTGCACGACATGAATAAAAAGTAAAGCTGATATAAAACAAATATTTAAAAGAAAATGCGTACTGAAAATTGGCACTTCAGACACTTAAACATACAGTGAGCAGCTGTAACAATAAAACTAAAAAAAAAACAGAATTCTCTTTGAATGATTATGAAACATGAAACAAGTGAAAACTTGAGTCATCCCTCTCAAGTTTTTGAATTCAGACAATCATGCGCTAGCTATTTGCTCTACACGGGTAACGTGCGTTATAGCAAAAAACACACACAAAAAAAAAAGAGCTCCTCTTGGTGTATGAAACAACCCTCGTCTATGGTCTCTTAGCGACTGTACTAGTCTAACCCTGCATTCCCAAAAGGACAAAAGCGAACATGATGGTGGAGAATCAACAACATGAAAAACACGTAAGCAAGGCTTTACTCTGAGCACACAGAAATGCTGAACCGTAAGACATAAGCGAATTCCACAGGAAGTGACCTCGATGACCTTGCCTCAAGCTGGAAACGTAGTGGCTATGAAACCGAAATGACAATAATAAATCCATTCTGTGTAAAAATATATACATATAATACTATTATTTAACTTTTATCTGCACATAATCTGATTATTATCGGAACAGCAAGGGGGAAAAAAAAAAACGGACACTAATTATCATAGTGGTCAGGGAAGAGCTGCTGTGACGCATCCGTACCGTAAAGAGGCAGCCATACTCAGTCTTTTTTATTATTATTTTTTTACAGCGTCTCCCAGTGGACTGATCCTGCCACGTACAGAAGAAAAGAAACAAGCTAGTGATGGTCATGTGAAAGGCTGCCCAAGTCCTCTGTATCTTTTCTTTCAAACAGGTTCTTTTCATCCCGCAGACCCGGTGAGGTTTGTTGGCGAGGGTCTACTCGAGCCTGGCATCAGAGACCCGCCACTAAAGATCAGTGACTTTGTTCTCTAGTGCGGCTGCAATCTGCTGGAGTCTAAGGGTCAGCTGCTTGCTCTGAGCTGCGGGGTCTTCCTCTAGTGAAGAGATGATCTGTGGAACACAAAAACGTGTCAGACAGAATGACCACATTCTCATTGATCATAAGACTTAATCTTTAACAGGGTTTATGTTTATTATTTGGTCCCATATTTCAGTTAACACAGGTCTCAGAGCTCCCCTAAAATGTGCGAGTCAATCCCCCAGAGGAAAAATACCTCAGAAATTTTAATTTTTTTTATGCTGCAAACTTCAGTGTTTATGTAAATGAGCTACTCCTTAGCCACACACACCCAATGATCAGCAGGGAGGATCTCTTCCTAAATGAGGTCACAGTATAGTAAAAATAAATAAATAAATAAATAAATAAATAAATAAATAAAAATCTAACCAACTTTTTTTTTTACATGTAAAAACAACAGAAAAAATAGTGAATGGTACAAATGCTCTTTGCACACACATGCGGGAGACTCATCTGGATTTTGCATAACAGGCCCCCTTTAATGGATTCATTCTAGTATGATATTGTTGCTATAGCAGCAGCTCAGACACAGAGTCTAATGGGGATGAGTAATATGGGTTGTGGCACCCCACCGACGGCGGGTCTTAAGCCTGGATCCTCAGTTCCCCAAACAACAACCTAGAATCTTGGCCACCTGGGCCACCACTCTCCTTAAATAACATTTTATTTATATATTATTTATTTATGTGTTTGGGGAAAAGTCTATAGTGTCAGAACTTTTTCTAAGTCAGACTTAAGCTGTTTTTTTTTTTTTACATTTTTTTATCCTAATTACCTTTAAGAGGGAAAAAAAGAGAGGCTGGTGATGTCAGTGTTTACAATTAGTATAATATTAATCACTGGAACTATGTTTTTGCAATATCCCACATTATCAAGGCATTCTTAAATAAATACTACATCGGCATTCCTAACAAACTGCTGCAGTATACGAGGATATATATACTGTATATATAAATACATACACACACACACACACATATACACACACACACATATATGCATACACACATACATACATACATACATACACACACACACACACACACACACACACACATACATACATACATACATACACACACATACATACATACATACACATACATACATACACACACACACACAAATATATATAATTATATTTATATATAAATTCCTCCTCGAAAATTAACCAACTTTGGAATGGTAACTAAAAGACCCCAGCCTTCATTGCTATCCTAAAACAGCATGCCTTGTTGTGTTTTATTCTTTGCTTTAAAAGAAAAAAGCAGTTTTACAGAGAACTGGAGTGGAACTTACTCCGTCGTAGTACTTGCTGGCGTACTGATATAGCTGGTGCAGGGCAACCTGGGTGTTCAGTTTGTCTGTGTGGGACTGAGAAAACAGATAAATGAGTGAATGACAACATGTACAGGCTCTCACATGCATGTCTGCATGCAAACTTACAGTACACACACACACATACACTCACCCGTGAGATCTCCGCCAGGTGTGTGTTCATGTCTTGGTCGCTCACTGGCACCATCTGACGGATGCCTCGGTAATACCTGCACATGCATAGTCATAAATAATGTAGACAGAAACAGTTAGAGGTCTATGAAACGCCAGATGTATCAGCAAGTTATTCCCAACATGTTTAAGATTAAAAAAAAAAAAAAAACAGGAAAAATAACTCACTCTTCAACCATCTTCTTATATGTAGGAATCTCTTTTGCATAGAGAAGTTTATTGCTTGGAGATTCCTAAAAAATAAAAAAAACAGCAAGACAAATAAATAAAAGATCACACAGAATATTTTGAAATATCCATATTAATACATTTGCACAGAAACGTTATTGTTCAGCTGGACTTCTTTAATAAATGTTTCCACGCTGCCGACACTCACCGGGGTCAGCTTGTGCTCGGTCTTAGTACAGGCATCCATGAAGGTCTGGGCGATAACGGAAAGCGAGGCATCCACTACCTCTGTTACGTGCACGTCAAAGGTGAAGTGGGGGTTTTTCAGGATGTTAACCCAGAATCTCAGAGGCAAACTGCACGCACACACACGCACACACACACACACACACACACACACACAAACCATTACATACTGTACAGTGTATAAAATTTGACAGTGCACTGGCTGTCCCGGAGTGGCCTCATGTCTCCTGCTTGCTCATTATAGTTCTTAATTTACAGCACAGGATTAGTGTAAAGCTGCTTTGTCATGCACAAACTACACACTCCTACTACCACAGGAACAAATAACAGCACTTCTTTTTTTTTTTACACTGTAATCTCCTAAAAAAAAAAAAAAAAAATCTGTCAATCTGTCTCTTGCTGTCAGTTGACTGAGAAACACTACTTCTTGTAATGACAAGAAGTAGTGTGTCAATCATGCCAATGTCTTTGGCATGATTGTCATGTCTACTCCACAAATCCTCTCGACTTCACAAATCAGATCACACATGACACAAGATAGTAAGACCATACAGCAGTAATATCAGTATAGTGAAAAATTTCACCCAGATAATTTGTGAACCGAGAGTTAATACTTTACTGGCAATACAAGAATTTAAAAAAAGAAATAAAAAAATCAGAAGGAGTTCCTGGGAGGCCGGCGTTTCATACATGAAGCAGGCAGTTTGACCATGGCTCTGGCGTTCGGTTAAAACTTTCTACTTTGATAGTATCAAAGCTCTAGTCAAACACTGGGATAAGTGTATTAGTGTTACAGGAGGTTATGTACATAAATAAAGGGCAATTTTTAAGTCCCAGTTTGACATGACCACCCCTCATATTTTGTGAAATCATGTGCAAAACCACTGTTTTTTGCACAACCAGCGTACATTTATTGCTTGCTTAAACTATGTCACATGCACTTGCTTGCTCTGCAGGTTGCCAGGTCACAATGCAAAAGAAGAAGAAAAAAAAGACTAAGTAGTGAAAACCTGCCCACTATGATTACAAAACAACCACCGGGCAAATAATATCATTACTAGAACTTGTACTGTAGCTCCACTATTCATGCACATTACTTCTTTCCAGCCAATGATTATAAAAAGTAGCCCAGTTATTGGAAAACTGCCCAATCTGGCAACACTGTTTACACAAACTTTTGCAAAGTCTAATAAGATAAATTCTGATTGGCTTGGCTTGTTTTCCAGAACCTTCCTTAATACCTTCTTATTTTCATACACTGAACTGCAACTGTGCCCTCTTGTGCAGTATAAATTAATGGATTTGTGTGGCTATGGAGAATTATGATCCAAAACAAACATTACCGGCTAATGCATTTTTAACAATTAAACGATAGGGTCCCTAAAGAAAATGACAATTGATTTCAGTGATTTCAAAATAATAATAATAATAATAATAGAAACCTGTCTGTGAACCCGTTTCTTATTCTCCCTCACTGCATATCAGGATTTTCCAGTCATATCTAAGCATTTCTACAAAATGAAAATGTGAATTAAGACCTTTACATTGTCCTTCTTTCTGATGTAAATGTACCTGTACCAAGAGAATTGATGCCTTTTAACTTTCCAACTTGTTTAATGAACTCCTCCTTACACTTTCACTCTACTTCACAGAGACTGCATCAACACTGACAGCAATTAACTCATTTTGTTCTGACTCCATCTTACTGCCATGCTGTGCTCACTGGCACAGCATGGCACAAAACATTTTCATCCTGGCTCAACAAAGCCTGCATGATTAATCCTAGTCTGGGTTCAGGCCAGGGAGGTTCCACAAATATTAGACTCAGAGAGACTGCATGAGGAGCAAATAAAAATAATAATAATAATAATAATAATAATAATAATAATAATAATAATAATAATAATGATAATAAAAAAGGCGGGAAAAAAATGAGTTCTGACTAGTAAGAAGTTCAAAGAGGATGGGTAGGAGGGTGATGGTTTGAACAGCACTTGTTTCTTTAGAAAGAGGGAAAGCCAGATGTGTGAAGTTGACTGATTTAGGGTCTGCGTGACATGCTGAGTGCTTTTATACGGACCTGTTGGTCTTCCATATGTGGATGGTCTCCTCGTCAACATTGTCATGTTTGTGTGCTTGCTCATCTAGGAAGTCGAAGAAGTACTTGACAGCTGGAGGGACCGCGGCTCCTGAACACAAGACGCTGCGGAAGAAATCATCGACAAACTGCTGCAACGTGCCCTGTAACAAACACACACGTACACAAATGTTTAATCTTCGCATGCTTTGAGCAGTTTGATTCAGTAATTTTTTTCAAATGACTGTTTCTGCACAAACAAAACTCTAGAAAGAATGATGCTTAGTTTTTTCACATCTAGGACACTGCTTCTATACTCATTCACACTATTGAGATAATAAATGTAAACAATTAAACATGTAGAATAGCTGTAAAGTATCTGTAATGCACCTAAACCGACTAGTCGCTCTTATGGGTTTTACCTTCATGGACAGCAGTCTGGTCAGGTAGATTTCAGTGATGGTTTTAATGGGGGCCTTGTCCTTCATGCTGCCCCTCTTGGACTTCACTTCATCCAGCTCATCTGCAGGCCGCACCAGGTGGAACACTTTGTCGTCTTCCAGAAGAGCACTTCCTGAGAAGCCGAGCAGCACAAGCGGATTTGGTTCACAATTGCCGAACATCTACACCATGTTGGCCTACACAATCTATCACATACAATGCAATGCAAACGGGGAAAAAAAAGCTGCCTGGACTGCTGTTTTAAAGGGATTCGATGATTCTTGAGCCTCAGCTCAAGTCTGAGTCAAGTTTCACATTTCCCCTCATATTGCAAAAACACATACTAATAAGTTGGTTTTGGCTTTGATAAAATGCCCCTGGGTGTGAAAGAGCGTCCCGTCTAAAGTGTATTCTCACCTTGTGACTATGCCCTGGGGATGGTTCTGGTTCTGACACAACCCTGACCAGCAGTGTTTACAGAAGATGAATAAATGAATGTAAGATCTGCTTCAGGGATTGAAGTCTGCTGTTCAATCATGTTTGTTGACAAAGTAAAAAAAAAAAAAAGTTGCCCTTTTCACCATACAGTTATCGTACTGGAATGTGGGAGTGTTAGTAATGTGTTATGCTTGGACCTGAAGCACAAACTCTGTTGAGTCTGGTCAACAACAGATGATCTGGTTTTCTTCCAAGTCGCATACGCCCAGGTGTGACTACTAAATCCTTGTTTTCTTGTGGAGCTTAATATTGCACTTATTTACACAGATTTAGATCTTCTATTTATTGTACATGCTCACGATTGCTAATGCATCACCAAATAAAGAAAACCTACTTTCTTCATGGCTGTCCTGGTTCTGCTCGAAAGACTGTTGAGTGTGAAGAACTCTTGACAGAACGAGAGTAGCGTTGTCTCGCACCTAATGAAAAAAACAACACTAGAGGTAAATCCCATATAATAATGAAAGCACTAAAATGATCAATGTCCCAATTTTCAGATGTGCTGCAATAATTATTTAAGCCTGCATATAAGTGCATACGTATTTCTATTTCATACTACCAAGCAATTAGCTGTTAGAGTATTTGAACTAATATGTTCATTCGGACCAATATTGAGAAACAGTGGCCTGAAAAGATCATCTGGAAAAACTTCAATGCTGAGAGTTGTAGTAGTTTGTGACTAAGTAGTAGTAGTAGTTTAGTGCTCACATTGTAGTGTGCCAGAGTGTTGAGACGTTTCCACCTGCCCTCCTTCTGAGATGTTAAATCCATATCAGACAAAATCTGCCCTGTTGAGCCGGGACGCCATTCTGCAGAAAAGCAGCAATATATAGTACATACATCACATCACACTTCCACATTCAGGTGTCTACAGCTAATAAAACATACTTTCATGTCGAGTTTAACCAATTGTGAGTGTTAGCTGTGTGCAAACATACCCAGGGCAACACTCTCTACAGTCGGTCTCTGGGAATAGGGAAGATTCCGGTAAACCTGCTCAATGATTTTTTCTTTCACCTGGGAGATAGTGTCACAGTTCAGCACTTTGACCGGGGTTACATCAGGGCCCTCACCGTGGACCAGCACTTGCAGAGTCTGAGAAGATTGAACACAAGTCAAGCACCTAATCAGACCTGAAACACCCAAGGAAACCCTGAAGACTTTCACATGGCAAAAAAGTTAAGAAAAAGCTTCACCCTGTTATAAAGTACTGACAATGGAGACTCCTTCCTTCAAAGTTGAATAAATATGACCTTACAGATAAGCTTTACCATTTACCAAATATGTCATATTTTAGATAACATGCTTTTAATCTAATAATAAAAATGCTCTGTGTTAGATTAATGTCGAGTATCAGTCATACAAGTCTTCATGAACAATAGAGCTGAGGGTCATGAGGGTAGACTCTGGACTTCATTCAATTAGATTTTAGGCATTGCAATTTTCAAATTGATTCGATTCTTTTGAGCAGAACTAATATTTCTCTGATTTGTCGGATAAGCAGCTTTACATGTTTTTTAAATATTAAAATCTACTTAAAGAGTGTAATAAACATTGAGAGGCTAGGACCTCCGAGTGGCAATGCGCTCGCCCTATCATCCGGAGATCGCAAGTTCGATTCCCGGGTGATGCTGTAATCTCTCGCAGCTGGAGGTCTAGAGAGAGCTGATTGGACGAGCTCTCTCAAAGGGGAGGGATGAGAGGTACTTAGTTCTCCCACATTAATCACGGCTCTACAGCCAATCAGGGGTGTCTGTGAGCTCACGCAAGCGGAAGAAACGGATAACGCTGTTCTCCGAGTGTGTTACGCTGCCCACGAAAGTGCGTGAGCGAGTAGTTCGAAAAGATGCAGTCGGCCTGCGTCACGTGGCTCGGGGGAAACACATGATAGTCTTCGGGCCTCCCGACTTAGTGGTAGTAGTAGCCTTAATGTGGGAGCCCCCTAGTGGCGGGGAGGAATTGGACACGACTAAATTAGGGGGGGAAAGTCCCCCACCCCAAAAAAACAAACAAACAAACAAACAAACATTGAAAGCCTGTGTAACTTGTGTTGGTGATTGTTTCATGTGTCATACAAAGTGGGAAAAAAAATTCCTGCCAATCTAGTAGGTGGCAGTATTGAAACAATCACCTATAAATTTGAGGATGAAGATTCGACAAGCTTGCTAAATAGAAAATGCAAGTGGTTTGTATTTTCTGTAAAACCTGAGGCATTTTTTAAATTAAATTCATCAGTTACAGACCATTTAACATTTGTCAGTTTACATCAATGATAATAATAATATTCTTAAAAAAAAAAAACGATTCAGAATCAAATACTGACCCATTTACCTGAATTGACCAACAATCGACCATCGATTTATTTGCAAAATTTTCCAGCTGTTAATGTTTTTATTTGACTCATTTGCATATATAATTTTAGCATAAACTCAACTCACCAGGCCACAGTACTCCACATCATCTCCCAGCAGCCCCGTATCATTCAGAGTGTACTTGGCCCTCTTCAGCTTAGCATCCACCGGCCCTTTTTCTACCTGGTGCTTTATGGCTTTAAAAAGCTTGTAGAGTGGCTCCCCAGCTGAGTCCTAACACCACAAACACACAAGTGCACATAAAGTGAGCTATTCTGGACTGCTGAAATGACCAAGCATTGAGAGACTGAGCTGGTCACCTAATTGCAGCTTACCTTGAGGAACTGGTAGAGGCAAATGGACATCCAATTACAAAGCATCCTCTCAACTACAGTCTCTGATCTATGAACAGGATACAGAAAACATGGATAAATTATATGAAGTGCGCCGCGTCCAAACTCGGTCCTTGCTGAAGGAGGTGCCGTCTCACCTTCGGAGCATCAGTTTGGGGTTTTTGCTGATCACATGCTCCTCCATCAGCTCCAGCAGGAGTGTCCTCATGATGTCTGTGTAGTACTCCAGCTTCCCGTGCAGCGCCACGGTCAGCAACGAGGCGAAGTAGACCTTGCTTCTGGCGTTGAACTCTGGCCGCCTCTCCAGAGTACGGATGAACTGCAGAACAGTCAGAGGAAGTAAAACCGTTAATGAAGTAAGAAGAAAAAGTGTCTATTTAATTGAAACGCTACAAATAAATCACACATAGAACAACAACATTTTATATCACAATTAAAGAACTTTTTTTTCAAAGCATTTAGTCAAACTATGCTTTTCCTCTTTGACACCAAACAGTAGCCCGAATTAACCTGTATGAAAGTGCTAAAGAAGGGTAAGTTAGCTGTTAGCAGCTACTCACTAGCATAGCTTTGTGTAATGTAACTCTAAAAGATGACAGCCTGAGAACGGCAGAACTGGACAGAGTTGAGCAGAGTTCAACCCGAGGAGGGTCTCTTGGTATGTGAGGTCACAGTAGTGGGGAAAAAACATCTGATTTGCTTGTTAAAACCCTGACCAACACATAAAAGGAAAAAGACGAAAAGGTCTGTTTTTTTCTTATGTTTTGGGTTTATTCACGCTGAGTGGACATTCACGCTGAGTGGACACCCATCTCAAACTAAAAACGTGAATTTTGCATAATTGGTCCGCTTTGATTTAACCTTTTCAGAGACTTTAAATGCCTCTTTGTGTAGGAGTTCTATGTAATTAAGTCATTTATGCTCCGGATGCTAAAAGGCTTTACTGTGGTCGTCATGGTTACGGTCGACATCCTGAAAGAACATGAATTTGATCAGGAAACATGAGTGTACTACATTCAATTACTCAAAGACATACATTGATGAGGAAGGTCTTGCTGTTGAGAAGATTGGAGAACTGATTGAGCGCCTGGTCCACGATGGCCCTGCGGTTTTCAGGGATGTCCAGTTTGCCAGTGATCATGACATCGTTGGCGCCATCTTTAGAGGGGAGGAAAAAGACCCGGTCTGTGTAGTTCTTGTAGTCCAGGAAGGGAATCCTGGCCTCACTTACATCACTGGTGTGGTCTTCCATCTCAATCATCAGATCTGAAACAGAGACGGAGGGGGACAGAGAGAGAGACTGTAATTAAAGACTGCTTATTCATTTGGGGAAAGAATGAGCTCAAGATCCATTCGTTCCTGATATCAGGTGCTACGAAAAACTGCTAAAAACTCTGAATACAGACCTGTGAACTCTTTTTTACACCGATCCCGAACGCTCTCCTCCAGACTCTCTAGCTGGTGCTTCACCTTTTCGTACTCTCTCTCTGCTTGCTGGCTCTTTCGCCTACAAAATAAAACGAACGTGTGTTGTAAGAAAGCGTTATTTTTTTTAGGTTTCTGACTGGAAGGGACGTGTTGTCTTATTCACCTATAGCAGTACACGGAGATGGCAATGAACAGCAGCATGGGGAGGATCACTGCTGGGATGATGATGTACAGAGGAACCTCACTCTTCTTCTCGTAGCGCACGGTGCCGACGTTCCACTCGCCGTGGCCAAACTTAATCTGAGAGGGAAACGAAGGGAGATGGGGAGCTGAGAATAAGAACAACGATGAACAAATGTGTAAAGCCACCAACACCTGGCTGAAATCCAGAACTCACCACTAGGTCCATGGTCTCTGAACTGGTGTCCCTGCGCTGGCGTCTGGACCGTGCTTTAGGTGGCGTGAACGGGGCCTCCAGGAAGAGCTTATCATCATGCAGGACGGTCACCGCGCACTGAATGTCTCCAACGAACGCCTGCGCCTCTTGAGCGGTCATGGCCTTGGAGAGACCTTGACCCTATGTTTCATTCACACACACAAGTATAAAAAGTATTAACTCACTACCACAAAGTCAATGAAAGTATTCTCTGAGTAGAAAGTCTAGGAAAATCAAAAATCTACTAAATCTAATATTCTGAAACTGAGAGGAGCACTTGTACACGCTAACACTGTGTGATGGAGAAACATACAAAAGTGAAAAGACTTCATCTTAGCAAGTGAAAATAATAATAAGATGAAATAATAATAAAGCAAATACAAGTGGATTGACAATGCTGTTTTAAAATTTGAGATTCATAGAATTTAGCTTATTGCAGTCTAATAATAGGAAATAAATTAATTTGTCCCTTTCTGAAGACAGTTCCACTTTGTAAAGTTAAATTTTCTGCTTAAACTATAAAGAGAAAAACAAGATATCGGTTGCTTTCTTTGCACTCCCTCTTTTTCTTTCGGCTGCTCCGTTAGGGGTGCCACAGTGGACCATTTATCTTTATCTAACTCTGTCTACCCCATCTCCCCTCCTCAATCCAACTTCCTGCATGTCCTCCCCCACCATATTCTCTTGGGCCTCTCTCTTTTCCTCCAGCCTGGCAGATCCATCTTTAACATTCTCCTCCCGATATACCCCTCATCCCTACTGTACACATGTCTAAGCCATCTTAATCTGGCCTCTCTAACTTTGTCCTCAAATCATCCTTTCTGCACCATGCCTCTAGTATACTGTACTGATTCCTAATTCTGTCCATTCTTGTGACTCCCAAAGTAAATCGCAGCATCTTCAGCTCTGCTTCCTGTCTTCTTGTCAGCTGCAACGTCTCCAAACGTCCCCGTATAACATTGCTACTGTCTTGACCTTTCTGTCACAGATCACACCGTCACGGCTACTCATCTCCACCTGTTCCACTCAGCCTGCACACTCTTCTTCACTTCTCCATATTGTTTTGGACATTTGACCCTAAATATTTAATCTCCTAAAACTCTCCTCTACCTCCCCCACCTTTCCGGTCTTGTTCCTACTGATCTTCATACCAGTGCATCCCTCCACCTCTATAGACTCATCTGTTCCCTTCTCTCACTGATAATCATGGATGCTTTCTTTTTACAGAGTAAGCAAAGACTGATATCAAAATGACTGGCACCCGCGCAATTAATGTTTTACCGTTCCTGCTGTTTCTTCCTTTCCTACCATTTTCTATTAAACTGTGATGCTGTGAAGAGACAGACAGGGCAAAAAGCCCCCCCACCCCCTGTAAAAAGAGTACTTGTAGGCCTATAAGCTGAAATAACACATTAGCATGTTCAAAACGGAACAACGCAATGCTGCGTATTTGAGAATCTTATGGCCTGCTGAATGGCAATATTAATAAGGCTCTTGTTCCCATCATGGATTCTCGGTCAGCTTGTACAGAGTCGTGTCGTGACGTGATGCTTACATTGACGATAATGATGCTTCCTGCACTGATGGGTTTGTCTGTCAGCTCTTCAAATGTGGGATTGGAGTGGTACTCGAAATCGGTCAGGTTCACCTGAATGTTGTCGAGCTCGAGGACGGTCCTAAAGGACATGTCCTCACTGGAGCTGTTGACGGCTGGAGAAAAAAACTCCAGGACGGTTTCGTTCTTACTAAAAACCTCCTGCACAAACTGCGATAAACGGGGAACAAAAAGAGAGCAAATACTTAGCTGCTGGTTAGGTTTTAGAAATACTGGTAATTTCAATGATTTGTTAAAATGCTTAAATGTTTTAAATTTGAATATTACAATAAAATTAGGAAATATAAAACTAAAAAAGGTGAAAGACATGTCGCCTGACAAATTAAATTATATAATAACTTAATATAATTAATAATTTCAACATATATTATACATATATAATAATTATTTCTGCAATACTGCAAACTGTGCAAAAGTCTTAGGTGCCATATTATGTATAGTACAAATTTAGTTATACAAGTTTATTATATCCATTATTTTTTTCCAAGACCATTCCCTAAAAAAGATACACTAAAATTAATGAATAAATAACATTACAGAAGAACATTTGCATGCCTGTAAAGAAAGCATATTACATGACCGACCAGTCAAAGTAAATAACATTCAATATCAACAACACCGATTAGATAAAAGAAAAAATCCCACATGGAAATTTTTGGAAATGTCATTTACCTCAGCATTGCTGGGGTGCATGTTGAATTCGTCAGCAGAGGGCAGCACTCTCATAAGTGCTCTCTGAACCAAATCGAATCTGGTTCCCACCACTGCGATCCTGCGGCCTCCGCTGAAATCAACACATGAACAATATCACAGCCAGAACAGCTATTCATTCCTCTGCATACACACACTTCTATAGTGTGTGTGTGTGTGTGTGTGTGTAAATCTGTATTTATTCATTGTGCTGGACTTGTCTTTCTACTAAACTGCCTCATCTTGTGAGTCCTGTCCTGCACAGCTGCTCTAGTTACATTTCCTATAGTTCAGCATTCAGAAGCCTGTATCGTGACATTTTATTTTTGTAAGTGCAGATTTCATTCAGCACAAAAACATTTAGTTACACATGCAATCTTTTGCAGTGTTGCATAAAAAGAAATCTTGAAAAAACAAGCACTCCAACTCTCTCTCTTTAGGATAACTGTATCTAGTTCTGTACCACTTGTCTTTACAAGAACATAAAACATTTTTCTAAAATAATCCTTTTAGCAAAATAGCTAAAAAAGATTAAATTCATCATTCATTCTTGGAATTACTGTGTTGCATCAAATGTATAAAGTATTTAAAAGAAATCAATAGTACTTTTAATTAAAGGTACCCTAAGTATTTGGTACAAAATTAGCTAACTTATTCACGACATGTTTCTGTAAGTATCGGTGATTCAGAGCTTTGATAATTAACAGTGCGATTGTATTCTTGTGCACAGCAATGCCCTAGTGTTCATTTCCAGCTGCTCGCTTAATTACTTCTGGTCATGGAAGGTATTCTGCAAGGACCAACAAACTCTATGAATAAACCTACATTTAAATCGTTCTGCATGCTAAAGAGAGTCAGACTAACCATACGAAGCTTGCTTGAGGGGAGTAGCTGCTGATCTTAGGGTTGATGTCGTAGGTGAATTTGCTGTCGGTCACGGTGACTGAGGTGCTCTCTCCGTACTTCACTGTGACGCTGAGTGGCCCTGAAGGAACCTGAAGGCTTTTATATGGACCTGTCTTACATGTGATTTGGTCCCCGAAGTCGAGGCTGCGGTTTGTCCAAAGAGAAAGAGAAAAGTGCATGTATTTATGGACCGAATAGATTACCATACAACAGAGACATACAGTACATAGAGAGAACTACATAGCAAAACAGTTAGGCTCTGTTAACATTACCAGCATGAGGTGACTCAAATCTGAATTTTTACCATAACGGGACAGGTCTGATTTTTTTTTTTGGGGGGGGGGGGGTGTGCAAAAAAAATGTTTTTGCAAATTGGATCCGAGTTACTTTTGTACTGGGTATATATCCGCCGGTCAGATTGGAATTCATAGCAGCTAAAAATTGAGGTAACTGGATTTCTTCCTCAATATATACAACTGACTAACTGCTCGCCGCCTGCCGGAAACCCCCAACATACTGTAGGTTTTGCTAAAAATCACATCTTTTGTTAGAAATGCACGGCTGGTCCTGCAAATATTACATTTAATCCACATTAATAGTGACGTGAATATGAACTGTGTGATCTGACTAAAAGAAGGAACTGAATGATGTGGCTTGTAATGTAAACATAGCTTTTTACAAATGCATGTATTAAAAAAGCGTTTCTTAACCCAAACCACAAGTAAGTTGATAAGCTGCTGATAAGCCGTTGAGTCAGTCGGTTACTCACACTTCACATGGCACATCTCCAATAGTCACGCTTATGTCGTCTTTAGTAGCTGTGAACAGATTTTGACCCGAGATGGTGATAACCGTTCCACCGTCTTGTGGACCTTTTATGGGGTTCACTGTCTGAGGCAAGGGGTCCTGAAAAAGAGAAGACAGGCAAATTGTCTGGGTCAAAATGTGGTATTGGTGCTAAAAAGTGTCTCAGATCTGTGAAAAAGTGAATTTTCCGTTAGGATCATATAACACCATGCTTACCCATGTGTAACCCTACCCATGCTTTGTTTTTTTATGAAAATGCATACACATTTATATTTTTATCAGATAAAAAGCAACATATTTTGCTAAATACAATTTCATGCTATTTTAAGTAGGGTCCATAACTTTTTTTTATTCAAATCTGCCATTCAGATGAAACTTACCAATTTAGATTTCACATAAAAAGACAAACATGAACAAATTTATTATTCTAAAATGCAAATTGTTAAAATATTGCAACATGAATTTGACATGGTTACGGACACTACAGATTTTTGTTAGGAACGAAATCCTTTATTTTGCAGGGAATGCTTTAAATTAAGCCACACTTTTTACACTCCATATGCTGCTAGAAGCTTACACCAATTTTAGTATCAATACTCGGAGAAATATGAATACTGTGCATTTCAAATGATTATTGTTTGAAGCGAGACAGTATAATGCTGATAAATTGCCAGTTTTGGGCACGTATAAAATCATCTCTTCAAAACGGCTGAAATCAGCAACTTGAAAATTTTAGGGAAGCAAGATTGGTCACTGCCATGCTGTATAAACTTCAGAATTAGCTTCTTTGGCACATACACGTTCTGAATTATATGTATAACAAAATAAATAATAAAAAAAAAATCATCACCAATACTGTGTTTTGGCAGTCTAAATTATGGGATGTCAACAGAGACAGACTTAAAGTACTTCAGGTTACACTTAAGATGAACTAGTGCGGCTTCTCTGGTAGGAGCGTATTCAATCGCATGCATTTATGACACTTTTTATTTTTAAAAAGCTAGTTAGTTTTAGCTAAAGGCAGCTCATTGGTCTAGAGACTAGCTACCGGGCTAAGGGCATTTGATCATGTGGACATCTGTACCGAGTCTGTGCTACTAGTCAAACTACTACTGAAAATGCACACTAATGACAAAAGGTCATTGCTGAAGAAAGGAATTTTACCTTTACAAATTATAGCAGACAAGTCTAAACCACCTCCTAATGAAACAGGCCAACAACTGGCAAGCCACCACACAATACAGATCTCTCCTACCGCAATGAGCTTTGCACAAAGAAAGTGTTGAAAAAGCCATGATTAGCATCATACTTGTATCTTTCATGAATTCACTATTGATTCCAATCTTAATTTTTTTTTTTTTTTTTTTAATTGAGAGAACTCTCACTCTGTTAGACCCTTTTCCTACAGGCGGTTTTGCTTGGGTGGGAACGTATTTGAACAAGGTGAAGTTAGGAATGTGCCTAGGTCAGCAATTCCCTCCAACCCCACACAGAAAGTCAAAGGTTTTTTCATGCTTGTGCGTCATTTATTCAGTTTAAAAGATCTGAACAAAACTGTGCACACTCCCATAAAAAAAGAAAGATACCGTGTTTGACCTACAATTAAATAATCATGATTATTAATGAAATGCTTGAGTTATAGAACGAGCGATCATGAAGACAGAGCAAAATAAAAAAGTGTTTGTGTGTGTGTGAGAGAGAGAGAGAGAGATAGATAGAGAGAGAGAGGGAGAGAGAGAGCTGATTAGTACCCTGTATGTGAAGCGAACTGCGGATATACTGGTGGCCTTTCCTTCTACATCCACCTTTACTGGTCCATCTGGGCTCTTCGGGATTGGCACATCCACTGGTGGATCAGGCAATGGTCCGATCTTACACACAATACTGAGAGAGAGAGCGACACACAGGCACACAGGGAAAGATGTAGAAATACATACAGAAAAAGCAAAAAGGGAATACACCTGCACATATTTTCATATTTTCTATCGGTAAAGCAGTACCTAGTGGAGACTGTGTATCTGTCTGCCTGGTGCTCACATGGCACTTCCGCCACAGTGATTCTCTTGATGTCTTCTTTTTTAATCCCCAGATTGGATCCCTTTATAGTAACTGAGATCTGCCCCTTCCTGGGCCCGAACCGTGGTGTGATCTGGAGAGAAAGGGGGAAAAAAAGATTAAAAACATGCAATGTGCTTTAAAAAACTTTTAAAAAAATTTTTTTAAAAAGATTGAAAAGTGTTTCAGCTGTTTTAAAAAAAGTAGATTTTTAAAAAACATTTGGCAATGCAATTAAACACGAAACTATGCAATCATATGATTAAATTCGAAATAATTATAGTAGAAAGTATAAAGTATAAGAATGAATGAGTGTGTGTATCTTACATCCTTGATGGTGGGAGCAGGGCACTCCTGGAGCTCTTTTGAACAAAGCTTAGAATAAATGCAGGAGTTCGTGGTGTCGCACCATACACACTCATATTTTGGGTCTGCGTTTTTACACAGACTGCAGTCCTCACGGCCCACTGAACAATTGTACAGCACCACTGAGAAAGAAAGAGAGAGAGAGAGAGAGAGAGAGAGAGAGAGAGAGATGAGTGAATGGAGAGCTTAGGGGAGTAGTACTCTGAGTAAATATGTAATTGGGGAGGAAGGTACTGTAAAAGTCAGAGGTTACATATTTCCAGTCTACAATAATTCCATATTAAGATCAGAAGTGTGTTTAAGCTTGACCATTTACATGCTCAGGATCAGGGTTTTAATATACATCTATGGTTTACAATATATACTGTACTTTTCTTTAAAAATGTGAAAAAAATACAGCAACCTACTAAGGGTTCAATTTAAAGTAATGTTCTTTAAAAATAAATAAATAAACAACAATAAAGAAATGATGGCCGGTGCATTGGCTAGAACACATGAATGCTAGAAAACGAGGTGTAGTTTTATAAACCTCCAAGATAATCGAGCCAATGAACATACAGTACTGATAAGGATATTGGACATCACTGTCAGACCACACTTACCCTGAAGTGTGCTGTCAATCCTCTTCTCCGTCTCTTTATCCATCACATAGAAGGACACGTTCACCTCGGGATTTTTATCATAAGCAAACTGGACAAAGGAAAATGTTCAAGTCAATTATTTCATCCAAATAAACTCAAATATTCCAACAGCCTTTAACAACACTCACTCACACATCGTCTATACTGCTTCATCCTGTATACAGGGTCACAGAGTGCTGGAGTCTTTTCCAGGAGACTTTTTATACAGAGTACAGTGCTGTGTTAACCGATTTTGTCCAACCATGGACCAAATGTAAGTATTCTGAGCTGTTCAATATAGTCTAGGCTAAGCCATGATGTTACTGTAGTTTTGTGCAGTATTAAACATTTTCAACTTACAAAATAATTTAATGAAATTTTGCTTCATCAAAAGTCAGGGAACATCTGTATGCTCATTTTTTTTTGTATAGATTTAAAGAAAATCTACTTTTATGCTGTTAATATAACCTTTAAAATAGATATGAAATGAATAAAAATAGATATGAACTTTTTTGCAATTTTTTATGTTCTTTGTAGAAAATGACAATAAGTATTTTTTAAAAATCTTTTGCATCGTCACAGGTTCAAACTCTGCATTAAAAATAATGAGGATTTCAGGCATCATGTAAAGGGAGAAAGAGCACAGATGCTATTAATCAAGCGTTCTTCTAAAATATTTTAAAAGATTTGGTCCCAATCCACTCATCACTATGCTTTTTAAGGCTCTTTTACACATGCAGAGTGTTTCTATTCAAATTGAACCCGGACTATAATAACCAACCCGAGAGCACCTGAGTGGGTTGAACTGTTAGTGATTTGACTCAACCGCAGGAAGTAAACCAAACGTCATACATAAAGGGTTGTGTGCAGCTAATGTCACCCGGGACGCACAACCTGAGCCAAGGCACACAGCTGTAGCGCTGCAGAAATGCTCGCCATGCTCGAAAGATGGACCAATGACCAAAACAATAAAACACAGAATGTTTAAATGTTTTTATAATTTAACCAGTTACTTGGTGCCTGCTCTGTTCTGTACTGCTCTGTTCTGGGGTCAGGGGTAGCTCAGTGGTTAAGGCATTGGACTACGGTTTGGAAGGTCCCAGGTTCAAGTACCACTTCCACCAAGTTGTCCCTGTTGGGGCCTTAACCCCAACTGCTCAGATGTATATTGAGATAAAAATGTAAGTCGCTCTGGATAAGGGCGTCTGCCAAATGCCTAGATGTAGATCATTAACAAATGCTTTTGTTAATTCCAAATCACCATATTTCTGAAAAGTTTACCCCCACACAGACAATAACCCCTTCCCTTTGTTATATTATATGCGTTTGCATATTTGGTCATTTTAAGACCCATGAACATTTCTATAATATACAGTATCCATCATTACATGCATACATAATAGTTACAAAGTTAACATGAACACTGCATTGTCCTGTCAACACAACACGGGCTGCAATAAACCCTTTCATACTCAATGTCAGATTTTACAAGACTGTTTGGAGATGTCTAAAGCACATACTCACCTCATAACCATCAAAGCGGTAATTTGACCCCGTAGTAGTCACTTCGCCCACATGCTTCATGAGCTCGGTACCGATCTGGAACGTTTTCCCCTGGAGGAAGCACGAGACGAGATATGTTTTTTAAGCCCCTACTTGATGATGCTTACAGTACGAATGAGTTAACTACAATGGCTAAATACCATTACCGTGTATTTCTCCAGATTTTTGCCTTCGAACGTGACAGGGTTTTTGTGGCCCACGGGAATGAGTGGCGGATCCAGGTTCTCAAACTGAGGACACTTGTCTCTCTGTAAGAATCAGGGAAGCAGATCAAAAATGTCAAATGTTAACTGCTGTCATATATATCTATATATAATGTGAGTGAAAATGAACAATCTGGAGCCTTAGCCTTCTGAGCCACTACACCCACAACTTACATTTGTATTCTTGTAAAAATGGTTTCTCTTAAAGGGGAGCCTAGAGCACACAGCTTTGATTTTATAATGAAACTTGCTATTCAGCACACCTGGTGATGTATCCTCAGTCATCTTATTATCCGTGACATTATCACACACAGCCGGGTAACAATGCTGTCACTATGGGAAGCCAGTAGGGTCAAATTTGTCATGATTAATTTGCGTATGAAAAAAATAGTAACATAAAAATTTCTAGATTAATCACATGGTTTAACACGTTAATATTGACTACCTAAAAGGGATAAAAAAAATATCTTCAAAATAACCATTGCACTAGTATTTTCCTTGCCACTTCAAAATGACCTCACTTACTATGTAAAGTCTTATACAGTGGAACCTTGGATTACAAGCATAATTCGTTTCCGGAAGTGGGCTTGTACTCCAAAACACTCGTCAACCAAATCAAACCTTCCCATGAGAAATAATGAAAACTCAAATAATTCATTCCATAGCCCAAAAAAATAAATAATACAATATATAAAGTAAAAATAAAACAAATTAGCTTGCACTTTACCTTAAAAATAAAGTTTAAATAAATCCCAACAGATAAGTGTTTCCATTTGTGCTCACAGGTGCCGTGTATTTGTGTGTATATGTGTGTTGTTGGAATTAGCCCCTTCCCTCACCTCGTCTTACGGAGTAAAACTCCTCCTCCCTCCCCCCACCTTGCTTTTTAAGTTTCGCAACAAACACACACACAACGGAAAGACTGTTTTAACAGGAAAAAAAGATATCTCTACAAGGAACTCGCGTGAGCGCACACTAACAGAATCACTGCTGTAAAGTAAAAAAACGAACCAGCACCTTACCTTTGAAAAAAATCGCAACACAGCAGAGTTTCTGTGTAGAGCAGAATGTGTGTGTCTGTGCAAAGCCATTGAGGGGGGGGGTGTAAAGGCGAGAGAGAGTGTGTGTGTGTGTGTGTCGGTGTGTGTGTGTCGATGTCAAAAAACTCTGCACTCGTAAACCAAGACATGCTCATTTTTAAGTCAAAATTTAGTAAAAATCTGCGCTCGTCTTGTGTAACACTCGTAAACCGAGTTACTCGCAATCCGAGGTTCCACTGTATATACACATACTATGTGGGCCACTGGTTCTCTCATTTATTATAGATAACATAAGGACATGGTTAAGATTTTTGCAAAGCAACAATTCATGTGCAATACCCTCGTCTGCCGAGTCATATCCTTTCTCGACTGTAAGTTGCTCGGGATAAACCTGTTCGTCTCATCATACCTGGTTTTGCTTAATGATGTTGTCCTCCTCAGATTCGTCCTTGTCACTGCACGTGTGATCCTGTGTGTTCCACTGGCAGCCCCACTGACTCGTCACACACGCTATGCACCTGCAGTTCGACACGGTAGATGTATACTTGTACATATGTTTTTCTTGTTAATAGATTTACATTGAGGCAGGAAAATGCCCGGTTATCACTTACGGTGTATTTACTGCGTTCTTCACAACCGCAGCACAGTTGTAGAACTTGTATACATCGTGTGTAAGCTCAATCTTGTCATTTACTAGGATCTTCACAGATACCGAGACAAAATCTATAAAGGCAGCAAAAAAAGACAGGCAGATGACAAACAGCCTGCATTAAACGTGACACATTTTAATTGCTTTTTCATTGCCAATACTGAGAGCAGTGTCTTGTCCTGCATATATTCTGTAGCTTAACCAATGCTGTGATAGACTACACAGTGTTATTGCCTCTGATACTAAGAGCTCTTCCAGGAAGCAGCTGTTAAGACTGCATTTTAGGATATCACTTCTATGCTCCAGAGATGAACGGTGTCTAATTAGTACGACAGCATTAGGAAAGCACCGACCCCTCTCTGGGAAAACAATTCCAAACACAAGGTGCCTGGAGATGTGCTTAAATTAAACTAGCTAACTGCCTCTGGAACCATCTCTGAAATCTGAAATCAGATTGCTCATTAAGGCAAGAATGTTAAACCTTCCTACAGTGGCACAGCGCTGAGAGGTCTTGTCTGAAAAATAAAGTCTCACCTTGTGTCTCAGGTGTCTGTGGAATGATCCCCGGGTTCGGTAAAGCGCAGATAATCTGATGGTTGTTCATTTCAGCATTGCTTGTAAATTTATCGAATACACACGTCAGCCGACTGCTTACAATGCTGGGGAGCGGGGACACATTAATCTTCACCTGTAAAGCGAGACAAAGATCTAATGACTAACGTCTCAACGTCTTTAGTGTCGCAAAGGCAAATACGGTGGCAAAGTCACAGGCTCTTAAGGAAACAACAACAACAAAATAAAACAGTACTGTTCACATTTAATAAAATCCCCCAAAAAAGACAAGTCAAATGATAATTCAATAGAGGTGTGAATAAAGTGGACCACATTTCTAAGAGCTCATGCGTGAAAATTATTCAAGGACACGGGCAGCTCTACTAAAACTAGACCAAACACTAAATACATGTTGCGTTGTGCACAGTTCTAGCGAAAGAAGGAGATTGAATCAAAACTCCAGATGCCTCAAAAGACACTAAATTCAATTAATACACAATTGACTTTTTTTTCCTTTTTAAAGATTCAGGACTAAAGTCTAACAAAGCCCGGTAATGAGCTCAACAAACCCAACAATGGAATCAGCATTAGCCCTGTACCGGAGAGGTTTGAGCTACCGGAGCTTCCCAGAAGTGCCTCATGGAATACAAATTATTCAGCGATAGATTAATCGTATCTGACCTGGTTGGTCTTCTTGCAGCTGAGGCTGGGAGGATCGAAACTCTGAATGCCTACACACTTCTGGTTGGGGCTCCACAGCCATGCGTCCTTCTCCTCTCCTTTGCTGCATTCCTTTTTTCTGGTGCATCTGCATGACAAAAATAAATAAATAAATAAAATAATAATAATCGTGAGATGACAGGATTCCTAAACCGGGGTTAATTTTTAACCCATTCTGTACAGTGTCACAGGTGGCCTGGAGCGTCTCCTAGGGGACTGTGGACTGTGGGAGGAAACTCTCCCATCCATAATCACTCACTAGGTAGCTAACCCATAGCAAACATTTGATTTGGGATTTAAAGGTATCAGAGGTTTTATCGTCATTGCTTTATTCAGAGCATTTTATTTAACCGGAACTAAATCTGACAATTTCCATATAAAATCAAAACAAAGTTTGTTTATTTTGATGTTTACATCAACATTCTGGTGATAAAGTTAAAAAGTTTACGCGAGTGAGACCGGTTTCATTTTCGATCATCAATAACTGAGTTCATACAGTATGTAATACTCATTGAAGTATATTGACACCAAGTGGTACAACGTTTAAGGCCCTCACTCACCGGCCCTCGAGGACACACCAGCCACAATATGGATCCTTCTGACTCATACATGATTGACAGTCTTTCTTCTGTTCACAGGCCTGCACTCGAACTTTCATGATCTGAAAGGAAAACAGAAGTTTTCAAACAGGTTAGAATACACACATATTGAGAAATGCTTTCACTCTGTTTAATCATAAGCAGGTTCTGCTTAACCACCTTCTTCGTAGTGGTGATGTACAGATGATCCATGGTTGAATCAAAGAACATGGATTTGTTAACTGGACCGTCGCTACTATCTCCTGTAAATTTGCCGTACACCTCGGCGTGATCGGTCAGATGAATCTGCAAAGCCAGGGCAAAAAGTAAATAAAATTGGACTGAACAGATCCATCAGAATTCACAACGGCCTGTGAGTAATATTCTAATTTGTTTTACAAAAGGAAAAAAACATCATCACCTTAAGCACTTCTCCAGTGTTGGTGCCCACAAAAGCCACAGTGTTGTCGTTTACCACAGACACGGCCACAGATGTCAGCAGGCTTTTCCTGCTATATCTGGATCTGGCGCTTAAAGCGAATTCAGGTGTAGTGGCCAAAGGGGACGGCAGGAACTCGGCTCCGCAAGGGTTATTGTCATACGAGATCTGTTTATGAACACACAAAATGTTCTGAGTTATGTTTCAAAAAATTATTTTGTTCATTTGCCCAACTTGATTTTTTTCTTTCCTTTTCCGCACATATCTGCTAAAACTCAGCTGAAATTAATAACTCCTATTATCTCATTGCAGTGGCACCTGTCAAAGAGTGTGATATAACAAGGAGACAAATCAGCAGTCAGTTGCCAGAGCCAATGCGTGGAAGCACGAAAAATGGTCAAGTCTAAGGACCTGAGTGACTTTGACAAAAGCCAATTTGTGATGGCAGGATTGCTGAGCATCTGCCAGCCAAATGTGGTCTGTTGAAACCCATTTAGTCATGAACCCTGATATCATTTACCATCATGTAGATTTTTCAAATTATTTTTGTGAACAGGGTTGAACTGATTTTTATTACTACATAAATGTCAATCACGAGTGCACATGTAATTTTTTGAATATAAAGAAGGAAAAACTAACATCGAGTCCACATACTCACCCCTGTCCGCTTTGGGCAAAGCTCCTCCTTTTTGCTGGTGTAAGGAGAAGTGACTGCTTTTGGTTTTTTGCTAGGTTCTTCGTCTCTATAACATATCTCCATGGCCTCCTTCAGTCTGCTGTTGATGCTGCTCATAGGATACATGCAGAGTGCTGAGTCCTGGCCATCTGGTTTGCTGAACAGAGCAAACAGCACCTTATCATCTGCTGCCAAGCCATTAGTGCTGAGGTTTTGGGCGAGAATCGACCCTGGAGAGGTCAGGTACGCTGCTTGCACCTTGTTGTAGACGTTGTCTTCGCCTTTGCTGCACCTGAGCTGAAGCTCTATGTAGGAATAGTAATTCTGATCGTTATCGCAGAGGCGAGCCAAAAAGCTGACCTTACGGTTATCGTTGGCGTCCATTGCTCGCGAGAACAGAAAGAAGACATGGGATTCGTGCTTGAAAGCGTAGCGAAAGTCATGCTGGTAGCGCTGCATGTATGGGCCTGCCTGCACAGTGGAAGTCTCAACGATGTTCTCAAATATGTCCATTTCACCGTTTGCTTGCAACAGACGTGTGCTCACCAGCTTCACGCTATCTGCACTCCCATAGCCTTGACCTACTAGGAAAACATTCAGCGGTTTGTCACCTAGGTATTTGTCCTTGGTAAAGGTTGAGATCACTCCCACCACTGAGACTGACTTGTCTGGCGTCACCACATACGTCTTCTCTCCCTTGGTGTCACTGTAGTACACTTGCTGCTCCACGTTACTCAGATTGAGCAGGGAGCAGATGCCGCGAAAGACACTGCCACACGAAACCAGCGTGCCCTGATCCGAATTCACCAGCAGAAGCTTGTTGATGTTGTGCGTCTCCACAGCCTCCATGCAGTGGGGAGTGATGGGGGGAGTGCAGTTTGGGCTGTCTTTCTTGGGTCCCGTCTGAGCTGTACTCTCCTTCTGGAGATTAGCGTCCAGCTGATGGATGGCGTCGACGGCGCCCAGGTAGAGCCGGCCTGTCCGGGGGTCCTGGACCACTGTGCTGATTGTGGTCAGGGAGGAAAACTGGGCACGGGGCTGATCGCAGTCAGAGCGGGCAACACACAGCAGCACCAGGAGCGCTGCCACACGCCACCACTCCATTTCTAAAGGAATGACAAGAAAGAGGAAAAATGTCTGAAAACATGGGACACACAGAGATACCATGAGACATTTACACTTTACATCTTTGAGCATAACAAACACCATAACGGAGTACCTGAGATTCTCAGGTTATGTACATGTCTATATCCCTGGATATTACACTGCCAAAAAAACAGTCACTATTTCAGAAGGGTCAAATTATTGTCCTGTATTGAGCAAAGAAAACAACTAAGGAGATTTGAAATTACTGGGACTGGGTTAAGAACCCTTTAACACATTATCAAAACCTTACAGGATAGCACTGAACCGTCAAGTTTGTGGAAGAAATGTGGAAATGTAGTAAGAGCATTTGCATAAGCACACACAGAACTGGGACTAAACAGCTGTGTGGACATTAAAAAGACCACTTTGTACTGTGAGACTAATCAGAAAAACAGGCTAGGGGGCATGAAGATCGAACATGAACAATCCTCATGACTGGAGCAAAGTACAAGGAAACCATATTACACTTTTTTAATCAAACATTTAATGTTCAATATTAGGATCCTCTATTTGAAATGGTGCCTTTAATGCAGGTTTGTCAGATGGTGCAAAGAACACCGAGTGAGATTAGAGGTTTTGGTTTTGTTTTTTCACTCCGGCAGCGAGCAGAGGGCAGGGACACGTTCGTCATGACTAAATGTCATCAATGTCGTTTTTGTGGGTGTAACCAGGATGCGACATGTTGACTATAGAGACTGGATAACTTAAACACCAATCATTTCTTATAATCACACACACGCACTTTCAATTGATGATGGAGACAGGATCAAGACATCCCCTTAGTGAAAATTTTAAAAGCATGATCTGCCCCCTGCTAGGAAGGAATTCTGCGAGTCGGTGTGAGGCTGATTGCTGCGCTGGAAGTGTTGATTACTTTCTGTCCTGTCGCTTGTTCTGGATTTATAATAATCACAGACGGGTTTGCGGGAGCTCCTGTGTTTATTTTTTTCGTTTTCATCCTTCATATTCGACCTTTAAATGATTAAAAAAAAAAAAGAGAGAGAACGAAATGACAAAGTCCCGATGTTGAGTTATTCTTGGACGCCTCTGTTAAAGGAAATGTTTCAGGTTTTCTTGTTACTTGTGCTGTCCAAAAAAGTCCCAATGTTCCCACTATCCCATTCACATCAGTATTGACGATGGCCAGTTTTGTTGTTGTACTCCAGCATACCACTCATCTTAACAAGACAACATCAGGGACTGTGATCCAGGGTCCTGATGCTGAGTTCAGCTTAACACACCCCGGACTACATGTGCAGACATTTGATCCTTTCTTTTCCCTTTTAAATAGTTGAGGATTACAAACAAGTGATTGCGAGTGTCTTAAAGGAGTGTCCAGGTGAAGCGTTCGCTACACAGACAGTTTAAAAGGAACGCCCTCGATGCTCCTGGCCGTTTCTTGTGTGCATGTATGGGCATGTTTTACGTCGCACCAGACGGCCTTTGAGAAAGAATGTGGTGGGTTTTTGTCTGACATTCAGTCACACCCTGCATGCCAAGGCCGGGTCAGCTAACGGCATAAACATTTAACAAATAATAATAATAATAATGTGTGTGGGTGTGTGAGATTCACTATTCCTCAGATTGTAGCAGGTAGACGTGTACTGCACCGTCCTGTTAATATACAGAGAGACATTTATTTGTTCAGCAATCTGTTGTTCTCTCTCTGTCCATCTGTGTCCTCTCAATGTCTACGTCTATCTCTCTCACTCACTTTGCCTGCATCTCATCTCATCTGCATCTTCATCCATCATTCTCTTTCTTTATCTGACTGCCTTTCGATTTCGCTCGCACCCGAATACAGGGGGTTTGGACAATGAAACTGAAACTGCCAAGGACTACAGTACCATTCTGCAGTTATATATACATACACACACACAGATCACAGTCACCCATACATAGAAACCCGCATGTCCACGCTCCCATCTACACTCTGTTGTGAGAAACTCTTAGTGCTGCAGAGAGACAGCGCTCATATTTTCACCAGAACTTTCTGTCTTCTAATAATGTGCTTCTGTGGCCAAGAAAGTTAAGATGGAATCAGAGCAGCAAAACAAAACGAAAAGCACACACACTCCGCGAGAGAGAGTGAACTGAGGAAAGCCAAACTGGACTTCCTGGCAGAGGCTAATGGCTCTAGTGCCTCTGCCCTCTGTGTGTCTACGTGTGTGTATGTGTGTGTGCACATTCCAGCTGGCTGCAGTCACAGGGCGGTAAGGACAAAGGTTAAAGTAATTATTCTTTGCATACACAGGAAGTGCTCGTGAGAATCGACAAAGAAAACATTCCTAAAAACACACACGCATACTTCTAAGATGGTATTAATCGCCATGACGACGAGAGTCAGAGATGGTTCGTGAAGTTGGAGGAAAGATTTTGCCACGTAGAGACGATAAACACGCAGCAGTACTACTGTAATACACCAAGTGTGTGTGTTTGTTTTTTTCCGTGATAAAAGCTAAAAATCTGCATCTATACCAAAGGAGCTATTGTGAGTCCGTAACACAACATCTAGCGCAGAAAAAAAGTGTGTAAATGTTTTGAGATCATTACAAGCAGAACGACCCGCACTGGTTTAAAAGCTTTGTTATTACAACATGTTCTGCTTTTTCCCCTCATTAAGGCAAGTTCATTAAGAGCTGAGTGTAATGCCTGTAGGCTGAGCATTCGGCTTAGTCACCTCTCACACACACGCGCGCACACACACACACACACACACACACACACACACACACACACAGAGAATACTATATGGACAGTATTATCTGTATTATGTGTTTCGAAGTTTAATAATGAAATGTTAAACCCTAAGCTTTACCATAATACATAAACACACACGTTCACTCAATCACACACATTATATCTTGTAATCTCCAAGATACACTGCCGCAAACTTTTATACGGCAATAAATAAATATCGCTGTTACACTGAACTTCAAGCTTCAGGTCAAAGAGTAAATAGTGAGCTCCAAAATTTATTAGAAATGAATACCTTTTTGGATAGAAAAGCAGCTTTAAAATGCCACCACAATCTCCAATTATCATTACAGGCACATTTGGTTTTTACAAAGGGCGACACACACACACACACACACACACACACACCTCTCAGTGGGATGTGGAACAGCAGGAATGCTTATTGAATCTGACCCGTATTGTGCTGAGCTCAATTTGCTCACTGCTTCAGTGCTTCACACAGAGCTGCTGGAATACACAGAACTTCTCCACGTCCACTGACTGAAACACACACACACACACACACACACACACACACACACACCCTTACACATTCGTTCGCACCTACACCCACACCCCCTTACACACCCGCTCACACCCACACACAAACACTCGATCGCTGTCACTTTCTCACACACTCAAACACTCACAGTCACTCACAGAGCAAGACAGAGAGTCTTGAATATACACACAGAGTGTGTGTGTATGTGTGTGTGTTTTTGTGCGCATGTGTGCATGAAACAGAATAAGTGAAAGCATGTGGTGTGGTGATATACTTTATACATCTGCAATTCTTGAAAGTTCTTTATTGAGTAATCTCTTTCTTTCTCACACACGCACACCTACACACTTACATGCACTTTCACACACTGTCACACACACCACCACGCGTGCTCTCACTCAGCAGTATTTGCCATTGTGGCAGCGGTGAGAACTCGTGTCTTCCTGTAGCGTGGTTTAGCTCACACCTTCAGCACTGAGCATTGACCAGGTTTCACTCCGAGAGAGTCCGCTGTTTCACACTTTGCTGTTGGAAAGAATGAATGTCCCGGATCAGCGTCAGTGTGTGAGCGGTTAATCCTCGAGTCGGGACAGGTTTATAAGCGGCAAGACAAACACCGTTTCTCTGCCGTCACTTCCAGGGAGGAAATCCTAACGGGAGCAGTAAATCAGGAAGATCTCGTTTCTGAGAACAACAACCCGGGACAAGTATAAACCTCACTGAAGCACCTCAGGGCTGAACCCTAGGACCGTTTAAGAGCTGCAATACTGACGTCTAGTCAGATCAGGATCGAGGCAGGATTTTAGTCTGACTAGTGAGTTGCTTAAACTTGCTTTGCACTTCCGTTTAGTGCATCTCACATTCAGCCAAGAAATGATTGGGACATTATGATTAAACAATAAAGCTGGAGGGTAAATAAGGAGGCCACACACACACACACACACACACGCACACACATACACACACACATACACACACACATACACACACACATACACACACACATACACACACACATACACACACACATACACACACACATACACACACACATACACACACACATACACACACACATACACACACACACACACACACACGCACACACATACACACACACATACACACACACATACACACACACATACACACACACATACACACACACATACACACACACATACACACACACATACACACACACATACACACACACATACACACACACATACACACACACACACACACACACACAGGTATAATCCTCAAGCTTCAAGCTTAGTGCTCATAGACCAGAAGATCACAGCCACCTTAGAGCACTACATGTGCCGATCAGTGCCGATCGATGCCACGTACTCCTCACAGTAAAAGCGTCCAGGGTAGCCCAGCGAGACAGTGTTGGACTTTGGATCAGAAAGTCACAGGTTCAAACCCTAACACCACCACCCTACAACTGTTGGGCCCTTGAGCAAGACCCTTAACCCTCGACTGCTTGTACTGTATAATAAGATAAAGATGGATAAAGATGCCCTCTGGATAAGGGCGTCTGCCAAATGTAGTAAATGTAAAAAATAACTAAATAAACAAATGCTTCTGTTTTAGCATCAAATTACAAAATCGGATATCAGATCCCAAATCGAACAAATCAGTCTTCATGTGTAAACAAATTTAAGCATATCTGTTGTAGGAAAGTAAAGCACATAACCAAACTAGAGTAATTATTATGCATATACACTGCCTGGCCCCCCCAAAAAAAGAAGAAAAAGGCAGCCACTTCAGAAAGGTTAAATTTTTGTAACAATATCGGAAAGGAATTGGACAACACGTTATTAACACCTGTTAGAATACTCCTGAAACTTCACTGAAGGAAATGTGTTTGGGGGAAAAAAAAAAAAAAAGAGTAGACATCACTCAAATGCTTAGTAAAGATGCATGATAATAAAAGCTGAAAGTAGAATCATTGCTATGTTTAAAAGTGAAAGTTAGAGCATTTCCTCATGCACAATATGATGGGATTTTATGAGACTGGGACCAAACAGGTCTGTGTCCATAAGAGGAAGCCATTTGCTGGGGAGCCTAAAGATTGGACTTCGCTGCAATGGAATAAGGTCCTGTGGTCTGATGAGCTCAATTTGACTCTATTCCAGAGAGATGGGAGACTCTCTGGGAGGGTAAGAAGGGTAACACATAAAGCGATGCACACATCATGCGTAATCGTGCAAGCCTCTGGAGACAGTGTTATGATCTGGGGTTGCTTCAGTTGCTCAGGTCTAGACTCAGCAACGTTATACGGCAATAAAATGAAGTCAGCTGACGACCTGAACGTACTGAATGACCAGGTTATCACATCTGTGGAGTTTTTCTTCCCTGATGGCACGGGGTATACTCCAGGACTCAAATTGTGAGTTAGTGGATCTGGGAGCACGAGGAATCATTTTTACACATGAACTAGACACCACAGAGGTAGTGAAACCCATGAGGAGAGAGAGGGGAAAAAAACGCTAACTACTCGCATTTTCACATTCAGTGAGTCCAGAGAGAGTCGCTCAGGCAGCATGATGATTAAGCAAAAGAGTAAAAGAGCGAGTGGGCGTGTAAACCCAGACTTAGTGGCAGAGAAGGAGGGAAAAGAGAGAAAGAGGAAATGAATAATAAAGAAAGGGAGCCTGGTACGGCTCGGAGGAGCGCGGACAAGGCGTCCTTTGTGCACGTGTAGTGAAGTGATTGTGCTCCGCGGCGAGGGCGAAGGACAACAAGCCCACTACTCTTTGTACAGTACTCAGTGAGCAGCAAAATGCTGTTTTGTGGAAGAACAAGAACGCAGAGCAATGGGGCGGCTCCGTGGTATTTTAGTCAGGGTGAAGGAAAAACCAAAAGCAAAAAAAAAAGAGTGAAGAATGAGAAGGTCCACATCTCAGAATGCTGCTGAAGCAGCTTGTAGTAGGTTGTAACCCTCAGGGATGAGAGAACCATTTTACAGCTTAACTATTGTATTTTTTATTCATTCATCGATCCCCTGCAGCTACAGTAACAACCAGAAAGAAAAAAAAACTTTTAGACAAAATTAAAGTTTTCATTTGGTATGCAAGTTTAAATTTAATGCTTTATGAGGATATTATTAACCATCAATTAATTGCCATTTAGAATTTGAACAGAATAAAAATGTATTAATTGATGATTGTTTCGCATGTACTGGTAACCTCGACAACCCAGCTGTGATGTCATGTTAGCTTAGCTGTGCATACAAGCCAAGCTGCTAAGATGCCTGCTAACGACTTACAGTAGAACCTCAGATTGCGAGTAACACAATTTGCGAGTTTTCCGCAAGATGAGCAAAGATTTTAATAGCATCATGTATCAGGCATGAGCGTCTATCTTTGATCACAACTGAGCCAATGGTTCACTGTGGGTAATTGTCTCCCCTCCTCGATCTTGGTGTGCGTCTCTCACTGGTATAATCAACATCTGTGCACGCGTGTACTGTTTACTATAACACTGTGACTATGTGTGCGTGTAAAAGAAGTTTTTTTATTTTATGTCAGTATGCGTGTGTGTACAGTGCGTGTGTACTGTTTATTATAACAGTGTAAAGCAAAAGCAAGTCTCATTAGAGAGGTTAAAGATCCATTTTCTCTCTGTGTGCGTGCTCATCATTGCACACCATGCTCCTTCACACACACCCTTCCTCCTCTCGCCTTCACACACACTTTATTTTTACTTTACAGCAGTGATTCTGTTGGTGTGCGTTCATTCGAGTGTCAGAGAGATTTCTTGTTTAACTTCCTGATAAAACAGTGTTTCCGTTAATGTGTGTGATAAACTCGAGAGGAGGGTTACTATGTAAGACAAGAAGCCTATGAGGGAAGGGGCTCATTTTTCCTCTTCTCTTACTTTAGCTTCACACACACACACAAAAACACACATACAGAGTTCCTGCGTGCACAAACGGACACACTTATCTGTCAGGATTTATTTTTACTTTTTTTTTTTTAAGGTAAAGTACAGATTAATTTGTTTCATTTTTACTTTATAGTTGGTATGAATTAATTTTATGTATTTAATTATTCGTTCCATAGCCCCAAAAAATTGAGTTTCAATTATTTCTTATGGGAAAATTCACTTTGATTTACGAGTGTTTTGATATACGAGCCCACTTCCGGAACGGATTATGCCGCAATCCAAGGTTCCACTGTATTTGCAAAATCGGTTCTGTGCAATTCCTTCCGTGATTGAGTTGGCCTGCTTTAAGGCCACTTCTTCCTCCATTTTTATTTGCTGTGTGCAATTGAGAGGTATGTGTACTCTGTTAATGTGTTTAGGTACAAGTTTCACGTATCTGCACTTTACTTGAGTAGATTTATTAGAGGATACTTTTTACTTTTACTCTGCTCAAAAGTGCTAGATGTATCTGTACTTTTACTTAACTACATTTCTGCATGCTGACTGTTATACGCAATTGCGTGACTTTCCTTTGAGGCACACCTAACAGGTGTTTAAAATCAGAAGTGGAGTTGGTTACAGGCAGCGACAAAAGAGAGAGTGTTTTTTTTACTGGCTTTTTGGACATTTTTAAAAAATGTTTTTGATACGTTTTACACACATTTTAATGTCAGCAATTTTGTACTTTTATTCAAGTGAACATTAAATGGAGGACTTCTGCTTTTACTTGAGTAATATTTGCCCTAGGGCATCTCTACTTCTATTGAAGTACAGGATTTGTGTACTTTGCCCACCTCTAGTGTCGGGACACAACTAAATCTGTGTGTGGAAAACACTGGATTATACTTCTAGAACTGTTAAAACAAAACTGAAGAGCAAATGTGTGTGTGCATGCTTATCATTAATAATAATTAATCAATTATTGATCGTTAACATGATCAACAGTCAGTTAAGAATACAAATGCAACAGTATTTTACCTTTGTGGTGTAACTATAGCCTTGTTTTTTGTTTTGAAGTTGTCAGTAGACTGCTTTTTTTTTCCTATAATGCGGCTCAACCAGGAGAACACTGTACATCAAAATACTGATGAATGTGATTCACAAGTTGTCACCTTAGAGTTAAATACATCAGTATAGAATGAAGAAAATAGGCATTTGGTTTGATGTGTCGTGCTTTCCGAGATTTTTTTTTTTTGGTCATCACGCAGACACAGAGGTACTACTTGAGTCTTTGCAGCTTTCCTGTCAGCTTGAGCCCGTCTCACCATTCTTCTCTTACATCACCTAGGTGTTTCTGTCTAGAGAAATGCCACTCAGTGCGAGTCTTGTCTTTTTTGCACCATTTTGCATAAACCCTAGACACTAGGTGAAAATGTCAGGATATCAGCAGTTTCTGAAATATGCAAACTGACAAGTCGATAAATTTTTCTGATGTTTAGTGTTTAAAATGACTTGACAGCACACTGTTCTGCTTCCACATGACTGGCCGCATGAATGAGTAGGTAAAAGCGGCGTCCTTTTAACTTACAAATAGCTATACTATAATTTTATTGTCCTCTTTATTACACCTCGAATACATTACACGTTAGAAGTCGATATCACCAGCACTCCTGAGACCTGAGACTGTAATACTGGCTTATGACATGAATCTTTTATTCGCTTGCAGAACTATTTGACAACTTTTGGAAATCCTGGAGAGACCGATCTTCGTAAAAAAAAATAAATAAATAAATAAAAACACTCCAGCACTTCTCTGCATTATTCATGACGAGCATTGACGACTAGACGCTGATCAAGCCCTTGCGTGCGCGCGCACACACACACACACACACACACACCTCAGAGCATGGCGATTTTACAGAAGATGAGAGAGAAACAACATTGGAAAGCTGTGAGTGAATTTTAAAATGACCCAAATGCACCCTTTTAGTGAGAAACAACATATTATCCATAATGTGCAGCATTATCTGCAGAGTATTACATTTCCACTTACGGAACAATGACGACTAAATGTGTTCGATGAATAAATCATGGATGGAAATCAGCGCACGAATGAGAAATTGGAAAATGATGGATTAAGAAGGTTAAACAAATACTTCCAGGATTAATTCTTACGCTACAACCTTACACCTGGATTTAATGAGAAGGAAATGAAACAGATGGATAAAAAGGCAATATTTGCTATTTTTAGGTATCAATTCAGAACAAATCTGCTATGGCCAGTGTGATCTAGTTAATTAGAAAAAGGCTTCAGGAAATAAATCCTCCTAATGTGCTTCTGTTCACCTTCTCTCCGTCTCTGTAAGTGTGTGCGTGCTTCATGCTCCTGCTAAGCCTGGATTACTGTAACCCACAACTGAACCCACAATCTGGAGTGCACAGACCACTTTTTAAGACTGAGCAGACAGATGTATCTCAGGAGAAGGAACATTCTATTGTGTTCGGGTCATTCCAGGACTTTCGAATGTGCTGAATAAAAGAACATGGTAACGAGAGCAAAAACTACCATTACCATTCAATATAATCTACTCTGCTACACTAATTGTTACTAATAGAGGATGCTTTTCACTTACTGAAGACAAGACCGAAGCCGGGAAGACCCACAAACAAGCGGCATTTGAGGGCAGCTACCGTAAAGGCCTGGCAAAGCATCTCAATTGATGAAACTCAGCATTTTCATCCAAGTATTAAAATCAAATCCTTATAGTTATAATCATGTTTGTTCCATTATTAGCTCAAAGTTTTGACTTTGCATATTGAGGGTTTCATTTAAAAATCAACATGTAGATCAGATGCCGAAAAACTTTTTATCCAAAATTTATGGACCTTTTACTTGCATCTTTATATTATATATTTTATTGCCTAGTGTATATCTTAATTGCTTTAATATACTATATATTGCATTGATGGACATTGAATCACATTGAACTCTTCTATTGTTCAATAGCACTAAAGGAATTTTATTCAATTCAGTTACGGTGTCAGTAGGTTTTCATCTTGCAAGGCATTTATACAATATCAATAATTCTGAGAGTAGCACAGATGTCACACTACTTTTTTTTTTTTAAATAAAATAATCAATTCTGACCCTGAAATGCGTTTGTTATTAAGGTTGCTGATATGGAATGCCTTGATAGGAGCAGCTGTACACCTACTCATCCAGGAGTGCAATGCAAGAAACACTAGATACTGGCCGGCAGCTTCAGATAATGTTCACATCAACCATCAGAGTGAGGAAAGCCATTGCTCTCCTGGGATGTTCACACAATATTCTCTAGCGTTTACTCAGAATGGTGCAATAAAAAACATCTAGTGAACATGTGCTGTTGAGAGAAAGCTAAAGCTGCACTTGAGACGGGCTCACCAAAAAGATCGGAAAGGTGTAGCCTGGTCTGGTGAATCACGGTTTCTGCTAAGGCACACAGATATCGAGAAATCATTGCTTGAATGCCACACTTTATTCGAGTATTGCTGCTGAGATGTGCATCCTTTCATGACCATAATCTAGCACCTTCTAATGTCTATATCCAACAATGTCACAAATCAAACAGTCATCTCAAACCGGTTTCATTATGAAGTTCAGTCATCTTTACTGGCCTTAACACTCACAGGATCTGAATCCAGTAGAACACGCTTGGGATGTGTTCGAACAGGAGATTTGAAGAATGTAAGTGCGCCTGAAACTATGCAGGAATTGCATGATGCACGCGTGTCAAAAACAAACCAGAATCTCAAAAGAATGTTTCCACCACCTTGTTGAACCCATGCCATGAGGAATGAGGTGTTCAGAGAGCGATGGCAGTATAATCTAGGTGAGGTGGGGAGAAAACAAAACAAGAAAAACTCTTGCATTTGAAGTTAGTTTGTATTGTTTAAATGTTGCTCTTGGTTTGTGAGAAAAATACTGTCATGAAGAAATAGGCTTCATTTTAGTCCTCATGTTTAATTCAGTTGAGAAGCTGTTGAATAAAACTAAGGTACAAACTTTTGAGTTATGACATCAGGGTATTTATAAAAATCGTGTTCCTTATACTGTAGAATCTTAATATGAAGCAAATCTGAGCCTACGCATCATGGTCCAATATGTTATCGGGTGGAGACCGGTGATTCCTATCCTATTATCCGGTATTAGTATAGTGTTCAGAAAGAACTACTCCGTGAATGTGCTATTATAAAGTCATACATATTCTATTTCCTCTTTCTGTTCCATGGTTCAGTTAATTCTAGGCAGAACACTGCCTGATATCTTGTTAAGTCTGAATATGAAGACGTTCCACCAAGGAATAGAATATGACCAGACTTTAAACATATTTCATACAGTTTTTCATGACTCTACGAGCGAAGCATCAGCTGTAGCTCTTAAGATAATGGCTTAATTTCCTCAGCATTCAGGATCACACACTTTCCGTTTCTTCTTAACACACTCCTGGTAATCCAGGAGACAGTGGAGGTGATTGAGAACATAGCAACTAAAATAAACATGAAGCATCGATCATGACGCAAGTGCCAGAATTGTGAATTTAAACAGTAGTCAAAGTGATAAACTTCAGTACATAAATCACTTGGCGTTTAATACACATGAGCAAAAACTCTGAGGCAGCTCTTTTTCACTTTCTTTATGAAATTGTCACCCGGGTACGCCTGGTTGAGTCAGAGCGCACAACTATGCTTGTTCTGAGCTTCATCAAACCGTAAATAATAACTTACAATCCTAATTATATCATTCTGTTATGTTAATGTAATAAAATTATATATAATGAATAGGTGCGTTCAAGTGAATCTTGTGAAATTTCTTGCAAATGGCATAAAAGCGATTAACATTTACAGAAGATTTCAAGCACGGGACGGTGATTAGCCAGAGAGAAACAGTTGAATGGTGCAAACATTTTAAAGAAGGTTGTACATCTGTGAACGCCTGATCCTTGAAAATAGACTGATGACTTGCAGCAGAGACGCATCCGTCTGTGGAGACTGTACACACAATCATGACTATTAGGAGTTATTGCCATATCAGCCATACAGTCGTGACCTCGGCTGGCGTTTCAGATGTTAAGCAGGCAGCTTGATCATGGGTCTGGCATACTGGGAAAACTTTATACCTTGATGGTATCCAAGCAGTGATGAAACACTGGAATAAATGCATCAGGGATTATATAGAGAAATAAAGGGAGATTTAACTGTTCTGTCATTCTGCCAAACCAAAAGTCCCGGTTTTACTTGAACATCCCTCATATAAGGAGTTATGAGGTTTAATGTGTTACACACTACCTACAGCAATGCTGTACAATGGAACAATATTATTGCTACTCATTCCGTCCTAATTAAAAAATGTGTGCGCGCACGAATTGAGTTCAACATCTTGAAAAATGAGTGTGTTCACCTCCGTCAGAATTATGGTAATTATCCTCTCGGAGCCGCTGATTTGTTCGGACGTGGAGCTTTCGGTGGTTTCCGTGGCAACGCTGTGACAGCTAGGCTTAAATTGTAGTCTATTTAAACCTTTCACGTTCGCACTCACATTTCACAGTGACAAATTATACCACTTGAGGGTGATTAACAGCGTGATGGAGTTTTAAACTTAAAACTTACTTCTATATTTGATTCACTTGCACCGGTGCTGCTTGTTCAAAAATATCCATTAAAAAAAAAAAAAATGCATCTCCTACTAAGGTTAGAAGCCACGTCTGTATAATGAAATGGTGAGTGTGTGTTGAGTCCGGATAAGTATTTTATCTCGGTATAATCTATAGCACGTAGCTGTTGTTTTTCCATCCTATGGCAGAATGACTCTGTCTCACATATACACAACAACAACTAAAAAAAAAAAAGAAGAAAAAAAAAAGGGATACACACAGGATGACATGCTCATTTCATCATCCTGAGAGGAGTTACAGCCTCTTGCTCTTTCCCCCTCTCAGTCATTTGCTGTTTTTTTCCCCCATCTTATCTCTTAAATGCATTCCACAATCGCTTTTCCCTCTTCAAACATCCAAGCCATGAGACGGTGTGCGTGTGTGCGCATCATACATTTACATTTTAGAGTGCAAGAACAGATTTTTATATGTTCGCAAGATGAAATATGATAGTCATGAAGCGAATAACAAAGAATATGTATTACAGCCATTTCTAATTTGTAGTAATGCTTAGGGATACATTAGTACCTGTACATCACTATTACACACAAAAAAGCCCAGAGAGCAACATCAAGGAGACAGGATGTGACCTGATGCAAATCTAGTGTACGCTGTAGTGTTCCTGAGAATATATTTCAGGAACGATGAAATCAATCACAGCGAAGCAGACTGCACACTGAAGAAGGAACTACAGCAATATTCTTACAATACGAATGTAACCTAATAAAACTTCTTCAGCACGAGCATCAGGATGAACCTGGTAACCCGAGCGCCTGAAGATGAATGTATGCATTTCATGTGCCCTGTGTAAACCAGGGAAACAAACAGAGCGAAACAAAATCATCTGTGATTGATCATCTCTGACTGATCAATACTAAGTAGGTTACTACTTCCGTACATATCTGTTTTGCCTAGCTTTTTCTTATTCTAGGACCATTAACTGTTCACGTGGACAAGTACCAGCTTATTAATCAGCCCTTTACTCTTCTCATTCTTGTTTAGTCTAAAAGCTCGATCACACACGCATACGTTTACCAATCCGCACTCCGGCTGCAGTATTTACATCCTGTTCCTAGCGCTGAGGAGGCAGAGTAACACCATGTGGCATGTGTTTGCAACCGACTAGCCATCCCTTTTTAATGTTTGAGATGCAAGTCTTTAAAAAACCATCAAACCCTTTCTTCTGAATCTTCTACATTTTTCCTTAGGCTAGTATGGAATTTACGATATTGGACTCAAGGCAATAGTCATGAAAACCGGTAGGAAGAGCCTGCGCATGAAATTACTAAACATTTCATAGGACATTTAACATGAATGTTTTGGCTTTGATGTGCTATCCAGTAGGGATGCGAATCAGAACGGAACACTCGATCCGATATCATTGCGATACTTAGGTGCGATTCTATAAATATCATGATTTTATACTGTACAGAGTTTTAAACAAACTTAGCAAAAAATACATTCCTACACTACAGAACGCTGTGTGCCTGCTAATGTGTGAAGTTTGGAGTGCGCCCCCTGTAGGATTATAGGAGAATGACACTGTTTTACCACCTCAAATGCTATCGTATATAAATTTTTGGAACAAATATTTTCGATTCATTATCGATTTTCATGCCTGTCTCTACTATCTGGCAGAGGTCACTTAAAAATCTCCAGACTTACACGAGGAAAGCAAGTATGTGAACAATGTCGTCGCTGCTTCTGCACACACACACAACGTCGTGCAGCTAGGAGTCAGAGAAACACTTCGGGCAAAACATATCAAGATGTTCTCATCAAAAAGATTTTTTTAAAGCCTGTTCTTTCTGATGACATAATTCTACATAAGGATTCATTAAGAATGTCAGACGTAAATTTTTAACAATAATGCTAATATAATAATAACAATAATAATAATTCTATAGTGTTTTATGTTCAATCATTTGGAATCACATCGATGAAGCTTTAATAAACAAAATGAAAAAGTACAAACTAGAGCCTTTTTTTTTCGGTTTCAGTAACTATAGTGTTTGTCTCTTTCATTATGGCAACAACACGTTGTTGTGTGTCTAGAGCTGCTTTTAGGTGCGAGACGTTTCAGGGAATAACAGCAGGTAAAAAGCACTGAGTCTGAGATAAAGCGTCCAAATATTTAGCTAAAAGATCATTAGCTAAAAAAAAATCCCAAAGACTGCATCATGACTTTTTGTGTAGTTTGTTGTGGCAACATATGTTTCAAAAATAAATGATAAAGAAAGAAAAAAATTATATACAATACCGAAAGGAATGCACTGCCACTCCCTGTCTGTGTGTGAGAGGGAAAAAAAAGAAACTGCAGGTGTGGATGAGGCTGCATTATTATTATCATCATCATCATTATTACCACTATTATCATCACTTCCTGTTTTTGAGCCACAAACTCCTCTAACCTGATGCATGCTCTCACACGGGTCACAGTGACAATAGCATGACATTTTTGGTGTGCAGATTTCCAAAGAAAGAAAGCAAATGTATCACTAAGGGTAATCTCATGGTGGCATAAATTTCATAGAAGACAAGATGCCAAGAGATTACACTCCAATGAATAAGATTAGACAAGATTTCCTGTTAAAATGCGCTATTGTAGCTTCCGGCATACTTCATTTATGCGTGCTCTGGTTTACTGATCCATAGCCTTGGATTTAATGACACTTCAAACAAGAAAAAAAAAGTTCTTAGCCATCAACCCCACCTGTTTTTATGTTGTTAGACATGTGACACAACAGTGAAATAATGTACTGCAAAGTTGTGTATTGTGGCTATACAGAAGCATGTCTGCAAGGTCATAATATCCTACACACACTTCTTCCAGGTTTACTGTACTTCTGGAAATTCAATGCAGCATGACGGATAATACACTCCGTCTTCAGTTCTATATGGTATTCAAAGATAAACACTAAGCCTGCTCAAGGACCATCATTTCCGCCGGTCCACTTCTTCCTAACCTTTTACACACTCATGAGTGACAAAACAACAGCTTGAATCGGTTTCCTGCAGTCACATGTGCTTGAGTCAACACCATGCGACTCCTGACACCAGTGTTTTCTATATAAATCCAAACCAGAAAAAGAAAACAGAACTAAATGGATGCAGTCCTCCCCCAAACAAGTAAGCTTTCTTCCACAGTAGAAATGAGGAGTCATCACTTTTCTGTGTTTTCGTGCTGCTTAAGTCTGTTACACACAGTCAGAGTGATGTATTGTTATATGAAAAAAAAATCTCCAACGATCATTGCAAAACAGAGGAAGAATAAAAAGACAATGACTTACAGAGAAACAAAAAAAATAAAAAAATAAACCAGAGGCATTATTCATTCCCTCTCCGTCTCTCGCTTTTTTATTTTTATAAAGATACTCACTCACTCATCCTCTATACTGTATCTCATGGCACAAGGCGGGTACACCCTGGATGGGATGCCAGTCCATCACAGGGCACACAAGCACACACATGCACACACTACGAGCAATATGTAAAATACTAATGAGCTGCTCTGCACGTCTTTAGACTGTGGGAGAAAATCCGATTACCTGGAGGAAACCCACCAAGCAGCGGGAGAACATGGAAACTCCACACACAGAAACGAGGCATGACTCGAACTCTTGACCCTGCAGGTGCTGTCATCATGATACTCCATATGCATTTACTGTACATCAATTATTCAGCTGCAATACATCACAGTTCCTCAAACTGCAACAGCCTCATTGCATAACTGGTCAAAGGTCTCCACTCCATATCTACTGTTCAGGGCGTTCCAAAATTCTACAAGGAAGTGATAGACAAAAAATTTCATAACCTTTTTTATATA
>QMIH01000550.1:135439-210911 GCA_003987875.1 Clarias batrachus
TACTGCACATATAAAAAAAATATAAAAAATGTTGAATGGCACTATTGGTAAATTTTATATATATATAAATATTAACTCTTATCCAAATTTAGCACAAGTCTTCGACCCATTCTTGTTTCCTCATATTTTGCTTGCAAAGAGACAGTATTTCTTATGTAGTCTTGACGATAAGTTCCCTGGGCTTCCTGGAGGACCTCTTTCGCAATTTTGGCAGGTTATTGTCTCTCGGTTGCAGTCCAGTTTCTGTACCAGACAGCTTACAGAGGAATTGTATCTTTAGGCACTCTGCAGCTCATCGCAGTAAAGCATCCCCCCACCCCCCCGGCCATTTCTTTACTTTAACCTACAACATTTAATTGAATATGAAGAAAAAACGAAGGTGGCCCAATACTTTTACTGCATACTGTATAGGTCCTTGCTAAATTAAAACAGAGAATTAATCTCCCTTAAGTATGGAGAAGTTTGAACCATGATGTAAATTAAGTCCTAAGCAGCTACTTTACCGCAGTAAACATCTTTAAATGTGCATTTAGTTTTAAATGCAATTACCAGAAAAGCTGCAAGTGATTAAATGATCAAATTAAAAATAAATCAGTTCATTGATCACCGTTAATGCCGCTCAAAGAAAAATACTTGAACAATTGTCCTGTAATTTGTGACTTGGGTACTACTTTGGAAGACGTGCCATTCATCAGCATTACTGAAACTGAAACACTTGTACTCGCCCTCAAGCAAATTTTCACACATCTTCCACCTTAGATTTGATTTTGACCTTCAATTTAGTGCCTGTGAATGTCAAATGTCATCAGATTGTCCTTTTCGTTCCTTTTCCCTCTTGCCCAGTGCTGTTCCCTCATTACAGCCTTTCTTTCTTTTTCCTGTTCTAATTATATTTCGAGCAGCAATCAGCACCACCCATCAGCTGACGCAGCACACCCAACCTGCACCACCACATACAGTACTTATACCTACATCTGGCATAGCCTGGAGTCATGCTCCGATCCAAGATGAGTGCTCTCGGATGTTCCTTAATACGATGTTGTCTTATGCAGGATTCACATGGTGACATTTGGCAGACATGAAACTGAAATTTGAGCAATCTCAGGCAGCTCTAAAGAAGCAGGATGATCTAGTAGCTAGTTACATAATTACGTTAACTAAACATAAGCTAAGCAGCCAGCTAAGTTCTAGATGTATTTTCTTGCAGGGTTATGATGAAAATATGTTTACGTGAGAATCATGATCATGCCTACATATTCATTTTCAAATGCTGATGATCTCTACCAGGATATATTCTGTTATTCTGGTTACTAAGACATGGAATGACCTTTAGACACCACAATTAATCATCACCCTGTGCAATATGTGCAAATTCACTTTCACTCTCACTCTAGAATAATCCAGCAGTTTTTTTCTGTATTAGAAATGTGGAAGCAGGGCAGACTGAAACTGACTCTAAAAGACTGAACTTCCTCCTGTGTTCCGTCTGCTCAGCAGGTTAGAGTCATTTATAAGCATTTTCATTTCCCTAAAATATATACAAATTGATACAAATAAAGTATAATGCTAAAAACAATGAGCTGAGTGATTATAATTCCTACTAAGCTAAATGAGAATCATGGGTAAACTCCCAAATCGATTCATCTTGATTTCTGGACATTGATCGACTCTTTCGATTCGTTTCAATAGCAGTTAATGTTTAGAATCTGATTTGCTTCGAAACAGCTATATTTCTTACAAATTTTTGCAAGATAAACTACTTAAAGTATCTACTAAGCAATATCTGAAATGCAAGTTTTGTTATATTGATTAGTTTAATCTCAAAGCAATGAGATTTTTTTCATTTTTGAATCTTCTGCTCCCTTCTGCTCCATACTCCAGTCCAGTAGGTGGTGCTATTGCACAGATCGACCATAAACTCTAAACTAAAAACATGGACGAAGTTGTGGAATAAGGAAGTGACATTGCTACTTTCTTTAAAAGCTTTGTCATATTGTTTAGAAATTCATAATTATTTTTTAACATTTGCAAGTTTTAATCTTTGCAAAAAAAAAGATTATTATTCAGTTCACTGACAACATATGAATTGTATAAATCGATTAAAAAACAATTCTCCAATCGCTCCAATTCCTACAATATCATAAAAGCACTTTTAGATTTAAAATAATTTTTTATTTTTGTATGTTTTCCCCAGTATCTACTATGAATAGAAACACCACTAAAAAGACTAAAATCCAAGGAAAATGTGCAGGCTGTATTTTGCTTGATAAAAAAAGTCACATGACATATAACCCTGGAATGATTGACAGTTGCGCACACACTGACGGTAGCACACCTAATTGCAATAAAGATGTTTTAAACTATAGTTTCTATCTTATGCAAGTGAATTGCGAAACACTATAATGAAATCTGTTGAGTTTAACTTGAGCTTTGGAAGCTCAAATGGTCACACCTCCTCAAAAATCCTGAGCAAGTCACAGCTGAACGTTACCATGGCGATTACAGCTGGTTAAACCTCCTAGGTTCACACCAGTCAGTGTTCCCTTTCAGTCTAGCAATCATCATTATTATCAAAACGACCGTGCTGCCTCGGTCTGCTCTCACCCACTCACACACTCTAGGTCCTTCATAAATGCATACTGTAGAAAGTTGCATTAACCTTATTTCGAAAGTGCACCGCATCCCTGATCCTGACCTTCTGTAACTTTTTAATTAAATATTACTGAAATAACATCTTGCATTTTGAATACCACAGACAACCAATTTGGGGAAAATGAACCATGCTAAGCAGGGCCCGAGAGAAAAGACTACATTTTCACAAAAATGTGTCACGTACTCCAACAACAGAGGCTGGATGGAAATAATGCCCAACAACCCCTTGGGTTTACGTTCTATTTTTAAATTTCAATTTCGTAAACTAGGATCAACCATGTGGCTTTTATCCACTGCTACCAATTTGCAGCTTTACTAGTTGAATGAGCGCATTTGCTGAAGCGTTGTGCGTATCCACACATGGACACACAATCATATGCGCGCATGTTGATAGAACATCTGGAGAACTCTGATAATTTTTTTTTTAAGCATTTGTTTTCTCAGATCATTTGAGTAAGATCCATCTCGATAACTAAACACAAAGCAAATCAGATTCGCAGGTAGTCCAACTATGATATATATTCCATATTATCTATCGATATAACATAATATCTATTTATTATTGATGGGAAGAAAATAATTTCTAATCAATGATCAGTTGATTTACTCTGCATAATAAAAAAAAATTGTTTAATCGTTACAAATTCCTAAAACACCATGTTCCTGGGCAACTGCTGTGAAGCAGAAACGTGCATGCTTTTTATGCCGATAACTTGCGCATGCTCAAAACATAGTGGTGTGCGGTTTTACTGGACCTAGCCTGAGGGAAAAGATCAGAATTAAATCTGTACTAAATACACCATAACTTTAAAAGACAGAAATACGATTTAGTTCAGTGGGACAGCAGAAGCATCGTAAACATGGAATGCATTTTTGTATGCAATGAATGTTGGGGAATCCGGCTAATATTAGTATGCATCTGATTTTAAAACAGCTTAAACTGCCAGAAAGAATATATCTATATGAAAATGTATACTGACAGTCAATAGAAACTTTCAGGTATAAATGTACGAGTGTTTCTATTTGTACTGTGGTTTGAAATGATCCTTGTGGATTTGCTGATATCTTGCTGTTTGGGTAGTTCAGACAATGTTGAGTTGTCATGGTTTCACAGTTCATTGCACACGGGATGGTCTCTTTTCAAATGTGGCCCAAACACCCATGGTGCAATACTCAATGCGTACATGAATAATTTGAGGATTGGTTTTGGAGGCCTATATAAGGGCCCAATAAAGACCACCATTATTAGTCCAGTGAACGTCATCATGCCACGTCTATCACGTGAACAGCGTCTCCAGGCACTGGGCATGGTGGAAGCCGGCTTGAGCTACAGCGAGATCGCGAGACATATGGGTTGTACCGTGGCCTGCCCATTCTCCGGATATGAATCCGATTGAACATCTGTGGGACTATCTCGGTCACCAGGTGAGCAAYCGGGTTCCCCAGCCACCAAATAGGCAGAGGCTGATCCAGGCACTACAGCAAGAGTGGGACAGGATTCCACAGGACACAATCCGACGTCTTGTCAGGAGTAGGCGCCAAAGGATGGCCGCCTGCATCAATGCACATGGGGGCCATACACGCTATTGACTATTGTGAATTTGTGTGTGTTAGACACAATTTTCTTTTGTTAAATTTACCGTGTTTAAGTTATTCTTGAAACTTTAAATCTTTGTTAMTGCATGTCAGCAACCTCAAGAAATGATTTATATGAAACAAAAACAGTTTTGGGTTCTAAAATAAAACTTGTGTTAAAAGGTATGGCCTCAAAGTTTTCATTGACTGTCAGTGTATATAATACACACACAGATGCACACATTCAGGCAAAAGATTTATACACACTTTAGGAAAAGAAAATAGTATGATGTATATTATATTAATATAATAGTAATATTGTTATGATGATAGTACCATATAAACCATCTTCAAAATTCATAATATATTTCTGTGTGCGCACGTGTTATTTTGGAAGTTTATGCCGTTTTAAAATCGGATAGAATTGTTGCCACATTTTGCGTATTTACATTCTGTACATCCTGTTTCAATTTTTACTTTTAATTTATACATTTTCTATTTTAATTATTGTTCTTTTAATTTCTCTCAGGGCAATTTTTCCTTGTAGTAAAATCTTACCATCTTTTCACTCAACAGTGGTATATAATTTTACTGCATATCATATTACTGGGTATGTGCATGAATGTGATGGCATTTTAATTTGGTTTATTGAGGTTTATGCAGCAGGATTAATTAATTCAGTAGTTATCACATATAAGACACAAATATCTAAACCTAGTATTATTTAGTTGTTATTATAATAATAATAATCATCATCATCACCTGTGAGGGGCGGCACGGTGGTGTAGTGGTTAGCACTGTCGCCTTGCACCTGCAGGGTCCGGGTTCGATTCCCGTCTCTGTGTGCATGGAGTTTTAATGCTCTGCCCATGCTTGGTGGGTACACCTCCGGGTACTCTGGTTTCCTCCCACAGTCCAAAGACATACAAGTTAGGCTAATTGGCGTACCCAAATTGCCCGTAGTGTGTAAATGAGTGCGTGTTAGTGCATGTGTGTGCCCTGTGATTGATTGGCACCCTGTCCCTGCCTTGTGTCCCAAGTCTCCTGGGATAGGCTCCAGGCTCCCGTGACCCAGAATACAGGATTAAGCGGTATAGATGATGAGTGGGTGAGAAAGTGAGTGAGTGAGTTGACCGGTGAGGTTATAACAAGAGTATTTTGTGATTGACTTTATTTCCACATACCCCCCGTGTTCAACATCAGCTTGTGACCATAGAGTTTTTTGATGAGGCATGTTTAACTTCAGCTACAGGCTACTATCTTGTGGATTTTTTTTTTCTTCGCATAACCTCATAGCAGGCTGTTGAGATCTGACAACATACCACAATCCGGATAAAATGTATAGAGTTTGATTTATCTGCTTCATTTGCCCCTATGGGTGAGCCAGCATTGACTGTGTTCCTGTTTCTGAAAAGGTTATCCATCCTCCATGCATGCTAATTAGAACACTTAATAATAATTATAAAACAGACAGAAACCTCGTACCTCACTTGATACTGCATGTGGAAAGCTAATAAGGTTTTTTTTTTTGTTGTGTGAAAGCCAATACTTTTTTAATTATGGGTTCAAATCTATTTGTCTGCCAGGCAACAACACATACACACACCCTAATAAACTGGGAACAAAATATACTTTCCTCGTATGCACGCTACTCTTTGTCCACGTCTGCCTTTAGAACTGACATAATGATATGTGACAAGTAAAATTTAAAAAGGTAGATGCCAATGCAGAATGAGAAAACTAAATGTGCATTTACAACAAACTTCTTGTCTTTGTACACATACAGTGTTTCTTAAGAGCCTTTCCATGAACGTGTGTGTGAAATTAATGGATATGGGTGACAAGAGGAGGAAGGCATGTGGAAAAAAAAAATCAATGGCCTGTCAGAGTCCAAACACATCTGCCTGCAGTCGCCGTGCCACAGGCTGACAGCTAATTGTTTCTCGAGCCCTTGGCAGAGACTGTCACAGTGTCGTATTATCAAAATGGCGAGTGACACGCCGAAAGGTCAGTGGAATTGTTGCGTCTCATACCTGTCCGTATCTGGAAAGGGTGTGACAAATAGTGAGTTTGTGGTGGAGGAAGAAATGTGACAAGGAGAATATCAGGGAGAGAAAGAGAGAGAAAGAGAGAGAGAGAGAGAGTAGAAGCAGAGAAGTGCATGTTAGAACACCGAGGCTTGAGGTGACCACAGAAATGGCTGTGAACAAGTGGTGGAGGAAGTTTACGAGTCAATTAAAGGCTGGTAGTAAGTGTGCTCTCTTTGTTCAAGTGCACTGCTAAAACCGAAACACGTTCTCTCAGAGGCCCACCCGCTGACCTCAAAGTAATTCTGAAAGAAAGGAACCTGCATTGCTGTGACCCCAGAAACTTACAAATAGACTTCTTCTCACTGGCTATTGACTCCTAACTGGTGTACCCATTTCAACAGGTGTTTCCAGCATGTTCTAATGTTGGGATAGGCTTTAAATGGTTAACAGAAATGCAGGAAATTTTACCTGATGTGAATATATTAATGCGATCTACATGGAATAATAATCACGTGACCAACCTGACTGAAAATGTTACCTTCCACCTTTGAAAATTATACCAAGCACATTCCTTGAACAGTTTTATTAGTGAATAATTTTTACTTTGTACATTCTACAAACAATATCTGTACTTTCTACTGCAGTACATTTCTGGACGGTGTTGTGTTTCATAACCAAAGTAACGTATAGCACTTGATTATATATACATACACACACACACACATATATATATATATATATATATACACATATATACATAGCACACCTGCTGACTTACACATAACAGCTTGACTAACCGTTTTACAAAGGGAAGGCAAATCACGTAACAGGTGCATGAAATCAGACAGTGAGGAAAGAGCGCGTTCACAGTCTAGAAGCACGAGAGAGAGACACGTACTATGACTTAAAGGCTACAGGGAGCTAATACACGTTTGGTACTGTTGATACTAGAACATATAAATGGTTAGTACTTTTACTCATGTAGAAATGTAAATGGAGGACATATTGTCCTTGAGTAATATTTTACCCAAGGTATCACTCGTTTTACTTAAGTACAGGATTTGTGTACTTCGCCCACCACTGAATTTTATTAGATGCAATAAGGAAGTCTTACTGATACAGTAGGTGTCCCATCCAGAGTGGATTCCCTCTGTAACCACTTTGACCCTAATGAGCATAACAAAAAGGAATAAAATCCTTAATGATTTAAATCTCAGCCGGCTCTAAATGTGCTGGGGCCGATTTCAACCATCCTAGTTAATGACTTCATGAAGAGTGACCGCGGGAGATATAAATCACTCGAGAGTGAAAATCGCACCTCGCTTAAACCTCTGGATGCTCAGAGAAGTAACCATGGAAACCAAAGTTAATAAGCAACAACTCTACCACCATGAAAGAACACACTGTTGCTTAATAATGAGGCTTTTTTTCCCCCTCCCAAATGTTTACGTGCGCTACAAATGATTTTCCTGTTTATCAATGCAAACACTGATCCTGGCCTCTAGTTACACCCTCGCTCATTATTAAAACGACACAACAGTGCTCGCGGTCTCTTTTTATCCCCTACTGAGGCGACTGCGACACAGACTCGGGTTCATTCCGTTTCACTGTGCTTTGTTTTCCCCGTCACCTTCGTGTCTTTCTTCCTTCCAGATGTTCTCTGTCAGATGTTGATCTTGTACCGATTTGGGTTCATTTTGTCTCGAGCCTTTCTCCCCGCTAGAGACAACGATCCCCAATCCAGTGCTGGAAACAGGAAACAGAACCAATAAATCATCTTGATAATGATGTGCAACACAGGATGCTATATTAAACCGGGGAACAGATTACAGCAGCGGGACAGCCATTACAGCCGAGAGAGCACACACATCCCTCACCCACCCACGGAGCAACGAGGGGAGCGGGACATGTCTCTTTTCTGACACTGGCCATTTCTTCTGGCTCTCCCACAGGCTTTGCAATTAGATTTGAAGCACCAAGGCCATCCTAAAGCAAAGCAGTTTCTCTATTCAGTCTCTCTACATGTTGCAAATTCTGGCTTGAATGGACAGGCAAAATGGTCCAATATTTCTGCCTTGGCATTTTTAACCTAGGTCTGAGTTGATTCTGTAACAGAAAGAGGTCATGCCGTAGAGGACAGCACAAATTGCAGACAGCAGAATACCATTATCAACTTGAAGGACACACTGGAACACAAAGGTATTACACATACATGCATGCGTTGTATGTGTGCATCTGTCCAGGGAGCAAGGGAGAGGCAGTGGGTTTAATTTCATGTAAATTGATCATTACTTGCCTCCAGGGTGCCACACACTCCAGAAACAGCGGGACATTATTTAAATGAGCTTCTCTATAGCTGTAAAGTGTCGAAAGCTGCTGCCTCTCTCTTCTCCCTCCCTTTACCAATTCGTTAAATCCAACAAAGTCAGCAGCGAGTCTGGACACCACAATTCTTGCAGAATATGAGCACGGAGTTGCTTCCCAAATCACAAAATATGCATGTCCGTTAAATCAACCAGGGAAATCTGTCCACATCCTGCCTGAAAGCTGACCTAAGGTTTAAAGCTGCCTTGAACAGAAACTGGAATCTTGTAGACAATTCAGTCTGCTGAAATCTAATATCTAATATTTCTCATTATGAGATAAATACAAGACTATTAAACCCATTTCTGTACATGATTTACAAATTTATAACTTGTAACTGGCAGATCATTTTGCTTCTTGCAAAAATTTAAAATGTTTAAACTTGAAGTAAGAAATATCCTCCAAAATGATATTTTTGCAGTATGTACTGTAGGTACATGAGGTATCTGCAAGAGTTCTACTTTCTTACATACTGTACATAAATCCTTAACCACACCTTAATACCCCTCTGAAAGCCTAATAAACCGTCACCTGAACCCTTTCGCCTGAAAACATTTAACTATCATCACCTTCCCCCAGAGACATTAAACAGGTCAACATTCAGTGAATCATACGCCGCAGCTTTTATTGCTGTTTTAACCTATACAGCTGGGCCTTGTTTGCTTTTAAAGTCTGCTTTTCATGTTTAATCACCTCTGTTTTTTTTGTACAAAAAGCACACGCATGGGAAACGGTCTGTTCTTGTCCCCGTCTCTGAACCTAAATGCAAATGTCATAGGATGGGCGTTCAAGTCATAACTGGGACTTTTGACTGTGCAGAATAATAAACAACAGTTATGAGAGTAAACACTCCCTATATTACTCTTTATAACCTCCTGCTACACTAATGCACTTAGCTCACCTTTTCACTAGTGCTTGTATACTGGCCTCCCAGGAACTCCTTTAAATGACCCAAACATGTAAAATTGGCTTGGAGTGAGGTCAGGCTTATATGAGGGATATGGCAATAATGCAGAGGCAAGTTCCTGTAATGTGCAAGTGGTGTTCGTGATTGATTGCGTATACAGTTCCCACAGACAGATGCATCTTTTCTGCAAGTGAGCGACAAGTTATTCATTGATTTTGAAGGATCAGGTGATTAACTTGCTGAATGTTGACGGAATTAACTACAGTAGTCTCCACCAGTATCACCATTCAGACATATGGCCTTCTTTAAAACATCTGCACCATTACCCATTTATTGCGGTTAAGAGTCTCATTACGGTACTGTGCTTGAAGTCTGTTTTACACCTTCATTCAGGATAAATTTTAATCACATGTCCCAATTTTACTTGAATGCCTCCTATATTTCTCGCTGAACATCTCCTTCAGTCAAGCTTTGTTTTCCAACTTTTGCTGGTGACTTTTTTTTTTTTTACTGACAAAGTGTCCATCACTATCCTCGGAGAGTTCCTAGGCCAATTCCAGTCATTTAAAATCTCCTTAATTGTTTTCTTTGCTTGATGCAGGCCAGTAATTTGACCCATCTGAAGTGGGGACTTTATTATGTTTTTGGCCCGGTGGAGTGTATTTAGTTAGCTAATTTAGGTTTCCCTCTCTCCGCAGTGCTGACTCAAACCCCTGGTTGGGAAACCCCGCTCCACAGTCAATATGTGAAGCATAAGAGGAATGATGCAGCAGCTCTTTTTGTTCGTTTTAATGCATCAAAGATCTAAAGCACATTATCATTAAATATTAATTCATCAGGCACTATGACAGTGTTTAAAATATACTTTATAGAACAGCTTTTCTTTTATACATTTTTATAAATTTAGATGATTTTTTATGCTAAAAGTTTTTTGTATCCACAATTTGTTTTATTACTTCACATTGTACAGCACTTATAGTATTATTATTATATTCAATTGAATATAAAATGTATATGCAATGGAGAGAGATTTCTTTTTTTACCCCCATTAAAACAGTGTTTCCGTTGTGCGTGTGTGTGTTTGTTGTGAAACTTAAAAAGTGAGGTGGGTGGGGGAGGAGTTTTACTCTGTAAGATGAGGCGAGGGAAGGGGCTAATTACACACACACACAGCGCTTGCACGCACAACACTTATCTGTCGGTATTTATTTTTACTTTATATATTGTATTAATTATTTTTATGTATTTATTTTTTGGGGCTGTGGAATGAATTATTTGAGTTTTCATTATTTATTATGGGAAAATTTGATTTGGTTTACGAGTGTTTTAGAATACGAGCCTGTTTCCGGAACAAATTAGGCTTGTAATCCAAGGTTCCACTGTACATATAAAATTGTTACATACAAGACATTAAAAAACAAATAGAAATATTTTTAAATCCTGCACCTTAATGTCTCTCTGTGCAAATGGAAAAATATCCATGCTATATGTGCAGGTCTTAGTGTGCGTGTGTGTGAGGGAGGGAGGGAGAGGGAGAGAGAGAGTGAGAGAGAGAGAGTCTGACAGACAGAGACTGATATTCTCATGACACAATCCAGGCCAGAATGAAGTGTCTTTCCTTATGTGGTGGTTATTTTGGCAGTTCGAGTACTCTGCCCTTACAGTTTAATAAATCCTGGAGTGGAAAGCAGCTGGGAAATGCACATCTGTGCTTCACATAACCCTCAAAGGTCCACTGGAGCACTTCTTTCCAATATACCACACACACACACACTGCATGTTTTGTGACAGACAGACTCTACATGACTGTTAAAGCGAGGATGCGACCATTTGAAAAACAGTTTGATAATGCAAAATATTATTACTGCTCCGAGGTCTTTATCTCATTCCGTCAGCTCTGAAAGGAGAAGAAAGGAAAACATTTGAAATGTCACTCAGCTGTCAACTTCTGCTGCCTGAGAAATATAAAACAGAAAGTGCAAGTTTTGAGCGTGGAGCAAAATTAGATCAGTCACCAAAACCCTGGGTGTTTTTTTTTTTTTTTAAACCTGCCTTTCAATCATCGTTTCCTGAACAGCTCACCTCCGCTGTTTTATGAAAAGCGATGTGGCAATGGCAGGCCGCCAACGTAAACATAGCGCTGAGATAATGAAGGGAGGACGAGAAGGGGATGTGACAGAGACCGATTGCTGGTTTGTGCAAGAAAAGATTATGCATTTTTATTTATTTATTTTTTTTTATTATTATTTCTTTTACCCAAGAGGCATGGATCATATTTCATTGATGCGAAAGAAACAAAAGCATTCCTGCGACCCTGTTCGTGTGTGTGCGCGTGTGTGTGTAGACAACAGAAGCCCTGGCAGCCAACTGAGCACTTAATGAAAAGCACAAAAGCAAGGAGTGCTGGGAAAATAAAGAAAACCATTTAAGGGAATCCTGCGAGTAAATGCCTCCCTCGCCGTCTTTACCGGCCTTCCTTTCTCTCAAAACAGAAATCCATCTTTATTTACTTAGAGGATCTCAGAATAACCTTCCAAATCACCCTGAGCCATATTCTTCACTTACTTGTGCTCCTCCTCTTCCTCACTCCCTCCTTTTGATGGTTCTCTTCAACAGGACAGCAGAAACACTGAGTAAAAGGGAGAGATAAAGTCATGAATAAAAAGGGTTATGAATAACCCTGTGAACTTAAACATACTGTAACACTTTGTATAAATTGCTCCTTTGACAAAGTGAAATAACCTCACAGTCTTCCAGTGACTAGGTTTCAGATTTGGACCTAAAACATTTCCGAGACATTTTTTCAAACATTGGAGCACAGGCTACGGCAGGATCATGGCACTCGACATGCACAACTAATCACATTCTTTCTGTAAAATCTTTCATTGGGTTAAATAAAAAGAATAATAAAACATATATTACTTAGATAAACCTGGTTTGGGGTCATTGCGCAACAGAATAACATAAGTCATGACTAAACATGTTTTCTGCGAATGAAGGCATTCATGAGTACAAGAAAGTATGCAGCAGTTAGTGATATGAACCAAACAAAATTATGCAAAATGAACTTTGTCATTTTTCTACGTTCATATGGATACAAATAAATACGTAGTACCATTCAAATTTGGACATACCTTCTAAATCAGTGTTTTTTGTTTAGCGATTTAAATTCTACATTCGAGAACAATGCTGGAGATTTCAAAACTACAGTATGAGAACACACATGGCATGATGTAATTAAGCAAAAACAACAACAGTCATTTTTTACCAAGGTCAGCTATTCTGGAACAGTTCTTGCAAGAACAGTATTAGATCACTTCTATTTGTAAAACTGGCTCTCATGAAGACCTTCCCAGGAAAGCAAGACCAAAAACGTACCTCTGCTGCAGAGGAGAAGTTCATTTAGAGTCTCAGAAATCACCAATTAACAAACAGCACCTCAGATTAGAGGCGTTATGAAGGCTTTACAGAGCATACCTAGAAAACACATCTGCTATCAATATCAACTGTTCAAAGAGAGGAGATTATTGCATATTTAGGATACCTGATGTCCGTGAATGAATCAAAGTCTTTCTACCGATATACAACCATCTCCCACCTCTCTGCATGAATTAGGAGAAACTTTCCAAGAATCCATCCAAGTAGGGCCTCAATCTGGGCTGCATCTCTACACTTGACTGGAGTCCTGATTACGGCCTACTTCGGAAACTGACACGGATAAAAACAGTGAGAAGCGGAAACGCAGCGTGTAGATGGAAGCCTGGCTGTGGGGTTCCTAATGAAGCCCAGGATGATCATGATTAGAAGTAGAAAATCATGATAATTTCAGGGACAGTCCTCCACTCAGACGAAGCCGTGCTCACTGAAACGTATCTGGTGGTTGTACGCATGGGAGGCTGAATAAGAGAAGGCACATGTCACTTATAAGAGCATGGCCCGTTTCCTTTCACAGCATCCCTGACATGAAAGGGTGTGTTTCAACATGTAGAATTTGTTTTGCTCACATACCCCTCCCGACTATGCAGGAAATCAGTGTCTCACCAGCATGTGTTGTGTTTTATTCAATACATGTGTCTGTAGATATAGTTGTCTCTGTATGTGATTTAATTGCACCGTGCCAGCGTTCCAGGCTCAGTGTGTAGACATGATCTAAGCATGCGTTTAGTGTGACATGTAATATATAGCAGATCCACTGTTTTTGAAACAAAAAGGGCGGGTTAACGGAGTGTGGATGTGCTTTTGCTGGCATTTACAGCATTCAACAAACACGGCATCTTACTAAATAAGTGCCGTTTCTCACGAATATTATCCGAAACCCAGCACATGCTCTTGAGCTGGCTCTTGCATCAGAGCTTGTCAGACTCAAACTAATCATAGACGGAGGATATGACCAGGAAAAACTCTAGATCTAATCGACGCTAGAACAAGTCCAGTTCAGTCAATTTTACATTAAAACACTTACATTATAGTTTATATGATTAATGTGATCATGATGTAGGGGAATTCTTGCCTTCATACAGAACGCCTGTCTCGCTCATCACTTCGTATGCTCCTGGCTTAAGGGTGAGACCACCAATGACCCTTATTCTGCCACCATGCTTTTCACACAAGCTGCCAAGGTGCAGTATTCCCTGCCTTGAACCGGCTGCGTCAAAGAGTCTTATAATGTGTTGCCAGATCCCAAAGCTTTTGGCCCCATTTCTCCCCACCAATGACAACCAGATGTTTATAGCCATGTCCTGAATTCTAATCCTTCGTTTTTCCATTTTCTGCATCTTCTTGAGTTTAATGATTATGTCAGATAAATTAAACTTGCCAAATCTTAAATGTTTTGTGCATGATCATCTTCTTTTTTTTTTTGCAAAAGATAAAATGATGATCACTGGCAATGAAATGTTTTACAAGGGGAAGCACATGGCTTCATAAAAGTGACTCAAACTGAAATTGAGTATGGTTTGGCATACAGCATGAAATCTATGTAAAGTACAGAGGAAAAAAAAAGAAGAAAAAAAAAATCAGGAAAACTGGCAGAGACATCAAAACTAGGATTGCTACCCATGAACCACCAATATTACATATTACACATGACAGACTTTACTACTGTCTGCCAACTGAAAATGGATGCAGCTTGCGATACAGGCCGTGTTCGGCGTTCACAAAGCAAGACTTCTCCTCAATCACCAGCTTCCACCATCATCCTTCCAACCAACTGAAACACCAAAATGGATTGTAGCTGCACCGCAAAAAAAGAAAACCCAGTTGTGGGTGATGTGGTTGAGAGGGGATCCAAAATCTCCTCCCTAAGCCCTCAGTGTAATAGACTGGGAGACCACTGTGCTCTTCTGGAAACAGTGATCGCTCACACACGCGCACAGGAAGCCATGATAGAGCTACCACATGGTTTATGTCTTTCCCACACATGCAGTAAGGGTCGTGTGAGGTTAGCATGGGGGGCAAAGTGTAATGGGCTCATATTTCTGCTTACACCTCCAACATGATAGCTTTGAAACTCGACTATCAGTGAACTTTTAAAATCAAAATCCAGGAAATCTGGGAGCAAGTCAAGGGGAGACGCCCATGGTTGACTTTCTGACCTTTTCTATTTCTTGTGTATGAGGTCCATATCAGAATGCCTTGTGCCTTCTCTGTGTGCAACCGTCATCCAGAGATCGATCACTTTCTCTCCCTCTGAACAGAAGCTTTCATAATTGCATCCCCTGCAATCCTTCCATCTCGTGTGACCCCAGCTTCCTGCTCTCCCTTTCAGCATAGCTGCAGGGCTTCCAGCTGGTCAAAGACAGCAACCCGGGGAGACAGCTTCAGGCATTCACGCCAAACAAAGTGTCCAACAGCATCAAGACCTTATGAAGCATGAAGGTCCTACACACCCTCAGACTATCGTTTTTACAGGTGGGTAGAAGTTTGGCAGAGAAATACATACAGTAGTGCACAAAAAACAGAAAAAAAAGAGAGCGAGAGGGAAAGAGAGAGGTGATTAATAAGTTTTTTTTTTTTTTAATGTTGGTTTATTTTGCTGTTTTCCTTTAATAAACATCACGTTTCCCCTGACTGGGCAAAAATACTTTTCAAACTGATAAGATTTCCTGCTTTCCAGTGCAGTGATCCATAATATTGCCAGAATTTTGTAACTTTTTGAACTTTTAAACTTTTAAAGAGCATAGCTAGTCATAAATCGATGTCAGTTGCAGCAAGCAAAGAAAGCAAGGACAAAAGAAAAAAATAGAACTTCTCCAAAAATAACATTCAAAGAAAGGTAACAAGAAGAAGAACTGTACACACACACATACACAATATTATATTGTGTATATGTGCAAATGCATACAGTCCTTGTATAGCAAGAATACCAAAGCAGGACATGGAGACAGAGTATAGACAGAGTTTCTATATGAGAAATTAAGAGGCAGTAGTCTGTATGAGAGAGAGAGAGAGAGAGAGAGAGAGAGAGAGAGAGAGAGAAAGGCAGTCGTCTGTATGGGAGAGAAAGAGCGAGAGAGAGAGGGGGGTAAGAGGCAGTAGTCTGTATGGAAGAGAGAAAGAGCGAGAGAGAGGGGGGGGAGAGTAAGAGGCAGTAGTCTGTATGAGAGACAGTAGGAGGTAGTAAGAGGCAGAGGAAGGAACAGAAGAAGCCCTCAGCGACTAATCAGAAGTGGCGGTCAGCTACACAACCAATCACTGAAGGGTCCGGCGAGACAGTGAAGGAGCGAGTGCGTTTCTGAAACCTGTATAAAGAAGTTAAGTGGGATGAAAGAAATGCTTCAGAGAGAAAGCAATTTCACTTCTCATCACGAGCTGCGAGGGTTAGAGAGCGAGAAATGGGACAAGGCCTGTAAGAGTGCAGACTCATAAAACCATTTCACTGCTCATTTCTCATAAAACACTCACACACATACAAAAAAAATGACAAGGGCCAAGAGACGTGCTGAAATGTCTGAGGTCTGTTTAACTCGCACATTCTCAGCTTCGCTTCATTCTACACACTAACCCTTAGATGCAACACACACACACACGTGCACGCACACAGACACACCCATTTTCACATGCATACACACAGAACATGCATAGCCCCATATACAAAAAACTAGACACTTGCATCACGGACTCACACACTATATCCTTCTTACACACACACACACACACACACACACACACACACACACACACACTCACACCTCATTCTCAGGTGCATGTCTCAAGCAGGGAAAGACAAATGATGCGCATTTCTGGACTTTTTTTATAACAGATATATATACCCAACATATACGCAGTGTACATTTGGAGGCTTACTGGGCTGCAGGACATTTCAGCTTTTCCGAGTTTCAATAATGCAGAAAAATCACGATGCAGACACAATGTCAGGTGTTGTGATGGATTACTGGTCGCTCTCATTTTCCCCCTCATTTTTGTCATGGCTCTATTTATAACAGGAGGTCTAGACCTACGCTGCACCTCCATTAGCAGCCTGGCTAGAGAGAGATGACTGAACTCGTGTTTAATAACCACAGTTAAAAGATACTCCAAACGTGAAGTCCGCTACTGAAGAAAAATTATCTCAGATATTTTGACCTTGCTATGACCTTGACCCTGATTGGATCAATAAAAGTAAAAAGAAAAAAAACTAGAAATCCTACAAACAAAAGTGCTAAAAGGAACTACACACACACACACACACACACACACACACACACACACACACCACACACACCACACACACACACACACAGCGCCCTCCATAATTAATGCTCTTCAGCTTCTAAAAAAAAATCAGTTTTGTTCTAAATAACATAGGCACACAATAGAGAAAAAGAGGAAATTCCAAATTTTAATTCAAGTGCATTTATTCAGTTGAAAAAAAATCCCACATTAAGAAAGAATTCTTTTACATCAAATCATGGGTGCCACAATTATTAGCACCCCTCATGTTTAATACTTTGTACAACACCCTTTTGCCAACAAAACAGCACCTAATCTTCTCCTATAATGTTTCACAAGATTAGAGAACACAGAAAGAGGGATCTTCGACCATTCCTCTTTGCACAATGTCTCTAAATCATCCAGTGACCCGACTCCTCTCCTCTGCACTCTCCTCTTCAGCTCACTCAACAGGTTTTCAATGGGGTTGAGGTCTGGGGACTGAGATGGCCATGGGAGGAGCTTAATTCTGTGTGTGGTGAACCATTTCTGTGTAGATTTGGCCACATGTTTTGGGTCATGATCTTGCTGAAAGACCCAGCGAAGACCCATCTTCAGCTTTCGAGGCCACCAGATTTTGCTTTAAAATGTCCTGGTATTTCAAAGCATTCACAAGGTTCCCAGGGCCTCTGGAAGAGAAACAGCCCCACAGCATCACCGATCCTCCCCCATACTTCACAGTGGGCATGAGGTGCTTTTCTGCATACTCATCTTTTGTGTTCCACTTAGAGTGTTTGTTGCCAAAAAGCTCTATCTTGGTCTCATCTGACCAAAGAACACGATCCCAGTTGAAGCCCCAGTACCGCTTAGCAAACTCCAAACGTTTGCGTTTATGATTGTGACTGAGAAAAGGTTTTTCCTTGCATGACTCCCAAGAGCTTGTAGATAGCAAAAGATAGTGTCTGATTGTTGTTTTGGAGACTTTGTGACCCCAAGATGCTAGCATTTGTTGCAGTTCTTTAACAGTGAGCTTTGGAAAAAAAAATATTTCTCTTACCATCCTTCTCACGGTGCGTGGAGGCAAAATAAACTTGCATCCTCGTCCAGGCTTGTTTACTACTGTTCCAGTTTTTTAAAACTTCTTAATGATTCCTCTCACTGTAGATATGGGCAGGTGAAGGCGGGTGCCTATTTTTTTGTACCCATTGCCTGACTTGTGAAGGTCTACACACATCTGCCTTACTTGAACGGTGTGTTCCTTTGTCTTTCCCATGTTGAAGAGTGGATAAGAGAAATGGCCTCCATGTCACATCATATTTATACCCCAGGGAAGCAGGAAGTGATAAATTACTAATTAAATGTTCCTAGATACTCTGATCACCTTTGTAAACTACTGTAGAAATGRCRGAAATACTTCAATWACATTTATTTTCTAGGAATTGTTAGGGGTGCCAATAATTGTGGAACAGGTTATTTTATGAAATAATTATTCGTTAGTCAGGGATTTTTATTGCCCCTTAAAATTCACTTTATATTCACTACATATTTTTCTACAATTTTCAGTGTGACAATATGCTTCTGCAATAAAAACCGAATTTATTTCAAGGCTTTTAACACATCTTAACCAGCAGGGGTGCCAATAATTATGGAGGGCATATTTTCCCCCAGTATACACACGCATTAAAAATGAACACTTTTCACAGTCTCAAGAGCATAGAAAGATGGAGATGGCCACAGAAGTTCTTTAAGCCATCCGCAGAACCGGTATCTGCTCCTTTTTGCAAGGAGGAACAGTATGAGCCCTGCCAAAGCCCTACAAAATGACCTCTAGCAAGCTACTGGTGTGAACATCTTTAAGGAAAAAAAAAAAACTGAAGACTTCACAAGGGTGGAAAGACAGATGAGGATATTACCAATTTCTCACACTATAAACATATAATCATTTTACATATTTAAAAAAAATCAAGCAATTATAAGACATATAAATATAAATTAAATAAAACCTGAAATAAATAGACATTAAACCTCACACTTAACCTTTATTTATGATTCCTCTTGACACCGGCTGCTTTAAAAAACGCAACTGAAAGCGGCTCCCTTTTCTTCTTGCTACCATTCTTGGGACCCGTATTGCTATTTCTTCACTAAATCTTGCACTAAATAGAATTTGTATTCATATATATATTCTGAATAAAATAAAAATCAAGAAAGACCAGGGAATCATAAGGCGTGTCCAAACCTGGTAACTGGGAGTGTACATTTCTCAGGAAAACATGTTACACATTTTTTGCTGAATCATCCTGTACTAATTACTTGCTCTCAAGAACATAAAACCACCAGCAGGGGGCGCCTAGCAGCAAACTTGGTTTAGCTGTGTACTTCACTCACACTTCACTTTGCTAACTATCCCTTGGTAAAGAAAACAACTGATTATTGTTTATCCTTCACAGACCGTTTTTCCCCCCTCCAGATTTAACCAGTTTGCTAAGCTACTGTTAAGTTCTTGCCAAAAATGTAGTAATGGAGAAACCACAATGCTTACTGAAACTGCGGGTCAGAAACAGTTTGGCGGTGTGTTTGTGTACTGTATTGTGCACAGCTTTCTCACAGAAAGCAGCAAAAATAAATAAAGTCTGGCACATCTATGGCAACCGAGATAGAGATTATATTGTTGTAGTGCAGCTACTCTGCTAAATTTTAAAAATGTAAAAAAAATATATTTAAAAAAAATACTATATGGTTTTAATTAGGATTTTGCTTACTTGTGAGAAGTTGAGATGGGAAAAAGAATAAATATGCTTTTGCATTTTAATAATATAAGGCTAATCATATATAATACAAGGATACCCGTGCAGGCCACAGAACAGTTTAAATAAATAAATTTTTAAAAACTGAAATCATAATTAGGTATTTTGAGATGCGGGTTTATCCGTCAGCATTCTCAGCGTGCCGATATTCTACTAGTTGCATGTAGGCACTCTGGAGGAGAGACATCTTCACTTTCATTGCTGAGTGTATTTGTGTGGCAACTCCTGCTGAAGCACTTAATGTGCTCAATACCCTCCTGTAAGTACTGCTGCGGTTTTATTTACCAGAAATATCTCCAGCATTTCATCGCTTTATTGTATGGTGGGGATTAATCAGACACGCACTCAGACACACAAAGGCTTGATGCGAGTGAGAGTGCTGTACCAGTCATCAGCTGGATTGCAGAACTGGATATGAGAATTTCACACAGAGCAGAAATAAATGAAATCATCATATTATTTTTTAAGTATTCAGAAAGAACGTTCTTACTGGAGAAAGTAAGAAGCAGTTTAAGCTTAGACCATGACGCAGGAACGAGAAATGGACGTCATTAATGGTAAAAAAAAAAAAAAGAGAGAGAAGACTTTGGCTCAGTATGATGGACTGATCCACTACACATGTGTGTTTGTACACACACACACACCACATCCTTTTTACAACCCAACAGCCTAGAGCAGTCCTCACAGCAATCTCCTGAATCATCTTCACACACACACACACACAATTCCTGCTTACAAAAGGTGGACAGAAATGCTAATTAGTGCTCTGTGGGCAAGAAAGGCACAAAAAGAGACAGGTGAGCAAAAAATAGCCAGGGAGGATAGAAGCAGCAATGCCACTCGAATCACCCGCTTCACACATGCAAGAATAATTAATCTCACTGAGTGGACAGGAGGAGAAAAAAAGTGTGAACCAGCTTCTACCTCCAGTCACCTTGTTCTAGTCAACTCATGGGATTGAGGAGAGTGAAAGGCCAGTGGCACTGAAGCAGACATTAAATGCTCACATCGCACTCGCTGGATATATAATGGATAAACTAAACTCTTGCGCACACAGTGTCTATACCCAATCTGATTAAAGATGAAAGGGTGTCATGGCCTTGTACAACACACACGGCTGGCTTTGCTGTTTAAGCCAGCCCACATAATCTCCGTCCTACTTTTCTGTTCCAGACATGAAAGAACTTCAGAGCACCAGGAAACGCAGACACCCGCGCACACACAATTTATGTCTGGGCAACAATCTTAAACTTGTGTTCAACTTCACAACAGACGGCTACCTCCAAGCATCGCACAAGGAAACGAAAATAAACTTTATACCGAGCTATTAAACAACAAAAAAAAAAAAAAAAAGAAAGAAAACGGAAGAAAAAGTTCTAGACTGTTGGCATTAAAACACCATCATCTCAGCTGACAGCTACTTCTAACATTACATGGTGGAGACATAACTATGGAAATATGCGACCTGTTTGAAAATCAGAAACCCATGTCTAAAAGAAAACTTTCCATAGTAATTGACTAGCGCTGAAGTCTGGCTTTACTGCCAGCGACATCTACCTCCCGTGCCCCCTACCTCGCGAGCAAGATGGAGGATGTTTGATGGAAAAAGCCGACAGCACCTGCTCGGAGCCCAGGAGGCTTGGCGCAGACCGACTGATGCCACCATCGTATTCATCACATGGCTCTGATGAAGCCTGCACCACCTGGCCAGCTAAGCTCCCGCTGTTCCTGAAGGCTTACCTATTCACTCATGAGCATAATATATTTATTGAACTTTTAAGCAAGAAATAAAGGAATGCTGCGCTCTGTAGCAATTACTGCGATGATGGATTATGTTTTTGAAATGCATTCATTTATATGGTTTGACAACAATGATTATGACGGACACCGTGTTGACCAACTGACATAAAATAATGGTTCTGGAGCATGAAGACTCATTTTTACACTATGAGTCCTGAAATACAGTGGTGCAGAACTCCTTAGTCGTTTTCTTTGCTTGATGCAGGCCAATAACTTTTTTGAACACTCATTCACCGCTTCTCAGCATCTATATCACTTAAGCCTGTATTCAGTGTCACGGGGGGCCTGGAGTCTATCCCAGGAAACCTGGGGCACAAGGCAGGGTACACCCTGGCTAGGTTGCCAATCCATCGCAGGGCACACACACACACACACACACACTCATTCACACACTACGGCCAATTTGGGAATGTCAGTTAATGTCAGAGTACCCGGAAGAAACCAACCAAACATGGGCAGAACATGCAAACTCCATGCACACAGACAGGAATCGAACCTGGCCGGGAATTGAACCCGGACCTTGGAGATGCAAGGCGACAATGCTAACCACTACACCACCGTGCCGCCCTTTTTTGATCAGGCAATGTATAAACCTTACCATCCCCACTTTTATGTGATTCCTTCACAATCAGTCTCTACAACGTTGGAGAACACAAATGTGCAGAAATTTAATGAAAGTGCAACATTACAATTAGCCTCTATTGGAACAACCTGTTGCATCATCCAGCATGATGCACAAAGTCAGTTGAAGTGCCAACTTGACAAGGATGCATCGGAAAAACTCAAGTGTCCTGCACAGAGTCCTTAACATCTTTTTTGATGAACTGGATTTCTGATTGCACCCCAGCCCTCGTCCATCCATGCCTCAGCTCACTAATGTTACTGTAGCTGAATGATTTTTAAAAAAAATCCCTATACCCACACTCCAAAATCTAGAAGAAAACCTTGTGTCGGCAGTAGGATTTTGGGCGGATCACTTGTGGATTTCATGCATCTGATACATTTGGCCATGTGCTACATTTTTCCCTTCATAGATGTGCATGCATGACGAATCATACAGTCTGAAGCTTCTTTGTGAGCATTCTTTCATATCTTATGCGCATCATTGACGTTAATCTTCGGGAGCTCTCACGGACAAAATCTTAAACGCTATTGCGAATGTAGTAAATGAAGCAGAAATGAAGGCGCAACACTTAAAAGAGACGCCGACAAGTGTTTGTGCAATGAGCCCATTACAGCTCTTTCTACCACTCAGTCTGACAGCTTTTGTAAGACGTGAGGTCATGGTTACCATCATGGCTGAATAACTTTATTCATCTGGGACATTAAATCAACAAAAGCTTGAGTCCAATTTAAAACACCCTGCTTTTCCCAAAATTCTGCTGCTCCCACGGCAGCCCGGACCAATGGGAGAGTTTGAGACACAAATGCGCACACACACACACACACACACACACACACAAAGTGCTTTATTTATAGTAATCATAATGTCAGAAGGGTTCACAGTGCGCTGGGATTAGAAGCTAACAAGAGGGAGCTTTTTACTTTCGTTTGTGCATGAACAAGTGGTCAGATAAATGTGTGTGTATGTATGCGTGTGCACGCATGTACAAATGTATGCCACAATCAAGCATTTGAGATAACTGGCAAATGAGTCTCTTGCATTGCTATGGAGGAATTCTTTGCAGAATTATTAATTCAGCCACACTGGAGAGTTTATGCCATCATGCCAGAATGACATCGATTTCATGCAGCTTTTGACTAGACATTCACTTCCAAAACAAAACCTTAATTTTTGTGGCGTGGATGGGTTTCGAGCCATTTAGAGGTGGACTTGCTGGTGTGTTTTATACTGTATCATTGCCCTGATGCATAACTTAAATCACAAACTGATTACTGGACATTCTCCTTCAGGGTTTTCTGGTAGAGTGCCGAATTCATGGTTCGATCGATTCCGGCAAGAAGAATGTCCGGCCCTCAGTTTTTGACCTCGAGCAAAAGCGCACCAAAGCAGCTCCGGGCCATCACACTACCACCACCATGTTGGACTATTGGCTCTTTTTAATCAGACGCCTTCCAGAGGAGTTTAACTTTTGTCTCATACGTCCACAGAAGATTTGCCCCAAATTCTCAGAGATAATCAAGATTTATTTTGGCAAATATGAGACGAGCCATTGTGTTCTTTTTTTTTTTTGGTCTGCATGAGCTTTTGCCTTTGAACTCCTCTATGGATGCCATTTTCACCCAGACTCTTTCTTATTGTTGATTCATGAACACTGACCTTAACTGGGGCAAGTGAGGCCTGCAGTTCTTTAGATGTTGTTATGGGTTCTTGTATGAGAGCCTGGATGAGCCGTCGTTGTGCTAAGTAATTTTGCTACATGAATTCATAATAAGTAAATGTCTGGTCATGGTCATGATTAATTAAATAGCCTCCTAGTTTATTAATTAGTCTGGGAAATTGAATTAGATATGGTAGTTTGACAATACTGCAGGCCGATTAAATAAAAACAAAATAATAATTGTGCAAACAGGATTTAAATCTCTAGTGGAGATTAATTATGGATTCGGATGACATAGTTAAGGCAACAACAAAAAAATTGTTATACACCAGTGTTGGCCTTTCTACGAGAGACGAATATAAAGAACAAATTATATATAAATAATGCACACATCCAGTACATACTGTACATACACACACCGCTAGCCAGACATATATACACATATCCAGGATTAGCTTTCTCAAGTGCTCACAGCTCATTAGTGTTAGGACTCCATCAAGGATGTTGACAAAGCAGCGGGTCGAGCGTCTGGTCATCTGTACAGTTTCGGCAGTAAGTGAAAACAAGAAATGCGCAGCCAGGCTTTGGCTCGAAGAGGAGCTGTCACCAGCACACTTGGCCCGACTCCTTCAGCGTTTCTGTGATTAATGGTACACAGTGAGAGGAAGGAATCTGGCTAAACAAATGCCTGAACGTATGCCAGCATACAGATCACAGGAGGCAACTCTCAAAAGATATAAAGGCAACCATTCATCACATCTCATGTACTGAGCAGAAAGACAGAGCCGAGTCCAAGCGCAACTTCGATTAATAATACTTAGTCATTTTCTTGGAATAGCGCATGTAATTAAAACAATGGTATGATTTAATTGTTTTATTTAATAGAAATAAAGCAGGTGAGATCATTTCGAAGGAAATCATTAAAAAAAAGTTGATTTGTTTTTCCCCTCAGTTAGTGGCTAAGAATTAGGATTAGGGTTTTTTTTTTTCTTCTTTCATATAAATCAACATATTTGAGTAAAGATTCCTAATATTGCCTTTAGAATAAGTGCTGAAATTCTCTAACGTGAATGACTGGTATTAAGCGGGATGTTTACTTCAACAGTTTCTGCCAGATAGAATTATACTGGGAGAGCATGACATCTGGAAATGTGTATGAATCATAATTAAAATTATGCTTACAAGAGCTACCCTGTTCAATCCACCCACGGAAACAGAAGATACTTATTTCCTGCCCGCGTGTATCTTAAACAAGACTCGTATGTTGTGCACAATTTAGCTGTCAAGCGGGAATTCAAAGATCAGAACGGCATCGTTTTTGATCCTTGCGCATCCGACATGGCTAGCAAGGTTTTTGTGATGAGTGATGCATATTTTCTTTCGACAAACAACAATCTGTATGGATAGTGTTATAGATATAGGGCACGAATATGTCTGTAGGTTGATCGATTTCAAGCAAATACAGTAAATAGTGTTTATACAGCATACTCGTAAATAAAAGAAATGCTACTCTAATGCATGAAGAAATATACTGATTCGACGCCACTTCAAACCAACTGCCCCATGTTTACAGGTAGGAATTTGGACTTGAGGCATTGTTCTTTGGCGTTACCTTGTTGGATATTGGAAATTACAAGCAGAAACCAACAAGCTGAAAGTCAAATGCTGCAATATTACACTTTGCATACATTTTTACTTCCAGTATGTGGTCATGACAAGGACACCAACAGGCCAAGACGACTCTTTCCCAATTTGAGTTCATGAATATATTCCCATTCCATCAAGAAAGAAAAACTCCATAGATGTCATAACCTGGTCATTCAGTACATTCAGGTTGCCAGCTGACCTCATTTTATTGCCAAGACTAGACCTGACCAGCTGGAGCAACCCCATATCATAAACCTGCCTCCAGAGGCATGTACGATGGAAGCTATGCATGACGGGTGCATCTCCTCATGTGCTTCCCTTCTTATCCTGATTCTCCCATCGCTTTGGAGGAAATGCGCTGCTGCGCTACTGAATTCCACTGACCTCTGATAATCAAACACCAAAGGAAAACAAACATTGGCCACATTTGGATGATTAGAGAGAAACAGAGCATGGGGAAAGAGGGATGGATTTATGTCACTGAGAGGGAAAACAGAAGAACGGTCTTCATGAAGCGGGAAAAGGGAGCAGGAAAAGAGCCAGAGGGGGCAGCGCAAACATTCCTGACATGAGGCCGGAGAGAAAAAGAGAGGAGAGCGAGGGAGTGAGTATAAGAGAAAGTGGGGGAGGGGAGGATAAGATTTGAAGACTGTGAGAAAAGATGAATTGAAAAACTATGAAATTCACAAAGCAGTACATTATATATAATTTGCACAATAAAACTAACAAACAGCTCTCACAGCTATTCTTTCTACATAAGTCTGCCAACAAATGATGTCGCATCGAAACAAGAAATAAAAGTTTCCACAATAACTTCCCCAAACCCGACTACTTTTCTTTTACAATTGTTGGACCAGCAGTCAAGCTGCGTAATTATACATGGAATTATTTAAATAAATGGTGACTCAAGAAGCGGCACTTAATACCACAAGCCAGGAAAGCTCTGGATTACCCAGAGAATGAAGAGTGAGACCACATTAGAGGACATAAGGAGGAGGAGGAGGAGGAGACGGAGCGAGAGATGGAGGGGGTGGAGCGCACACAGGCCTCTAAGGCTGCACATCTGGTTGTGTTCAGGATGTTTGGGATTCCTCGTTTGGCTGTTCGGGATCTTTGTGCCATGGCAAACAGGGCTGAATGTTCTGCGAGAGTGCGTATCGTCTCATAAGCTGAGCGGTAGGAAGGATTTAAAACTCCACAAGTCAGAGTAAATTGGTTTCTTTTCATGAGGAGTGAGTATTAGCAAGCCAACGACTTTTTCCCCCCCCAAAAAAACCCTCTGCAAAATTATCTAAATGTCATCCGTGTTTAATAAAGAGGATAATTTCAGAAATGGATTCTAAAAGTAGAAAAAACATCATTCAGATGCAATATAAATTGGATGCGCTAAACGGTAAAATGTCCATGCCACAAATCGGAGTTTAATATTCTCATCGACCTCTCTTTCTGTACGGCTTTATGAACTCAAACTGAGCCATTGGTCATAAACTATGAAACTTCTAACTATTTTATGACCCTTAGCCATGTACCCGGTGTGTCTAAAGTTCAGGTCTAACCGCAGAGTCTAATCCACAGGAGGTGGGAACATTAATCCCGGCTCTGTTTGAGTTTGCTGACCAAATTTGACCGAGAGCAGAGGGGTCAACCTTCTGGGTTCTCCTCCACAGGTGACCTCTGAACCCTACTTATATACTTTTAGGCTAATGGATCAAAATGTATGACTCGACAAAAATGCACTGCGTCAAGGGGCACTGCAGAACTACCTCGTATGAAAGAAATTACTGATGCAAACTTTAGCAATTGGGCTACTAGTGCTTTCAGAGCCACGGGTTGCACATGTCTATCCGATAACTATCCGAAGTAGGACCATGCCTCAGACGCAAACATTTCAGACGCTGCTTTTCACTCAAGCCGCAAACTCTTTTGGCATTTCTTTGGCGTTGGAATTTGCACATTAGTACCTTAAATAATGATGTAAAATTACTTTCAGCATTAACAAGCTAAAAAAAAAAAAAGTTAAAAAATTACTGAAAGGTGGTTTAACACAAAATAAAAAAATATATATAACCATTTAAATTACAACTAATTCACTATTCTTTTCTAGTAAAATTTCTAGTAAAATATTTGGCCAACCACAAGTTACAATGCCTTTTATTTTCAGAGACACAATATTACAAGCAGAATTGATCGTAAAAACCTCTCCCTTTAAAATGCGCACACTCCAACACTGGGTGCATTTACACAAGCCTTAATAATATCAACCCAACTGAAAAAGAAATAATGTTTTATGCAATAACCTGGGTTAGATCAGGCTGATCCAATCAGAATGAATTTTCAATAAATATGACGTATAAACTTTTGAAAATTTCTGGAGCAGGTAAATTTTAGCCAAGTAAACACATGATCTGATCTTTTCTCTCGTCAGAGTAAATACAATCGTTCTGTGTACGTTTGCCCCACATGGGGGTAACCTAAGGTGACCGTTACAAGTTTCTGGGAAGGAAATCGAAGATCCCATAAACTTCTAATGAACTCCATGAGCACCAGACTTAAATCCACTGGGTCTCTGGCTGAGGAAAGGGAAACTGATTGGCTTTCGCACATTGTAAAGAAATAATCATCTTGTAAGCAATCATAATGCAGAGAAAAAGGTGGGGAGCCTAACCTAACCTCAAAGTACTTTTCTTCTGTTATATTTCCGACAGATTAGATGTTTGACAGCGGAGCAAAACAGCTTTAGACATTCCAAACAATAAACGCTTTGCATGTCATCTCACACCTTATCGGATCAACGTTCGATGAAACGGTTACATTCGATCTCTGATCGGAATTATTTCAATCAGATTGAAGAAATATGAACCGTGTAAATGTAGCGACTGAGACTTTGTAAAGCCGTTGAATAATGTGTGGAAGAATGCAAAAACTACTTTACAGAACTTCATGTCTGAGAGAAATTAGGTACAAAAGCTGGAGCTGGTTAACTGTACGGATTCCTGACTGGCAAGATATCGACAACTTACCAAGCAGCATGAGCTAAATGCAAGCCTCGGAGAGAATGCCTGGATAGCGGAGACAGATTAATGAACCTGTCTGGGTTCTGTCGACGGCAGACTAGACAGGTGTCAAACATCTTCCATAATGGAGGGTTTATTATGGCATAAATGAATACAAATAGCTTTATCTAATGCATCAACACTGGGAGAGGGTTTACCTGTCAGCTAGGTGTACATGGAAACCAGGAACAATTTGTTCTCGTGTGTGTGTGTGTGTGTGTGTGTGTGTGTGTGTGTGTGTGTGTGTGTGTGTGTGTGGTCTAATCTAGTAGACCTTAAAGACAGTCACAGGAGGGAGTGGGAGAACCACATTAAGGTTGTCTGGTTTGTTGTTGCTTTGTTCCCAGCTTGCCTGGCTGTGTGTTTACACACATGTGCGAGAGGCAGAGACGAGCAAACAGATTGTAGAAGCATGGAGAAGAGCTGTACTCATCTGCTGCCTCTTTTCTCCACAGATTTCCTTCCGTGCTAGCTCACCGTGAGTCCGAGAGCTACCAGAAAGCTTTTAAGGGAAAAAAAAAGCCTTAACCCTGAACAGCTACGGGTCTGGATAAAATAAATCCCTGCCACAAGAATTAATGTCTCTGCCATGGCATTATTCAAAGCACCCTAAAGTAAGGAGTGTGTGGCGTGGAAACAACATGCAGCAGCAAGACAAAATGTCTCCACCTGAGCCCGAGAGACTGACCGAGCCCCGCACTAGCAGTTCATCCACAACCCCCTCCCACACACACACAAGCGCACACACTATACCCATAAACACACACACACACACACACACCCACATATATGGTTCTTGGGAGAATGCTTTGCTATAACACATATGGCTACGACAAAACTAATTAGTCTTGCTGACTCCAAGTGAAACGTTACACCATAAAGCAAAGAAAAATTTATTGATTTCATTTAGCAGCACTACAGACATTTGAAACCTAAGCTAGATGAGGTCACACACTCGTATACACACACACAAACACACACAAGTGTAAAGTGCATAGCTGTTTGACATTTATCTTAATTATTTTTCATTCAGCGCTAAATCACAAGGCCCCGCTGGTTTCTGTTTTAATGACACACCACCGTAAAGCTAGACACAAAAGTATTGGCACCCTTAAACAAAACTAAGCATGAATATGGGTGATTCATTTTCAGGCAGAGAATGTTCAACATCTCCGATCAGATTTTTCTTTTTCACCATTCATTCTATTGGAATGGATCACAGGGGCCAGCCTTCGCTCCCCATGTGCATCAGTGATCTTTGGCCACCTGTGACCCTGTTTCGGCTCTTTGGCCCATGTCCAAGTTGCTTAAATCTTTATGCTTGCCCATTTTTTCCTGCTTCCAGCACATCAAGTTCAGGAAGAAATGTTCATTTGCTAACATATCCCACCCACTTCCAGTTACGCCAAATGTAACAAGATACTGAAAATGAAGCTTTTGTGAAATTGTAATGACTAGACAACTGGATCAGAGAAACTCCAAAACATCAGGTCTTATGGGATGTCCCCAGGCTGCAGTGGTCAGGACATACAAAAAGTGATCCAAGGAAGGAAAACCGGTGACCTGGCAACAGGGTCGTGGGTGGCCAAGGCTCACTGATGCACATGGGAAGTGAAGGCTGGCCCGTGTAGTCTGATCCAATAGAAAAGTGTCAGCACACATAGGTCATAACTGTTTTGGTGGCAAAAGCAGGCCCTACTCAATATTAGACATGTGGTCATAATGTTATGGCACCCTTATGATGTATACATGATGTCCCCTGCCCTGAAGAGAATAATAGCGCCATGTCTGCTTGTTGAAAAACTGGTAGAGCTTTTTTAACTATAGAGGTTATACAATTTTTTTTCTTTCTCATTTTTTATCAGTGGTGCTAATTAATTCTCAAAGACACTTTCTTCAAGGTTGGTTATGTATGATAAACACACATCATGTGTTCTAAAAAAACAAGCTGTTGCACAACAGCAATCGTGCCTCTGGCTCCAGGTAGAGTAAGCTGGAAAGACAAAATGGAATATTCATGCGGTAACATTGTCAAGTCTTGGCTCCAAAACCCAAGACACAAGCTTTATTATTTCCACATGTAGTTCTATTGTAACTGTCGTGAAATGATTCAGCTAGACAAACTTACTGATTCATGTTTGTAAAATAAATACCAAAAAAACTAAAAAGTGTCTGAAACGCTGGCCTCCCAGGAACTCCTTCAATGCCCCAAACATGTGGAAATGGCTTGGAGGTCAGGACTGTATGGCAGATGTGGCAATAACCCACAGCTGGTGTTTCTAATTGACTGTGTGTAAAGTTCCCACAGACAGATGAATCTCTTCTGAAAGTTGGATCCAAGTTATCTGTGGATTTCAAGGACAAGGATCGGACGTTAGACTTGCTGAATTTTCACGAGAATGACTTGACGTGGGCTCGGAGCCACTTCAGCCGCGTTCGTTATTCACGGACGGACAGTTTTCTTTAAAATGTTTTTACACCATTCATATGTTTTACTGCGGCTTGGAGTCTCATCGCCGTACAGTGCTTGAAGTCTTCTGTAAATGTCTGTAAATCAGTCTTACTCCTTCATTCATGAGAAATTTCATCACAAGTCCTGACTTGCCTTGAAAGTTCCTCAAAAAAAAAAAAAAAACTTGGACCTTTAAGCAGGGAAAGTTTATTTTCTCAAACGATGCCACTTGTGTCCAAAGCAAATACAGCAGCATTCCTAGAACAATTGAAAGACCTTTATTAATTATGTGGTGCCCCAGGACAACCTTCACTTGGCCAGATTTGGACATTTTCCACTACATACTATAAATATGTAACTTTTGATGTTCCCAGATTTCATTCCCAGTCAAAGCCATTAGGCACTCTAGCAGCGGTCCCAAGCACAGATAAACAGGGAGGATTGCTTCAAGTTGAACATCCGGTGCTAAAACTGGTGCCAAATCAAATATGCAGCTCTGATCATCCAGTGCAGTGACCTCTAACAGGACATGGTATATACTCTACAGGTTTTTAACTTTTTAAACACTGGTTTGCAAAAGAGGAGAAAGTTTTCCATTTCAAATGTGGTGCAGAAACATCTCAGACATTTTAAAATAAATAAACTGAATAGATTTCTCTCATCTTCATTTTGCTATGAAGCACAGCTGTTCAAAACGTCATAAAAGCGCAGTATACACTGTGTGAAACAAAGGACAATTGGAGTACTTTTCTCACCCCTTACTCCCCCGCTGGGTCGCGAGTCTGCTAATAAACAAAGCAGAAGACGAGTCGACCTTCGCACTATGACTACTATCAGTGACGACTACAGAATGTTTCCTGCTATATCGGCGGAGACAGGTGCCACTGATGACGCTGCATTCTGAAAAGCATTCCTTTTCTTGTGTTTTTGAGATACAGATCTGTTCAGTTTGCAGACGAGTGCGAAAGCTCCCTTAAGCTTTTCTCAGATTGAACCGAGGTGACAAATTATTTTACAAGGCCAAAAAAAGCCCCAATGACACCTAACAGCTTTTCACAGAACGACACACACACACACACACACACACATTTCATTGTACAAAGTAAACAGGATCAGGTGCAAACTGCTCATTTCTTCTCACGAATTCCAAGCAAACTTTAACCTTAGTTGCTCAACTCCTTTCGCAAATAACCTTCAAACATCATCAGGACTTGCAGGTTTAATTACCAACCCAGGTATAATTACTCTTCATTTGTCAGTTGAGTTGAGGACGGGGTGAAGATATTTCCCCCCCCAACAGAATAGCACTAAACAGTTGATTGCCATAAGTGCCCCCTTTTCCATCACACACTTCAGTCACATTTGCAATTAATACTGTCGCACTGCAGAAACCCTGCTGAGTTTCCATTATTATATCTACTCGTGTAAATGCTAGAGGCCTCACCTTTCAGTTCAGCTCCAGCCTGGTGATTAACTAGCGCTGTACCGAGAAGTGCTGGCGGCGTCAAATGTGTATGTTTCCCGAAAACTGGTTCGGCTTCTTGTCAGTCAATCCGCTGCTTGTACAAGTACCTGCAACACACATTGAAAACGACTAATGGTTTTAAACAGCCGTATCTAAACATGCATAAAAACCCATCTGGACTAGTCCGGGCAGTGACACAGAACCAACACATTTATCTAATTACCAAAACACTGCCAGTCAGGTCCCTAAAACACCTGTCATGGTCTCCATACCACGGCAACACACCTGAATCAAAGCAATCAGTGCCTCTGGTCCCCCCCCTGCCAGCTTTCACTTCCCATTTCTCTGTGATTAATCATCCAAGCAGAGACAAAGAGGAACCAGGGAGGACCTTTACAGAGAGATATAGGGGAAGAAAAAAAAAGAGAGAAAAAAAAAAGAATGAGAGGCAACGACATGATGAAATCAAATGAAAGGGGCTGCAATCACTCTGAAGGGTTTATCTGCATGGACGCCTAATCAAACCCTGGCACCAACGCCTGCACGCGAGCACGCACACACGAAGGGTAATCAAAGGCTCCATCATGGAGTTAAATAAGGGAAATAAAACACACTTCAAACCACTTTCTATCTTGTTAGTTACCGAGTACCACCACAATTTTCCACATCTTCATTCTTTCCTCTTCAATGCAAGTGCTTTATTCTGGTCAGGAACACACTTCTATATTTCTGGAACACTAGTTGAAAGGCAGGAGCACATCCTGCGGTGATTGGCTGCGGTGCGAAAGCATCACCACCTAAAGATGCAGCCGCGCTTTCATTTTGTAGTCTGTCTGGCTTTTCACTGTTGACAGAAGAAGCTCTTATTCTTTTGTTTTTACGTGCAAACTGTCGGTTATCGCTTACGGTATGCTCGGAATTTTTTGACATTTCTTCTCATATGAAATGCCGTAGTAACAGCGCTAGCCGAGCCTCCGTGTGACTGCAACATGGCTGACAAACTTCGCAGAGTTGAGAATAGAGATGCACGGCGTCTCTCTGGTCTTAGGTGTCAATCAAATGCCCAGTATTAGCTTTCTGTCCGACCAAAAGGACTCGGGAGGGATTTCGCCTGGGCTCTTCCATCATCACATATATATCTCGCTCTGCCTCACTCACTCGCACACCTACACACTCTTTCCCTACTCTACCTTGCACAGTCTTTTCCATTTTTCCTTTAATCCTCCATCCTCTCTTTCTCCTCTGCTGTCATTAGATGAGCTCCATAATCCCAGGGGTCCAGCGATGAACTTTGAAATATGTTCCTCCTCAAAGGTCTGTCACTCAATCTCCTCCAAGGCTCCACTTGCTTCTAGGCAATTAGACTGGATGTGGCTTACGAGTAGCAATTATATCAGAGTTTGGGGTATAACTGGTGGTGTGGAGGCATGCAGAGGTTGAGAGAACATAATCCACTGGACTGGAACAAAAAGAAACGTAGGTGTGCGTGTGTATGGACTATATTTAAAGGGAAAAAAAAACTGTTTTAAAAGACAGCACTTCTGAGTGCATTTCATACATCTCGCCAGCAACTTTATTAGGAGCGTGTAATCATCCATGCACTTATCCTCAGCAGTCTTGAGGAATAGTTCTCCTGGCATCCTCAAGAAAATGTTCAGTCCGGTCCCTGTACTTGACCGGTTTCAGAGGAATGTTTTTTGTTTGTTTAAGCCGCACAGTGACCTATGAATCATTCAATCATAAAAAAAAGCAATTAACTTAACCAGCATGAACCAGTGAGAAACGGGTGCAGATGCTGACAGATGAGCAAGCCGATGATCAGTATTCTGGTGACGCTTTCAATAAAACACTCGTTCCCATTTATTTAATTGTAATCCATGTTTATCTTAATTCAATATAAAGAAATGAGTGGTGACGAGACTGACTCTAGTGCATTTATGGACTGGATTGGATTGGGATGGAGCATTATGAATCAATCCTGAAGGTGTCCAAAATATGCAATAATCTCATTCGAACAGTTGATATTGAGATGAGTCTGCTACTACTTTTCAATTTATAATAAATGTAATTAAATTTTATTTGTATTTAGTAGTTTAACTACTACTAAAGCCTTTATAACGGCTCTAATCCGAGGTGCTGGTTGTTAATTGGCGATTTCTGTTCTGGTGAATCTAAATGAACAACTTCTCTGCAGCAGAGGTCAGTTCTGGTCTTGCTTTCCTGGGAAGCTCTTTATGAGAGCCAGGTTCACCATGGTGCTTTATAGGCATTGGGAATGCACTTGATAAGAACTATTCCAAAACAGCTGACCATCATGTCTTAAAATAACAACTGACTGTCGAGAATATGCGCGCACACACACATGCTAACAAAAATTATGTGCAGACAAGTTAACCAAATCTAAAATGAAATAAAGACAATACATTTCCTTGCTTTATAATCCATAGTTTATAATATGTTTAGTTTTACAGACAAAAAAAAACAGAATGAATTAATAAATAAATAAATAAATAAATAAATAAATAAATAAGCACCTCTACACACTACCCCACATTTTCGCTCCGTCTATCTGCTTGCCAAAAGAAATAGTGCGTCATCTGCACTAAAAGAAAAAAAGAAAAAAAAAAAAAAACTCACACAAACAGGTCGAGTCTATACAAAAGGAAAATCTATGGTTCCCGGTCTTTCGCATGATTTTCCATCTGACCGTGACTCCTCCTCGAGGGTGTTCCATAACCACCTGGTTTCAATTATATAAATGTCAAACTGAAATATTCTCTGCGCCATATTATAAATTCGAACCTCCAGACCCGAGTGCGACCTGGAACAAGATCCAATACGAACAGAAATAACGCAACAAAAACACACATTTAAATCCAAAACACACTCAAAACAGAAACCAAAAGCAATAAACCTTGCCTGCCCCACGGGCTATGTGCGGGACGTCTCTCCCACTTGCCGTATCAAATAACACAAACCTGGAATGACGGTGAGAGCTGGATTTACACTGCAGCCATCAGGAAAGTGGCATGTCTATCATTTATAGTGTAAAAGCAATCACAACCCTCTGCCTGCTCACCACCACCAAGCTGGAACTTTTATTTCTTTTAGGAAATATGAGCAGTATGGGGTTTCTTTTTTTCCCCCTTTACATAAAAATCTCTGTTATCTGATAGTAGCTAAGAGATTAGACATAAAAAGAAACAAGCACTGGTACCAACAGCCCACATGAGCCTGGTTACAAGACTGAAGAATTTTAATCAGGGAAAAAAAGAAAGATTTCTGAAAGGTGAATTATAATCCAGATGGATAGTTTAAAAAGAATTAACCAAATATTGATTTTTATGCTTTTTCAACATCTTTAACATTGCAGTCTTTTCTATTTTATTCCTTTCAGAGATGCATTACAAAAGCTAAAACAAAGTCGCCGACACTTGGATTTTCACAGCACTCATGTGTCTCAAAAAGAAAGAATTAAAATAAAAAAGAAATAAATAAAAAAGGAATTCACGTTACTTTTTTTTCCCTGCGAAACATCTCAGCTTCTGAGCGCACACGAGCTACTTCAAAATCAAATCAGAGTTTTCAAACGTGGCGTCCACAAGTTTCTCATTTAATTCACCGTCAAAGTGAATTTGAGAAGAGAGTTTTTCATTACAAGTGTAACGTGGGATTGCGAATCCTAGCTTCAGGAGATTTTTAAGTGTAATTGATGAACGCAGACGCTGCGATTATACCTTCGCTGACCTTTTCCAGCGCCTTGATTGTGTATGAGCAGATACCCTAGTGCGCCTCAGTATTCAATAACCCATTGAGAGAGAGCGAGAGAGAGAGCGAGCGAGAGGGAGACGGAGAGAGAGAGCGAGAGAGAGGTAAATGGAAAAAAGACGTCTGGGTGGAAAGAGGACCTGATATGAGGAAAGCTTAAAGTCTGGCAATGCTACAGCATACCAGGGATTTAGGTTTAGCAGCGAAAGACAAGGCCGAGGAAAAAGGCGAGGAAGAAGAATGCTGAATGGGTTTCAGTTGGCTGTACGCCGAAATTATTCATCAAGTATAAATAGATCACACACTATATAAAGCGGAGTGTAACCGATGTTAGGGTGCCTCGCAATACTGTAAGCGTAGGTGAGAATTTTTCTTTACACTGGACATAAATCCCAACAGAATCTGATCTCAGACTTCTCTTACGTAATCATGTTGGATAAGCAGATCGCGTTCGCTTCTGAACTGTTATGCTTGAGTGCTTCTGCGTGCGCGCACACACTTTCGCATGCAAATACACCCGCAAGCGCGAAAACACATGAAAGTGCACAAAACACCCATGCAAAAAAAATAAAATAAACACACGCACATGTAAAAACACGCAAGAACACACAAACTAAACCAGGGACACTGAACACCATGCGCGTGCACACACACACACACACACACACACCATGTAGAAACAACAGAAACGTATCTCATTTTTCCAGCTTTGAACAGGCCGCCTGGATGGTTATTGCTCTTACTTCTTTTACATTTCTTTCACACACCGTGACGCTGCGTATATATTAAATCTGTAACAAAAATCATCTCTGATAACCGATTTAATTTGGTTACAGACATCATTATTAAAGTTGTCCTGCCCCAATAAATATTTAAATGTTGCGTACACAATTTTTCTACTCCAAATCATACTTCTCAGAATTGGTCAATTGTACTTCAGCATCACCACACAGACACACACACACACACACGCACGCTCACACATACACACACAAACACAGCTTCACCCATCATAGAAGAGGGTCATGATGCCAGCACTGGTCAGATCTGCTCTTATAACAGCTCGTCACAGGGTCAGGGGCAGGTGAGGCAGGTTCAGATCGATTCCATTCGACACAGAGAGTCATTTGCGCTTATTGCTTGTGACAGAAGTTTGCTTTTCTATACTGCTCTTTCCTGGGATATAAACACATGACCTACAACCCATCACTTTGAGATCTCGACTGGGATTTTTTTCCCCCCATATAAACACTTCTGCTGCTCATCAAAAGAGGTCAGAGTGTACTGGGCATGGAATTACAAAAATATTCTCCAAAAGAAAAAGAAATACAGAGATGGAAAACACACGCTTTAGTGACCGGCACTGGAGACTGTTAAATGGTTATTATGGCACCGTGAAAAAGCATGCGTTTTAAAAAAAAAAGTGAGTGTGTGCGCATGAATGACAGTTTTGCCTCCCTCAATAACAGCTTCACGATGGTGGATCAGCATTACCCAGAGATGGCCACGATTGAACTTGGGCGAAAGTGGTACTTTTAGCTCTGTCGATCCACGGCTGACATTTTTAACTGTGCATGAGCCGGACATTTCGGAGAATTTATAAGGAACACAAGACAACCTCGTATACCAAAAACCAGTACTTGTTGCTCTTCAGGAGGCAAAGCGAACGCTGTGTTTGTGTGTGTGTGTGTGTGTGTGTGTGTGTGTGTGTGTGTGTGTGTGTGTGTGTGTGTGATTCCAAATGCAAAACTGCTGAGCAAAAGGAGACCTTTAGGACATCTTGTATTCTATTCTACAAGTTAGAAGAAAACATCAAATGTCTCATTAGCCACTGTTGCTAGCACCAGCAACACCCTGGTCACATGATCCGGGATGCAATTTACTGGTAAGTCGGTGCATGTCTATGGAGAGATTCACATCCTAGGGGAAAAGTGATGTACTGTGTTATGTGACACAGACTAGAGTGTCTGCGCTATTGCTGTTTCATTAAATGAATCTAATACAGCACACACATTCATTACAAATTACAATAATAATATCCTGATCAGGGACAGACGGCTAAGGATGTTAGGAGGATCATAATAACGAAACAAAAAGCCAAAGGCAATCACAAATCTAAACACCTTGAACAGTGAACTCATCAAGTTTTCTCCTGTACATTTACATTTAGGGATTTGGCAGACGCCCTTATCCAGAGTGACTTACATTTCTATTTCATAACACATCTGAGCAGTTGAGGGTTAAGGGCTCTGCTCAAGCGCCCAACAGGGACAACATGGTGATAGTGATCCAATGCCTTAACCACTGAGCTACCTCTAACCCTCCTGCTTTAATGTGTGTGTTACTTGCATCTGTGCACTCAGCGTTCAGACATTATTTGGACAGGTTTGGGTGCATAATTAAGCAAGATTTACATGAGAGCCGGCTGAGATGGGCACGGGGGACGCAGCCCGAGCACTGAAGAAATCACAGCTTGATGATATTCGAACACAACAGCACTCAATGTTATGTGATTTAGCTTTTATACAACAGCTCTGCAATCAACAGATTATGATGTGTTTGATGATTGTGCACTGCCAACACGTACCCTTCTGCGACTGGCAAAGATGGTGACCTTAATTAATTAACATTCATTAATTAACAGGGGTGAAAGTCATTTTATATTCTTACCTATAGTACAAGGTGAGGAGAATAAACCATGAATAGTCCTGAAAAACTTACGAGATTTACTCGATATCAGCTCGATATCAGCTAACTTAGCTAATCAGCTAACTGGTTTCCTGGGTCACATCCCAAATAGCTTTAATTGGAAAGCTAGTGCACTATGTAGCTTGTACTATCCCTCCCTCTGTGTCTGGTTCAAATGTGGGCTTTTGGCAGGAACTACTGCAGATCATACAGACCTACTTTCATCCATGTCCCAGTGATGTTACCGTGTATTATCCAAACTCTCGGGAACACTCTCGCCCAATCAGATTACTAAATGATGTGAAATACATTTTAATCTACATCAATATGAACTATGTAGAAAGTGCTTTTTTTGATATCAGACTTTATTGTTGGTATTTAATTAGTTTGCTGTCTAGTCTATTCCAGACTAAGACGATACAAATCATGTTCCTTTTGAACAACATTTGAAGCATCGATATAAAACAAGCTTTACCGCGCTTTAAATCAGCCGTGCTGTTGTGTTTCAATTTATGACCAAGATATCTTCACTTCGAGACACCTTTCTCCTGCTGTCGCTGCTTCCCAGCAACTCGTCTTATAATCTCAGTCAGGTCCCTCCAACCCATAGATCTCTCACACTCGCGCGAGCGCACACACACACGCGCGCGCATCACTGCTGTCAGCATTATGTTTAAAAAGGCAGATTCCTATTAGCTAGATCAAAGAGACATCGCGCAGTGAAAGCATCAATTATTTCAATGTGCCGGGATGGTACCATTTTTTCAAAACTCTATGGAGCATCTAAAAGTAATTTCTTTACTATATCGTGCAACACGAATAGAAAGCTGTCTATTGAAGTGCGAGATTTTGCCTGATGTGGTCTCTCTTTAATTACAGGCAATTCACTACTCTGAACTTACCGATTCAGACTAAATTACATGATCTGCCCTGTTCTTCTGCAGATAAATATTTGCAGATAAACTGTTAGCAGTTCGACGGTAATTTATTTGAGCTTTAACAGCCGGTTACTATGGAAGCCATCATAATCATAGTGACGCATTCAAATCAAATCTCCACACTTCTGCACCACCTAAAAAACATTATCCTCGCTTTTCCATGCATCCAGACTAGTGCACGTGTTTAATGAGCGTCGGATTTATATAGTGCGTGTTCCTCTGGTTAAAAATAAAACGAACTCTAAAGCAATGCCTATGTGCTGAGTAATGGCTTCCAATCATGGCCCTATTTAAACCACGCGCACACAGACCATAGTTTAAAATGACTCACAAAACCATGTTTGAATGCATCAATCAAACATAATTATATGTACATCGGAGCGCAGTGTAGCCTCTCACGCCACTCGCGCGCTTTTAGAACTACGTGCTTTGCGCCGTGTCATTCACACGGTCTAATGACGTAGATGTCGCCTTAAATACAGGGCGCAGGACGCAACAAATGTCATTTTAAACTATTTTTTATCGATGCCTGACATGGTGCAGCCTTCAACCACAGCAACATCAAAAAGATGACGTGATGCATGACTTCTTGTGGAGAAAGGCTGCATGTGTATGAAGTCAAAGTACTCATTTGTACAAATGTCAAAAAAAAAAAATTAAGCAGAGACACTTTCCTGCTTTGGATTATAACCTAAAAGGGTAAACTAAACACCATGAACCTGGTCACACCTTTGTTGTTCTTGCACATTCAGAAAAGATGGTTAGGTTTTTAAAGATCCTGTGCTACTCTTTTTGGAACAAAATGCACAAGTATGCTTTTAAAAAAAAAAAAAACCTTAACGTCCCTTTATTTCTCTCCATATTAGCAGAGGTGAGTAACAAGCCAGGGGGGGTAATCTCCTTATATGAGGTCACAATAGGGAGAACATCTCGTCTCATAAGCCCTGGACAAATAACAGTGAATGGCTTTTGTTTCTACACAGGATATGTGGACTTGGATTTCTAAAAATGACTAAAAGGTGATTTTTTCTTTAAATAATAGAGCCTCTTTAATTATGCTCAATGGGTTTAGTTACCTGAATTTATCCTTTTTATAGTGAATAAGATTATTGTGGATCCTACGGTGTTACGGAGGTTTGAGGAACAATAGCTTAAGTCTTAAGACTAATAGACTTTCACATTATGAGGTATGCTGCAATGAGCACATGGACTAGAATTTAAACACAAAAAAGTTAATTAAAGAAAATGAACCATTTCTGTTACTTCCTGAATAATTCACTGACTCATTTGTCCCAAATTAACTTCTTTAGGTGAAAAGAACATGCCCGTCACTGGTAGCAATTAAACCACCCCAAAAAAAATCAATCACTATTGTGATAAAATCCACAGACTATGGTACCATAGCCTACTTGAATATCCTGTAAGAACACCATTTCTAACTCCAGGCATTAGACCAGAATTCCTACTATGCAGACAGCGGAAATTCCAGAAAGCTCTGGAAAGTTCTCTAAGCCAAATCAACACCTCGACACAGCTCCACTTTGCGCCGGTTACACGCCATCAGCGTCTCCAGTTATTCTTCCTTCACTCCCTCTTTTCCCCTCGCTCTCGCTCTCTGAGCTTTTAGGGGCCCTGCAATTACAGACAGAAGCGGCAGCCAAAGCTGTGGAGGTGATGGGGAGCACATGTGAGGGCAAATGTCACCCTGCTAAGTGAATGGGGTGGAACCAGACCCATTCAGGGAGCTGGAAAATGGATATCAGTCATACGGACATCCACAGCAGTTGCATTTAAAGTAGTCACTCTCCGTTGCGGATTTCACAATCTTTTCACATTTCCCAAACCAGAAAAAAAAAACAGCGAGTCAGGATGCATTTGCCATGATGCCAAATTACAGATTTATGTCTGCATGAGCAGGCTTTATCGCTTTATTCACTTTAATTCATATGTTTCTATAAAAGTGCATGCTTGCGCTATAACTAAAGCGGCATCTAATTACCCTGGATGATTATGTTTTAATCAAGCTTTATGGGTTTACTCACATGAAATTAGACTTCACTAATGATCAGGATTCTTTTACCACAACGATCTTCTGGTGTTACTGAGGATTAAGGAGAAATAAATAAATTCTTAGGCCGATAGTTTATTGAGAAAATAAAAAATAAAAAAAGTTCCCCAATATACCCTATGCTACCATGGTAACATGGTAAACATTACAGCATTACATTTTCCCTTCACTGGAACCAAGAGGCTCAGACCTGTGTCAGCCTTTGCATAGAGTGAACTTCATGACGCCATTGTGTTTTAAGATTGAAGTAAAATAACTCAACCCCCCTCAAACATCCTCTGGGATGCCCTGGAACACGGACCGCAACTATGACCTCCTCAGTATCTCACTAACTCTACAGCCACGCTTCAAGATCTAGCAGAAAGACTGCCTGAGAAGTTAAACAACACACACACACACACACGCACACACACACACACACACACACATACATACATACACACACACATACATACACACATACATACACACACACACACACACATACATACACACACACATACACACATATACACACACATATACACACACATATACACACACATATACACACACATATACACACACATATACACACACATATACACACACATATACACACACATATACACACACATATACACACACATATACACACACACACACAGTACTGCGCAATAGTCTTCAGCCAGCACCCATTTCTTATTTCATGATTTGATACCAACGAGCCAGACTTTCCCGTATTTTTAAGGTGTACTTTTGAGGAATAATTCTCCAGGCTTCCTGAAAGTCTTTTTATAGCTCTCATTTTTCAGTCCAATCCCTGTACCTGACCAGTTTCACAGGAATGTTGTTTGTTTGTTAAGCCACACTGTGACCTATGAATCATTCAAGCATAGAAAAGTACCTAACTAAACAGGTGCAGATGATGACGGATGATCAGGCCGGTGATTAGTATACTGGCAATGCTGAATACTGAGGGGTTGGAACAGACGAGAGGGGAAAAGAGGTTGGGACATAAACAACCGACATTTAAATCACATCTTTAGGCACTTTCCAACTCAAAAAAAGAATCACATTTCTTTCATTTTATTTAATGAAAGAAATGGGAAAATGTGGTCTCAAGACTTTTGGACAATTCTGTATATGTGGGATGGAACACTGAGCTGGGCAATTAATTGAAAATGTACTGAAACTCACATTCAGAACCTCTAAATCGACCTAACAACAACTGACATAGACAAGATTATTGGGATTATCATCATTTTAAATTGTTAATACTTTTCCCCTCGGTGTGTGTGTGTGTGTGTGTGTACTGTGTCCTTAAAAACATACTACAGAGTGTGTAGTCACATGACTGCCACACCCAGTCTTCAACACTGAAGCATTGGAAAAACATATCCCAGGTTTAATATTTCAGCATATTCACAATACAAACCTCGTATGGAGAAAACAAATCATTCATTAATTGTAATCAAGTCAAAATGTTCAATTAACCGCACTACTGGTTTGATGTTGTATCTCTCAGCACTACTATGAAACGCTTTTAATTAAGCCTGGCGTAAATCTTCATACAGTATTTGCTTCACTAATAAGACTTCATCGTCCTCCATGTTTGTTTTTCTTCCCTGTTTATTTCATATCCCAAAAAAAAAATGAGCCAATACGTTTTACTACTATATCAGACTCAGAAAAGCTAAAGTGGTCTTGTCTCAATTCTCTCGTTTCACTAATTAGCGCGAGCAGTGCTAAAAGCGTCCGCAGTGTCACACTGTGCTGTCCATCACACCCTGAATAAGCTAAACCTCTAACACACATTATTCATGCTGGGTGATAAATCATGTCCTTGAGAAATGTAAGGGATTTTCCAAGGGGTGTGGATGTGTACATGTGTGTGTATGTGCGTGTCCATGACAGCATCAGCAACTTTATAATTCAAAAGCTGTGACTATCAACACATCCCCGAGTCCTCACACACCCTTCCTCCGGCTCACCTGCTAATGATATTCTGCCATACGCAAGGGATCTCTCGCTCTCTCTGTCCTCTCTCCCGCTCTTGCTCCCTCACTCACACACACACAAAACCTTGTTAGTCGAGGCTGAAGCAGGTGAGATTGGATACAGACTCTGTACTTGCTCGCACAGAATTACATTATTGATCAGAGCACAGATAGGGTTATGAAGGATTCATGGGGTGTCAGTATTGCCAAATTTATCTGCCAGGATGTGTGCGCGTGTGCGTGTGTGTGTGTGTGTGTGTGTGTGTGTTCGTGTGTGTGCGCGCGCGTGTGTGTGTGTGTGTGTGTGCGCGTGTGTGGTGAGTGACAGAGATGAAGAGAGACCGAAAATGTGTTTACAGTAATAATACACTAATAATAGTAGTAATTATCTGGAACAGATCGTGTTATCCAGGTTTTTTTATGCAAACGGTTATAAACCTGACAAAGAGATCCAGCTGTACCTGCCACCCTGTTACTGAAAAAAAAGGATTATATAAAATTATGAAGCAAATGAAATAATGACTATATTTAACTTGATCTAGCATAAAACTGCATAGAGCACAACCCAAGGGTTTAAGACCTGGACATCACTATAAAGCTAATGCAATGCTACTGGGTGAAAGAGCTAAACTTTTGGACTGCAACGGGACCGAAAGCATGTTTATGCTAACAAGTTAGCTTCCTCTATGAAAACCAAAATTTTATTGAAAAACTCGCAACCACAAGGCTGATATAATAAATAAACTAACAGGTCATAGATTTCAAAAGACCCGGCCACATCGCTTGTTGATTAGCTTACTGATCAAAACGCGATTATTAGATCACCATTACTGAACATGAGAGAGAGATGTCTATGTGGAAGACTGAGAGAGAGAGAGAGAGAGAGAGAGAGAGAGAGACTGGTTTTTCTGACTCTAATCTGATGCTTTAATTTGAGCATGTGGCCGCAGGAGAGTCACAGTGTGTGCCAAGTGTGTGTAACAAAGTCCACTGCTGAGCTGGGCCGTGTGACGAACTGATTTACACACGCACACACACACGCATGCAGATAGGAGCTACTGAGAGTTTCAACACAGAGGAATGTGGAATGGCTGATAAGCCCGAGTAGAGCAGAGGTGTACGCTCCAGACACGAGACTCTAAAATAAACTGACTTTAAAGGAAACCTATTATGCAGAACTTACTCTGTTAATCATTTGTAGACATTTAGATAGGTCTTTAGTGTGTGTATGGGCATACAAAAGAAAGAAATAGAGCAAATAAACATAAGGGGGGGGGGACAAAAAAAATTAAATAAAAGATTTCCTGCTTTTTGTTCTTCTTCCATGTTTGTATAGACCGGGGCTTAAACAAGCCAATTCGATTTTCCCCCTAAAGTGACCTCATATAGAACGATGCCTTACACCGGTTTGTTTCTTTGCACCGCCTAGCTCTGATCTGCCTTCCTTTACCCTAGGTGGGGCGTGGCTCAGCAGTAGCTCATGCCACTTCATATCCACTTCAAAACGTTCACCTTAAGATCAATATATCCAAATGTACACCAGATAATGTAACTGTCTATTACATGAACAAACTGTATACTGTTCGATTGTGTTCAGCATTATGCCTTGAAAAGTTCGCACGGGAGTTTTTCCCGTAGTTATCCAGCATGTCTTATCGATCACTCTTTCTGAGTCAGATATGAGGTGTTAGAAGCGAGACATTACGAATTTAAAACCGTAGATTCAGTTTGAAATAAACTGTGAAGTGCGATTGCGCCGCAGAAGCAGAGGGCGCTGAACAGCTGGCAGAGCGAGTAATGGTGCAGTTTCTGAACAACCGATCATTCCTTTCAATGAGGATGAAAAGGAAAAAAAAACATCATAGCAAAAGATCGATAGGGAAAACAGCATGAAATAACAGGTGGTATAAAGATCATTTAAAAAACAAATCTGGAAGGATTGCGACAAGCCTCTCAATCTATAGTAAATTATTACTTAAATCAATCTATATTTACTATATACCTAAAAACTCACCATCTGTACTGCTTTATCATGTATTCAGGGCACCTTGGGGGGGGGGAGATGCAGGACTGAATGGGGGCCTGACTCCAATCAGCCTAATCTGCAGGTCTTTGCACTGTGGGAGGAAACCGGAGAACCCGGAGGAAATCCACCAAGCACGGGGAGAACATGCAAACTCCATGTGCACACAGAGACGGGAATCGAACCCAGACCCTGGAGGTACAAGGCAACAGTGCTTATCTAAAAACTACACACACACACATGCACAGTATGTATGTGTATATATATATATATATATATATATATATATTAAAGTGAGATTTAGTAGTGCATGGCACATGTTAGTGGTTTCCTTTAGTGGTGCCTTAGTTAGAAACAGAGCCTAAGGAAACCACGGGAACCACATTTATGTATTAAAAATAAATAAATAAATAAATACAGTAGTGTAGTGATTAGCACTGTCACCTTGCACCGCCAGGGTCCGGGTTCGATCCCCGGCCAGGCTTGTTTCCCGTCTCTGTGTGCATGGAGTTTGCATGTTCTCCCCGTGCTTGGTGGGTTTCCTCTGGGTACTCCGGTTTCCTCCCACAGTCCAAAGACATGTAGGTTAGGCTAATTGGTGTTCCCAAATTGCCCGTAGTGTGTGAATGAGTGAGTATATATGTGTGTGTGTGTGTGTGTGCCCTGCGATGGATTTGCACCCTGTCCAGGGTGTACCCTGCCATGTGCCCCAAGTCTCCTGGGATAGGCTCCATGCCCCCTGTGACCCTGAATACAGGATTAAGTGATATAGATGATGAGTGAGTGGGTGGGTGGGTAAAACCTTATAATTAGGGCTGGAATCACGAGGGACCACACGATACGATAATATCAGGATACCTAGACGTTGTTTCAATTTGTATTACGATTCTATAATATTACTTTAAATCAAAATAAATATCCTAATCCGATTTTCATTACGATTTTCAACAAACTTAAATAATTTGCTCCTACTACGTCAATAGTTTAGAACGCACCACCTGCAGGATCACGAAGGAATGGAACCATTTTACCACTTCAAATGCCGACAAACATAGTATATAATTAAAAAATAATCAAATGATTTGGGATTTTGGAGTAATACATACATACACTACACATACTGCATCAAATTTCATCACAGCAGATAAGCATCTAACCTAGAGATGAGGATCGGATGCTTTTTATTACCCTGAGGGGTTGGACTAGTGAAGGAAACACCACGCTGGGTCAACAATGAGGAGAAATATCACTGCTACACGACCGACGTCTGGATGAGATTGTGGGGGAAGAATAACAAAAATATCCTCGTCTATTACACGCGTGTAGGAAATCAGGAATGTTAACAGTATTTGCACAGGCGCAGGCATTTCCACCCGGGGTCAGCCAACTGATTTAAATCCTTGACCCAAACCCGGGCGTGTCTCTTGTCTCTTGTATTTGGAGACTGGTTGACAGAAGGAGGATCTGCTGTCGACCGTGCTGCAATCAGCAATGCCTGTGCAGAATCTGATCGGGTAACACTCTTTCCACAGACAAGTCTGACACTGAAAATAGCACGTCGCTTCTGTTACAGCCCGTGCGGTGATTCCATTGCCGGAACGTTCCTGAAAGAACCTGTGGTTTCACGGCGGGCTTCGTTTACACCCCTTGATTGATGGGTCTGTTGTGATTCGTCCTAATGGAATCAGCTTTTCTTAGACAGACTTGCATAAACTGTAAATTAACATCACTCAATCTGGACAGCAGTCAAATATCCCACAGAGATCAAGAATGTTTCTACAGCTATTTATATATTGCACACTGTGTGTGTTTGTGTGTGTGTGTGTGTGTGTGTGTGTGTGTGTGTGTGTGTGTGTGTGTGTGTGTGTGTGTGTGTGTGTGTGCGCACACACGTGAGTTTTGTATCTCTTCAGCTATGTTTACACAGAAAATTTGATTAAAACTATTCTGATTAAGAATTCTTAACTTAATTACGTTAAGAACTGATTCGATAAGGTGCGTGTGTGTGTGCGTGTGTGTGTGTGTGTGTGTGTGTGTGTGTGTTGACATGCTCAAAGCTTTTAATCTGAATAGAACTGCACAAAGCGGTTCTGCCCGCTGTGAAGCGTTTAAATCTGCCAGAAATATTAGAAGAAGAAGAAGAAGAAGAAGAAGAAGAAGAAGAAGAACTTTGATGTTAGGTTACTCTTGCCATCTATTCCAGTAAATCCCGCCTTCTGGTAGGACTGCTTACAAGAATTCAATCTGAAACATGATTGGATAGATGCTTTACTCAAAATGTAAAATGTGAGCCAATCAGTGCTTCTTGCTCAGACGAGCCGGAGTCTAAAGTAAAGACAGGTGAGACAGATTGGTTTGTTCTTAAAAGTTCTCTTCTTGGAAACTCATCACACCACCCAACGTAACAAACGTCGGTCAAACATGCACACAAATAATATGATTACTTCAACAAGAGAGAAATGACCAGATCAAGTGTGTACATGTCAAATATTCACCCATGAATAGATTATCCAAGATTTACACCCCCTTCTCGTTCCGATCGGGTCAGATGCTCTGACTGAGGCGTTTGCATGACCGATTTTCTTCCGATAGGATAAGAACCCATGAAAATGCACCTTGTGTCTCTCTGTCTCTTTACATCTCTCCATCTATCTCGCTCTTCTCAATCTCCGTCTTCATCTCCCTGTCGTGCTGTCTCCCTCACCCCATGTTTCATTTCCTCTCTCTCCATCTCTATCTCTCGCTGTCAGTCTCACGCTGTCTCTCATGTCTGCCTGTCACTCTCTGTCTCCTGTCATCTCCTCCTGTGTCGGTCTCTCTCGTCATCTTTAGGTCTCTGCTCACTTTTGAGCAGCTCTCGGAGTAAGCCTAGCAAAAGAAATAAACGTTTCACAACTTACATGGGAATTGTGAAAATAAAGTTCATTCCCGTTATCCTCATCAAGGCCTGCTGGAACCATGTTTTTTTTTTTTTGATGGTTTCTGGTTTTCTAAATCTTGGGTGCATTAGTGTGCCGCACCTAAAACGCAAGAGCTGGCAACTCTTTATTTCCATATGCTTTTGTTTAAAATCAATGGCGTTTTAAATCCTGGGATCAGCGAGGCAACGACATGGAACAAGAAACAGGAAGAGAGACAGAGAGAGCGATGTATTAATGTCAAGAGAAGCAAGCAGGAAATTAAATCCAGAACTTGAGCCAAGTATGCAGTCTTGCTCTTAGACAACAGTGTCTGGAACAAAAAAATATATATATACAATCCTCATGTTATTGCTGATCTGCAGCACTAACCACAGTCACGTCTCTTATCTCTTTCACACACAGGCACATGTACACACACACACATACAGGGCAAGTGGCTGAGAGTAACCAAACGTGTTCTTCCAGATATCGCCCAATCAAAACGGAGAATAACATGCAACGCTGAAAATCCCAAAAATACCACTGAGGGAACAAAAAAAGAAAGAAAAAAACTGCACACACACATTCGTATACTCCCACTCGCTCTGTTTTTGTTTCCCGATTTCTTCCAACTCTCCAATTCTTTTAACTCGATCCCAGAAATAAAACTCTGCTTGGGTATGAGCAAGAGCAAAATGGAGGAGCAAATCAAAAACATCACGATTCCTTTGGCAAGCAAAATGCGTCATCATACACACTTGTTTTTCATCAGGCCTTTTTAACAAAATGCCTCCTTTTAAACCAGTGAAGCTGTATTGTGAAAAGATATCCTAATTAGCTGTACATGTTCTTAATTCAATATTTACAAAAAGCCTAGGGATAAAACTGATACCTGACAGCGTCACATTAATTTCAGCTTACAGTGGAACTCCAGACTTCTATCAGTTCTGTCCATCAGGCATTTGGTCCTAATCTCAGAGCGTAACATGGTATATAGTCATCATGGGAAATCTCTTCAAGATCAAGATCAAGCCCAGAGTCTTAACCCACATACAGAACCATTCAAAACTTTGGACACCCATTCTATTTCGATGTTTTTTATTATTTAGTGATTTACTTTTCTACATTCTAAAACAGTACTGGAGCCTTCACTCTCTCACTCACAAACTAATCTTCTATACCGTTTTATCCTTTGATAAGGGTCATGGTGAGCCTGGAGCCTATCCCAGGCACAAGGTGGGGTACACCCTGGATGGGGTGCCAATCCATCGCAAGGCGCACACACTCACGCTCATTCGCACACTATGGGGCAATTTGTGAACACCAGTTAGCCTAATCTGCTTTGCATTGTGGGAGGACAACGGATTATGCGGAGGAAACCCACCAAGCACAGGGAGAACATCATGCGAACACCATGCACACATGGACCAGAGGCGGAAATGGAACCCGGACCCTGGAGGCATGAGGTCACAGTACTAACCCCCAAGTCAATGCGCCGCTGACTGAAGATTTCACATCTATGTTCTAATATGTTGTTCTAACAACAAGTACAAAATCAGTTACTTTAAGACATGAAGGATATTCTGGAACAGTTCGTGCAAGAACCGTATTGTCGAATGGATTTGCAAAACCCATCAAGCACCATGATGAAACTGGTTCTCATCAAACCCATGCCAGGAAAGCAAGACCAAAACTTCTCTCTGCTGCAGAGAAGTTCAATAGAGTTACCAGGCTCAGAAATCACCAATTAACAAACAGCACCTCAGATTAGAGGGGTTATAAAGGATTAGGAGGAGACGCATCTCAATATCAACGGTTCAAAAGAGATTAGTGCATATTTTGGACACCTTTAGCATGGTTTGACAATGTAGAAAGAAATAAGAATCAGGAAAGACTGGTACTGTGCTTACCTCCAACTGTGACCTTAATGTTTAACCAGCAAGAAAATTCCTGTAAACCACTCAGGCATGCGAAACCATATCTTAAAAATCTTAAGATTTCATTTAGAAACTACCAAACTGGCTCTTCCATATAAAATGGCAACATTAGTAGATCTTGAGATTAAAAATAAAGCAGTGTACACATGGAGCGCTGGTTTCCTTTGTGAATTTTTAAGAAGACAAATATCAAGTGTAATTTGTATACAAATGCGGAGTTGCCCAAACTAATCACATTAGTTGTCTGAGCATTAACCATTTTCAGAGATCTGTATAGCCGCCTCTTACCGTTTTAAAAATATCTGGGTTCCGGAGGCACAACTTCATAATCAATGCTCGATAGAATCGTGAATGTCTCGACCCAGGAGACGGGGCTTGTTTTGTCTGAGCAGGGTTTTTTGAGCATCTTCCCACACAATATTTACTTGATTTGGGGAAAAAAATTCTATTTATTTATGCCAAATTTGTAGGAGCTCACAGTTGTTACCAGCTTTTCAGTGCCGTCACACAGGATGTCACTTTGTCATTCAGAGTGAGAATGTGATTCCTGCACCTCCGGATGTCATTAACAAATTGCAAAAGGCTATCATTATGTCTTCGCATAATGCTAAGCTACTGTCGGATTGCTTAGAATCGGCTTGGGTGTGACGTCTCTCAAAACCCACTGCCCGTTAGGACGTCTCTAAAATCAGAGGCAGACTGTTGATTTGATTCGATTTCTGGCCATTGTGATTTCATTTCAGTAGCAGTCGTGTTTATTGTCCGATTCATCTCAAGCAGCTCCAGTTCTTACACAAGGGTACAATGCAACTTGGTCGATCTTCTCTGAATCGATCGGCTGGTTTTCAATTCAGAAACGATTCATGCTTGGCATTTATAATCACTAAACTTATTAGGTAAACTTTCAAATGATAAATGGTCTAAAATTAAAGGAATTCCCTAAAATAGAGCAGAGCTTTTATGGAAAATACCATAAACCGCTTTGAATTTTGTGCAAAAAGTCAGTTTCTTTTTTATGGTTTCTTTTTCTTTTGAGTTTATGGACGGTTGATCTCATTACACTCCCCTGCTGGACTGGAGTGTGGACACTGGAGATGGACATTAATCAAAATATTTGTAAGGGCTTTTAATACTTCAACCGCTTGAGACAAATCAGACAATAAACAGAATCGAAAACTGCAATAACCCTAAACAAAACTGAATGAAACATCTCTCGTTTATAATAAAAAATACTTTTAGTAGTTTTAAAAAATTCTAAAACAATTACAATTTTGTAACATGCATTGCTGCTTGTTTAAATGTCATGGATCTTACAAATCTTTTTCTCCTTCCAATCTTTTTTTCTCCATTCCAGTTCGTGAGGTGACAGTATTGCTCCAAAAATTATAAACCCAACATAAAAAAAGCAATAATCTTGCAAAACAAAAGTATGTTCCAAGTACTTTGTGGAAGATGAAAGCTGTTTCTATTTTCGGGAAAAGCTGTGGTATATTTTCCTTTTTTTTTCTCTCTAATTTAATCGTGTCCAATTCCTCCCCGTCACTAGGGGGCTCCACATTAAGCTACTACTACAACTCAGTCGGGAGGGCTGAAGATTATCACGTTTCCTCCAAACCATGTGACGCCATCTTTTACGCACCATTGGGGCGGAGTCACACACTCGGAGGACAGCGCTATCCGTTCCTTCCGCTCCGTGAGCTCACAGACGCCCCTGATTGGCTGTACAGTCGTGATTAATGTGGGAGCACTAAGTACCTCTCATCCCTCCTCTCTGAGAGAGCTCGGCCAATCGGCTCCCTCTAGACCTCCGGATGCGAGAGGTTACAGCATCACCTGGGAATCGAACTCGTGATCTCCGGATGAAAGCGCGAGCACATTACCATTGCGCCACTCGGAGGCCCGTCTGTGGTATATTTTTAAAGGATTTTTCGACCATTGAATAAACGTTAATTGATTTAATCAATTGTGTGAACTGATTCCGAATCATAAACTGACGCATCGATTCAATAAATCAAATAAACTCCCAAAAGATTTCTGAAAGAGGGTATGAGATGAAATCACTGCTATGAAGCTAATTCACGAGGATGTAAATTTCGGAATTATCAAGCATACACAGTGCATGGTGTGGCACAAACTTTATCACACAAACCTGTTGCTGGTGTCAGCATTTCCCTCCAACAGCATACCGTGTTGTAATTAAGAGTTAAATAGTAAAACCAACAGCAGTTATTATTCATAGGGGAAAAACAAACCAAAAGGATTTGGAATAAGAATAATATAAAATGCACAGAGAATAAGTGGACATTTTGCTCCTTGAAGATTAACCACACTACTGTACTCAAATGAAACCTCTCTTGAAAGCTCAATCAAGAGACGAGTTTTTACACATCCCAAACGAACACTTTAAGGAGCTTTTGATAATGCTGCATAACCAAAAAAGTATATTAAAAAAAAACGTCATGTCACTGATCCATGCAGCCATCTGTTAATGTATTTGTGACAGACTGTTTTGAAAGAACAGACCATGTTTTCATTCAGAAGATGACTATCCTCCATATGCAACGCTAAACACTGCCAGGAATACAAATGGAAAGAAGTAACTCTGGGAAACTCTGATGTCCTTCATGTTCAGTTTAGCGTCAACATCGGGAACCTCTTCTCACCGATACCACGCGGAACCGGCTCCGTGACTCACACAGAAGATTTCAACTCTCCTTGTTGTGTAGAACGCATGCAGCACTTTGTCTTAACAAGCTACCTTTCTAAATCTGGCATCAATTAATTACCAGCTCACGAAACAGCTGAGGCTACAAATCGTGTTCCAAACACTGCTTAACGAGAGGGGTCGGGGTATTGTGCTCATACGATATTATATGTCTGCACAAACCTAAACCGCATCATGGCATGGCTCATCATGGTGTTGGCTATTACTTAATCCAACAAGCCAGTACATTGAAAAACATGACAGCAAACATACGAATATCTACTTTAGCTTCTTTTAAACAAATCTCTCGAACTCTCTTTCTAAACAAAACTGCTCAACTGTGTCCCTGCTTTTTTTTTTTGTATTTTTTTATTTGCTTAAAACCAAACCGCAACAAACCAGTACACAAATGTGTGGAGAGAAACAGATTGCAGTCCAGATACGTTTACAAAAGATATTAAATGTGGGTGGAGCCTATAAACCGGAGGCTTTCGAAGATATTACTAGATTACCAAACGGTTCAGTTTACAAAAGATATTAGGGATTTGTACCATGCAAAAATAAAATGGGGTCATTCCTATGTTCCTTGGGTCCCATGTTCCCCTATATAGCACAAAATGGAAACCTGAAAAAGTTGTCCCAATGCTCTCTATTTGTTTGATGAAATCGTTACTAAAAACCACCAGAAGCACATAAAAATGATAAACATCAATTTTGTTGCATTTAAAAAGTTTTGCTCCTTGTTCCATTAAAATAAATGGGATTATATTCAAGAAATCTTGAGATGGGTCATATTTTTAGTATAGAATGATTACACGAGTGCTGTTGTGCTAGATATATTCAGCTTTACAGCACAAGTTCGAGTGCGATATTTCTTTTATACAACAGTTCCACAAATGCCATTTGGTATCAACAGTGTATAATTTGTTTCTTTATTTAATCAGTTATTATGCTACAGCAGCACATGTGGCAGAGTCGGCGGCCCACTAGTGTAATTAACAGGGGTAAAAGACATTCTAAATTCTTACTAAGTAGTTAAAAGGTGAAGAGGGGAAAAGAATAAATAAATAAACAAACAAACAAACAACAAGGTGGTAGTGGACAGTCCTGTAAAACTGTGTTTCTATAGTTAGTTAGCTTTGTAGTCATAATTAAAGAACACAATGGCTCAGATACAATCTGGATCGACTTTGAAGCAGTTATTAAATGCACTTTTTTTTTTTATTTACTAACAATGTTATCAGATCTGTTTTCTTCCTGAAAGCGCTTATGTGACCGTTTTTTGGCAGCCGTTCCGTACACTCGTGTAATTGCCTCTCGTCCTATCAGAATGCTCGGCTGGAACCAACTGTGTGAACAGAAAAATAGACTTTGGAAACATAGGACCCTTGGAACATAGGCACACACAAACATCTTGTTTTTTTTAACCACTTTGAACAATAATCGAGTCGAAACACAGAAAATGATATAAATGCCTGGTTCCTTCTTTGCTAGTATATGCACCTAGACAGAACCACAGGCTGGCGCATTAGGTTATAAGCAGCGCTACCATGGTTAGCGGGTTTAATATTACTGCACTTACTACCACAGCAATGTGCTACAATAACAGCATGCCAGCGGCGAAGTAAGTCCTCAAGTCTCCGCAAAAACCACCGAGCACTAAATAATCAATGCAGCCCATGGCTTTCCTTTTCTTTACACTATTAAAAAGGCACCTTTGTGCTAGAGAAATCTGTGGGCCTCATTAAAAAAAAAAAAACGCTGCACAACGAGAGTTATTATGTGCCGTCCCGGAGCTATGTATACGAGATTTTTTTTAAAAAATGGCTGATGTGAAGACTACTCGAATCAAAGCGATTCTCAGACAGAGTACGACCGCAACGTGTTGGACGGACGCTGCTCTTTCTGAAGTGCTGCAAAACCAGAAGAACTTGACTGACTCCAGGCTGGAGTGTGTACCCTCCTCCAGCTTCCGGTACTCCGTGGAAGAACTGTGTAGGCTCCGAACGAAGACAAACATGTGATTACGCTGTTGTCCAAATCAACCCGCTGAAAATTAGGTGCCTTTAAAAGCAGTGTGGGACGTATTATTTTCAGTAAAGTCAATTACCTGGCTCTGGTCTCTTTAGAAGTGTGTAGGCGTGTGTGTTGCAGGTGGGGGTTTGGATATGGAACTGTTTTTCTGAACTCTATCTGAGGCTCTGTACAGGAGCAAGGTTTTAATGAAATTCCCTGATTTATGCCACATCGGTACACTGTGATTTGTAACAGACCTGTCCTGACTGTTGCAGCGGCTCTTTGTGCCAGTGACTGGTGAGGGTTCTTAAACAACACGGGCACAGCCTGTCAAAAAGACGTATCGCGCTCATAGTGCTTCTTGTGCCGAGACACACTGATACGGTCTCTGCTTCCGTGAACAAGTAGAATGAATGTTCATGGAGACAAACGACAAAATGGGCATACGCGGCACTAAATTTGAAGATTATGGATTACGTCTCACGCGTACATAAAAAAAAAAAAAAAGACTATTAGGACTATCTGTAGACCTGATGATTTATGCAATCAGCCAATCATGCGGCGGCAGCGTGATGCAGAAGATCATATACGTATGGGTTAAGAGCTTCGGTTCATATTTGTCATATATCAGAATGGGAACTCATCAGTCTCTATGACTTTCACCGTGGTATTGTTGCTGCTGATGCCAGATGGACCGGTTTGAGTTTTTCTGCTGATCTGATGGGATTTTCACACATTGATGCGAAAACAACGAAAGAAAAAACTCAGAGTAGCAATTCTGTGGTTGGAAACAAATTGTTGATGAGCAAGGTCAGAAGATAATAGACTGGTTCAGACTGAAATGAGGTCTATGATAAGGAAAATAAGCACTTTAACAACCTTGAGGTGAAATGGATTACAACAAGAGAAGGAGCTAATGTCAGGTTTCACTCCAGTAGGCACTAGAGGAAGAAAAGTAAAAAAAAAAATTTAATAAAAAAACTTTTTTTTTTTTTACGTTCAGGTGTCCTTTTCATGATTTAATGTATTTTTCAAGTTTTGACAAATTGACCCTATGAGCAGGGATAATAAAGTGGTCAGTGAGCATAGCTGGAGTATAATTTATAATATTGTAGCCTTAAGTCCTAAGTAGTGGTTTAATGCACCATTTATCACGCCTGAACCTGCACTCAACTTCTCTCCAATATACAATTCAATTACAAACAAGTTATTACTTATTAACATCTACTGTAGTCAAATGATTGAAGTCCTTAGGTGCATATAGTCACCCTGCTAAAAAAAAAAAAAAAAGTTACCCTTGGTAAAATTGTAACAAAAAAGAAAGCAGAGAGAAATTCCAGCAGTCACTCATGCACAGGAGAGCGAGCTTAAGCTTCAACATGACTGAGTGATAACGCTCGTCCTGCTGGCACCATGCACATGCCCATGTCTCTCTCTCGCTCTCTCTCTCGCAAACACACCCCCACGTCGGCCTGGACCCCTTTATCACATTCCGGCTCTAGTCACACTCTTTAGCGACGGCACGCTGATCGAGTCAGCAGTCAGAATAAAACTCCTCACACACACACACACACACACACACACACACACACACACACACACACAGAACAGGTCACTGAGGATATTCTCTTTAATCTCTGTGCATGATAACATTTATCTACCCACGAGGTTACTGATTAACTGGATGAGCTGGACTTGTCCGTGTGACATGATCAGGCATGCCGCGTGGCAGCGTGACGTATAGTGAGAATTACTAACATTATAAGTTGAACAAAATGACAAAGCCAAGTTTACATGAAAGAGTAAATATATAGTGAATTATTTTTAAGCATTTTTTTTGTTTGGTTTCATTTCAACGATTACAGCAGATTACAAATTCAGTATCTCATTATATTATATTAGTACATTTCATTTTGAGATATTAATAGTATAGTTCAGTGCATGGATGGGGAAGACTGCTGACTTGACAGTTGTCCAGATGATGACTCCCCCCCACACACCCCCAACACAACCCCCGACCCCACAAGGAGGATGATATCCCACAGAAGGTGCTGTCTTGAAGTAGATCGAAAGAAAATTAACTGAAAGGGAAAAAAAATCATAGGAAAAATGTGCACAAATAACAAGGATGACCACATGCTTAAGAATACAGTATTTTCAAGCAACACCATTTAAAGAATTTGGGGTGCGCTTCAGCAGGAGTGGAGGGAGGCTGGAGTCAGTGCATCAAGAGCCACCACAGACGGACATCTTCGGGAAATGGGCTACAACTGTTGAATTCCTCGAATCACGCCACTCCTGAATCAGAAACAACGTTAGAAGAGTATAAAATTCTGAAACTGTATTTGGAAATCAAGGTCCCAGACTCTAGAAGAGTGGAGTGGAAAATAATGCAACTTTCTTGAACTGCAGTTTTCTTAGTCAGAGATGATGTGGTGCAACCAACCAGTTTCAGGAGAATGTTTTTCATTTCTTAATCCACACCGTGATCTATGAATCATCCAAGCATAAAAAAAGGATCTGACCTAAGGCGTGAACCAGTGAGAAACAGATGAGATAACCGGAATGCTAAATGGCTTGAACAGACAAAAGAGGAAATGAGGTTGCTGCTGAGATTGTTACATGAATAACCCATTTTTAAATTGTATCTTTTGGTTATTTGCAGCCTATTGCTATTACTTCAATATGAAAAGATTTTTGCACGGTACTGTACATCATGCCGTGTTCCTTTAAATACCTTCACAATCCCGAGTAAGTTAAAGCAGTTGAGAAAATTCATGAATAAAAACACGGATGCCCACCATAATCACAAACGATCATGTTTCATTAATTGAGGGAGACGTACTGTACATGATCGCCGTTCAGTTAACTGCGCAGGTCAAACCCATATCCTAAACAGCTCAAGCCCGGAGACTGGAAGGTGTGTCATTTCTGGCCATTAGTAATGATTCACTATTTCCACTCATTGTCCATTACCTTCGAACACAAACAAAAACAGCTGACCACAACACCAACAATGCCTATGTAATGACGTGTTTAATCACAGTGCCGATACGCCGTCCAGCAAAACACAAGGCGCAGATCAAACAATGGAAGCGAGTATATACACCCGACCTCAGTAGATAATGATGCAACTCTGGGAATATTTTTAGTCCACGGAACCACGTGTCGCATAGATGAGAGGGCGAATGAATCACATTTCCAGGCATGTAGATTTTATCGGAGGAAAATCTCAAGTTGTGAAACTGAAAGTAAAAAACAGCCTTTTGAATTCCCTGAAATATTCAACAGGTTTAAAATCCAAACTGAGACACACTTAACTCGGAGTAGCTGCACCAAAAAAGATCTGAGTGGAAACGATGATTATAGCGAAAAGTTTCAAAATTGCTGCCGAAACAAAGCAAGGATCAAACGGACGACAAGAGACAACCTCAGATTTTGCCATGCTGTTCTTCACACGTGTATGTGTCACTGCTCCACACGCACTTCTCCCTGATGCGTTCTTTATTCTCAGCAAACTGCTGATCTTCAGTGCAATGCATCCTCAACTCTTTGCTTCTCGTGCTGACAGACAAAAACGGCAGCCCAAAATGAGCAGGCCTTTAAAAAAAACCTGTAATTTTCCTACAAGCTTGACTATAGAAACAAACTTTGCATTTTCCCTAACAGACAACAGTTCATTTAAATCTCAGAGCGCTGCATTAAAGAACCAAACAGCTCAGGATTAAAGGAAGTCTCCCCACTGAAAATGTTAAAAAGATGTTTGTAATGAAATCTCTATAACGTCCTTAGGTTGTTAATCTGTCGTTTAGTTCCTGTGAGAAGTAACAAAAAGGCATTGCTAATGCGCTTCCCATAAGGAAACAATGCTCGGTGACACTCTGCAGCTAGCTCTTCTCTCACTCTAGTTTTCAGTGTCATATTAATGAGAAATCTGACAGAAGGACAGAAGACAGAAAATGTTGGCCTCATAGTTTCAGACTGCAATGCAGCAATTCAAGTTCACTGTGATGGAAGGATTTAAAACAGTTTCCTTATGATAAAATAGATAAGACTTTGTCATTGTACTTGTATAATAAAACTGTGAAGAATAAATCAGAATTCAAAACTGAAAAGAAACAAAGAAATCTTTCTTAATATCTTCTCCCTGGAGAGTTTTAAATAACGTGTGAACGGGGCCTAGGGTCGACTCAAGCTCAGACTGGAATTTCCCAACCTCTGGCTCAACAACAAAAAAAAAATAGTCTCCTTAACTTGGAATTCCTCCTTGGAATGTTGGGAAAACTTATATAATCCTGAGCTCACCCTATAATAACGTATCAATATAGCAGCATATGACATCATTACTTTTAATAGATTCAGACCAGAACTTGCTTTTGATCGATTAACACGTTAGTTTGTTAAATATTAAATCTACAACAACAACCTTTCACAATGTCAATGCACAATAAGCAGATAATTACTAACAATAGTTTTTTGCTATAAAAAAAGACAAGATCTCATGAAGACATTTATGTTTTTGTAAAACCTCCAAGAGTATAATTCATAACTTCGATCTGCCATGTTGACTTGATGTCTCTTGCTGAAAATCAGACTTGTCCGAGTTCCCAAGTAGGAAAATTCCAAGTTGTTTAAAACTGCAAGATAGGATCTTTAAATGATCATACAGTACAGACCAAAAGTTTGGACACACCTTCTCATTCAAAGAGTTTGAATTTGTATTATGGCAAGAAAAAAGCGAGTGTCCATCATTACTTTAAGAAATGAATGTCAGTCAGTTGGGAAAACTTTGAAAGTGTCCCCAAGTGCAGTCACAAAAACCATCTCAAGCGCTACAAAGAAGCTGGCTCACATATGGACCGCCCCAGGAAAGGAAGACCAAGAGTCACCTCTGCTGCGGAGGAGAAGTTCATCCGAGTCACCAGCCTCAGAAATCACAGGTTAACAGCAGCTCAGATCAGAGAGCAGGTCAATGCCACACAGAGTTCTAGCAGCAGACAGCAGACATCTCTAGAACAATTGTTAAGAGGAGACTGTGTGAATCAGGCCTTCATGGTAGAATATCTGCTAGGAAACCACTGCTAAGGACAGACAACAAGCAGAAGAGACGTGTTTGGGCTAAAGAACACAATAAAGAACACAATAAAGAAAACTCTTTGAATGAGAAGGTGTGTCCAAACTTTTGGTCTGTACTGTACATGTAGCAAAATACACACAAACCTAACATTAGCTCATTTAAGCAACACTCCTTAATGTTCTATAGTGGGGCACTGATAGCGTTACTGCCTTACAGGGTTCATGGCTCGATCCTGAGCTCAAACATTTAAAGGGTTTGTGGAAATTGTCAGGTTGAAAACGTGTTGGGTTTCCTTGGTTACTTCGCAACTCATGAAAACTCACTCACTCATCGTCCATAGCGCTTTATCCTGTATACAGGGTCGTGGGGGCCTGGAGTCTGTCCTAGGAGACTTGGGGCATGAGGCTGTGTACTCCATGAATGGGGTGCCAATCCATCACAGGGCACAATTTAGGAACGTCAATCAGCCTAACCTGCATGTCTCTGGGCTGTGGGAGGAAACCCACTAAGCATGGAAGGGAGGGAACATGCAAACTCGGACCCCGGAGGTGCGAGGCGCCAGTGCTAACCGCTAACCCACTGTGCCGCCTGTCATGAGATCATATTTCCTTGAACAAAACTTAAACCAGATTCTCATTACAAAATTCATCTTGAACACCAGTGAAAAATCACATTATTACAAAGTTTAATATGCTTGGCGCGGACTTTTCAATTTAACCAAGCTGTGCAGAAATGTCATCGCCGCTCACCTTTCGGCACTGCAAGGCGTTTAGTGTCAGTTAGAGATCAGATTAGCTTTTAAATACATACGCGCGTTTCACCAGTGCGGCGCATGTCCGGACATGCCGGCTTTCTCCCGCACCTCGAACGAGCAGCTCGTCCTCAGCAATTAAAAGCAATAATGAGAAACCATGTGCTGGAGGAAATGAACTTAATTTGAGGAGAAAATTGCATGTCGCTCCCATTGTGCCCTGGCGCCGTCTCCTCGGCAAACACCATCCTTCGTTCGCTTTTCCCATTGTGCCTCGCACGACCCTGCAATGACTATCCATTTGCTTGACACAGGCTGGAATTAGGGCTCGCAGACAGCTCGATCTCAGTACTCGAATACTTTTTCACACTGACTTTTTTATTTCCCTACGATATTATCGGACACAGAAAAACCATCATGCATAAGATATCCTATATATTTATATACATTACTAGAAGGTTGATTTCTCATGGATGATTTTTTTTAGAGCAAAAACAGAACATGAAATCCTTCAGCAAACGATTTAATGCCTCCAACACGCTAAGCCACATCAGCCCTGCTCCAGATTGTAAACAAACACAAATAAAAGACTAAAAAAAAAAGAAAAGAAAAAAAAAAAGAAAAAGGAAAAGGCAGAGAAAGGCCATTTTGATGAGCTCTTAGATATGAGGGCTGCTCAGGAAATGGGGATGATTGAGGAAGTGTCCACTGCTTATATGTAGGAGGCCGAAGGGCCGGGCGGAATTGAGCAAAACACAGATGTGCACAGTCATAATATAAACTGTACTACTCCATCTGTTTTTTGGGAGAAGACTTCATTAAAATCTGGCCACACAAAAGTCAGACATATAAGCGATCCATGTGCAAGTGGAGAGACAGAGAGAGAGAGAGAGAACAGGACAAACATGCTGTATCCACAGGAAGTGCAAGGAAAGGGCTATGGTCATGTTTCTTGGCTTGAAAGACAAACAAACATAACCATTACTCATGATCGCTCCCACAGATGAAGAGAAATATATTTTACAAAAAGAAAGAAAGAAAAGACAGACAAAAAAAAGAGAGAAAACACAGCTCGTTTCCTCTCTACATTCGACCCCTAATTGGCCAAAGGCATTTCCTCTTCTAACAAATGCATTCATTTTCAGCTTTATCCTGGTGGATCGTGTTGTGGAGCTGATCCCAAGGTGCGAGACAGGATTCGGACCATGGAGCGCTCGACACACTTGTTTGCACCCTCGGATGTTTTATAATTCTCGGAGAACGTGCTCGAAGTGGATTATGAGACAAGCTCAGGATTGAACAAGTGATTAGAGAAGTGTACTCTGGCAAGTTCTTGCACTTGGTGACTTTAATGCACATGAGCCGTGTTGCAGTAATTGCTAGATTTGTTCAAGGTTATTTACATATATTTTTTTAAAGGAGTACCATGTAAGATCGGGATATCAATGGGTCCTGAGTGGAACAACAGAAAATCAGCAAGTGCTTTATAAGAGAACAGGACTGGCCATGCTTTTGATGTCGAAAGGGAGTGTTGTTATTCTTTCACTCCCTTATTAATCACAGTGAAACTAGCCAATCATAAGCCTCGGTCACGTATATAGAAGTGGATGGATAGCCTCCCTGTGAGCTACTCTCTCCTGGGAGCTAGCTGGTGCGTGGGACTTAACCAAGAGCAAACATCTGCAGAGGGGAAAGAGAGAATCCACACATCTAATTTAATCCCTTTTGTTGCTACCGGTTTCGATCCGTCAGCATTATTGCAACACTTGCACACTATCCTCTGTTAAATTTGCAATCTCTGACTCAGTATTAATTCTTCTTTGTTTGTTTTATTTTCACCCTTCACTTCCCAGCTTAAATTACTGTTTATTGTTGGGCTGACCTGTAACGCTCCAACTTACCACCGACATATATTTGTGGCAACGAAAGGATCTTGAGATCTTTAGACAAGCCCTATTGAAAATGTCAAGATCCATTAAATCATGCTCACTTCAAAGCCCATGATGAAGCTTTACCCTTCTAACCTCTGTATCTAGGGATTGACACAAGCTGGCCAGACATGAGGTTTGGCTCAAATGCACATTACTAGGAGAGAAAAATGAAAGTGAAAATGGGTACAGCAGGTACTTAACTGGAAACTTTGAGATTTGACCTTGAATCAATCTGTGCAACATTCAGCCAAGTCAAAACCCTGCTCTAAAGATACACTGCCTTACACCCATCAGCCATAACATTATGGTCACCCTCATAATAATGAGTAGCCACCATTTTCGCCAACAAATCACTAATGCACTGCGTGTTCTGACACCTTTTTTTTTTTTTTATAACAAGCATTAATCTTTTTGCCAATGAAAGCTACTGTAGTTCTTCTACTTGATCTCACTACATGGGCCAGCCTTTGCTCTCTACCTGCATCAGCAAGCTTTGGCCCATCCATGAGCACTTTTGTTAGTTCCCGACAACTGCAGACTGGGAACTGCAAAAGAGCTGCAGTTCTGAAGTAGTCGTCTAGCCATCACAATTTGGCAATCAGTTACAATATCTTGTTACAATGACACCTGGAACGCAGTGAAGAACATGCTTGAAGTTGATGCAAAATAAAAGGGCAAGTGTAAGGATTTAAGTGGCTAGACAACTGGGATCAAAGCAGCTCCAGATCCCATAGAAATATGTCAGAACACACTTTTGGTGGCAAAATAGGGAACCTACTCAATATTACGCAGGCTGTCATAATGTTGATCACTGTATTTTAACTATAGTCTTGAAGAGCAAGAGCATGCTAACTGCTAAACATTAACCAGGTGCTCGAATGAAACTGAAACTGGTACATCCAGAAAATCCCTCATCAATTTACAATGGCAACTTTTCAAGCTGTAATAGGCTTTTCAATTACCAGTTCCTACCCTGTTAAGTGAGTGTCGTCCAATCAACACAACCACTCAGACTACAAACGCACTCTCATCTACTTTCAAATGAGTTTACAGCTTTAGATCTATTCACATACAGACACACTAATTGGTCAAGTCTATAATATTGGCTATACTTATCACTGTTTTAAAAAGTAATTATCAATATTTGAGCGAACACCAATGTTAGCTACTAACATTACTTATGATTGTCGAATGAAGTTGTTCAAGTTCACTAAAATGACACTAAAAGCACTTAGAATAGCTTAATACTCAGAATAACACTGTAAAAGGGAGGTACAGTAGTTTTTATGAGTGACATGTTCTCTGACAAAGCAAACACAAGACATGCTTAATGATGGGAGTTAATACCTCTCCCATAATCCATCATCAGTTAGAGGAATCTGATCAATTATTAACCAGTTTAACTGCACATTGCAATTCTTCCTCGATCATTTTGGTTTTTTAACACAACAACAAACGAAAACTGAGATGAGACGAATACGAGTACATTACAATAGGTCTTGGTGGTTATTTTCACCGACTGTGAAGTTTGTCACCTGAAAGGTGAGCATTATGCAAGCAATCAGGGCCAAATTCCACACATTTTGTTCCATGTAAAAATGCATTCCAATGTTTCAGCTGAGACTCATGTGTGCTACTGAGCTGAATCGTGTTGGAATCCTTGAAAGTTATGATGAATTTACTACCAATTTAATTACAAATGTTCTTTCCCAGTCAGACATACAGCTATACGACTAGGACCTGGTTACCCATACAGCTAGTACCTGGTTAGCCATATGGATAGTTACAGGTAGCCATAAAAAACAATGCTTTGAGCATGAGCAGGTATCGGTAGGACATGTATGTGTGTTTCCACAGTCGTAAGGATGTGCACAAAAAACATGCAACATCCATGTCTTAGGACATAGGTCTTAGAACGATTAAAAGCAATTGATATTCATAATCTTTTTCTTTCCTGCACTTTTTAAAGCTTAAAATGTACTTTAAGTCAACTGTTATTACTGAGTAATAATTGATGATTATCATATCAATAACATAGACCAGAGTCAATATCCCACCCCTACACACACTTTACACATTGAACATACCCAGGTAAGTAATGGCATTATTACAATTTGCAATAATTTGCAACTTCCCATTTGTCACATGAATGCAGAACACCACATTGGAATTCAAACATTACTTCAAACGAAGCTGAAAGAATGAAGGCAAGTGTGTGCTTTAGCACTGAAAAGTCGTGACACGCAAATTCTATCTGACTGCATCTCTACTGTATAGCTAAAAAAATAAATAAACCCAAAAACTGTACAAGACAGAGTTAAAGAAAATCACAGATAGCCATCTTTCCATACTGGCAGGAACTATGAAGGAGAGAAAAACCTGTCAGAAATAAGATAAGATGCCAAACATAGATAAATATTTTCCCTGGCTTTCGGTCTTGTACGTTTTCTTTCCCTCACTCACAATATGTGAGATTTTAAGTTTTGCACAAAGTGACTGCTGTAAACGCAAAGTTGTAGCTGTGTGATGTTAATTAACACATTCAGTCCAAACCTCATGATGACGATGATGATGATTATAGTGGTGATGCTGATGGTGTTTGGAACAGTCTCAGAAGCCGGATGTTTTCCTCAGATCATCATCTTTATTGATTAGTATGATCCAATTTACAGAGAGCCAGTGAAATGTAATCAGCCCTTAAAGCTTTCACTCCCACCAATGTTTACTCATTATTTCGGCCATATATAAAAATTACACGCTGCTGTAATTATACATTACGACTCCAATCTTATGGTCAAAACTTATTCTCTGTAAGGAGAACTACAAGAAACAGTATTATCTGCCCTTTTTGTACCTCAATCGGTTCAGTGTAAAAAAGGTAGATCTTATTACCAAAACACTCCAGGCAGTGATCATGAAGCAGGTTGACAAGTCCCCAAAAAATACTGGCTTATCCGGTATTTTCTGAGACACCAGCAACTTTCGTTTGGTTTGACAAAACGAAAATGGAAAAAAAAAGTTTATAGGCAATAAACTTGAAATGTGGACAAGAAAGAAATCCATTTTATCTGCATTTTTAACTGAGAACTACATTGTGATCTTGATTATATTTGTTGGAAATTTCATAAGGAAACAGAAACTTGTTACTCAGAGCCTGGCACGCAATGTGATTAAAAACACTATTACTTAGTAAAGGCCACGGTATACAAGGGCAAGACACGATGCATATCAAAAACTTTACACAAAGAGACAGAGCTGATAAAATCACGTTAATACAGATAATGGGAGAAATGGGGGTGTTGTGGAATGTTTATAACCTACATTTACTCCTTGTGCTAATGGATGCATGTTTGTGTGTGTGTGTTTTTTTACATCAACTTCTTCATTGATTAGATGAAATTTAAATGGAGTAGACTAGTTCTCACTCACACACTTCCTCACTCTATGCCACTTATCCTGGACATGGTCCCCAGGAGGCTATCTCAGGCTATACACCCTGGACAGGATAACAATCAATCACAGGGCACACAAACAAGCACACACAGACACTATGTGCTAATCTGAATGCCTTTGGACTGTTGGAGGAAACCGAAGAACCCGGAAGAAACCCACCAATCACAGGGAGAACATGCAAAGTCTATAGACACAGACCCAAGGAGTGACTTGAACCCACCACCCTAGATGTGCGAGGGAACGGTGCTAAACCCTACATCTAGCTTTCTGTAGCATTGATTTACTTCAAGAAGTTGCACACCACAACAGTGGTGTAGTGGTTAACACTGTCGCCTTGCCTTGCACCTCCAGGGCCCGGGTTCAATTCCTGCCTCTGTGTGCATGTTCTCCCCGTGCTTGGTAGGTTTCCTCCAGATACTCCTGTTTCCTCCAACAGTCCAAAAACATGCAGATTAAGCTAACTGGCGTTCCCAAATTGACCGCAGTGTAATGTGCCCTGCGATGGATTGGCACCCTGTCCAGGGTGAACCCCCGCCTCATGCACCAAGTCTCCTGGGATAGACTCCGCTACCCTGAATAGCCGATAATGAGTGAGTGACCCATTGCACAGAGGTTTCTGTTGCAGAACACTCTCTTGCTTCAGATGTTCAATGACAAAAACATGTTGAGCAGTGTTTGGTTTTCACTATTTAAAAGCCAATCCTATTTAAGCTAAGAAACAAACCCACTGTTGCCTTAAACCAGCTTCGTCCAGTTAGTAAAACTCCAACCACTGTAGCTTGTAAAACAGCCTTAATGGCACTGAAAAAAACTGCACTTTTATTATTATTATAAAACATTTATACTAAACCTGAAGCTTTGCTTCGTGTTAAACAGTCTACAAAGCATATAGAATAATGTGGATGGAACTTTATATATATATAAACAAGAGCGTTTTTTTATTATTTGTATTGAGTAAACAACAGTGTCAGAACAGTCGAATAAAAGTGCCGAGGCGGATAGAAAACACCTTTCCGTCGGTTAAATCTCTCGCGCTTTGTAATGAGAACGTTTCCAGAAACGCTACAGTAAACAAACAAGCGGCAAACAAGCAAGGAAGCAAACAAACAAACAAGTAGCGCGCGTGCTCACCTTTGAAGTTCTGTCGGTGTTGAGAAACACTGTAGCGCGAGCCTGGGCTCAAAGCAACTTCTTCATTGTATCCTTTGAATTCGTTTTGATCAGGAAACAAAAAATGTCCCTTTTTTTGTTGCGCCGGGAGGAGAGACAAGCTACGCTACACGACTCCGGAGCTGTAAATCCGAGGACTCACTCAGTCTCTCTCTCTCTCTCTCTCTCTTTCTCGAACTGCCAAAGTGCAAAGGGTTTTTTTCCCACCCTTTTTTTTCCTTCCTCGAGATCACCTGACCTCTTGTTTTACAGGTAAGCAGAAATGACGCGGATGTGCAACGCACCTGAGAAGCCAACAGCTAACAAACAGCTCGCGCTCTCTCTCCCTCGCTCCACAAACTGGTTTGCCTGTAGCTGCAGCTTCGCCCCTGAGAGCCGCTCAGGAGAAACAGGAGGGCAGGAAAACTCGCCTGTCTCCCCCACGCCCCCCCCCCTCTCGAGCACCGCTGCTCTGATAGGCTGCTGAGGACCGAGAGGTCGTTTGTGGCGGGTGACAAACACAAAACGCGGAATGCAAATTTACAAGGGAGAACCAGCGAGTCGTGTGAACACACACACACACAAAAGTTATGAATGGTTTAGAGTGAGTGGGCGTGGCTAGCGCGGCCACTTCATTAGGATATAATTAAACGGAAATGGCCGTCACTTGTTAGCATTCCTACAAGTTTACACAAACGGAAAGAGAGAAAACACACTTCCATACTCTCTCTCTCTCTGTCTGTCTCTGTCTCTAATACTGTGGCCAAGCTTTTCACCGCCTACTGGAGCTAAAGCAATCCCTTCTCTTCCCGCTTTAAGCTCATGATCACTGTTTTTAAACGTCGGTTTAATCCAAGTTTGAAACCCCTGAGAGGGTTTCTCAAATCTTCCTCAAGTGGGCGTCGTGTGTTTGAGGAAACTTTAAAGACTGAGCGCGCATTAATCCGTTAAGAGAGTTGGTAAATTGGTGGTGGTCTAGGGGTGTGTGTGTGTGTGTGTGTGAGTGAGTGGAAGAGAGAGAGAGAGAGAGAGAGCTTTTATAGGACTAAATGTACTCACAAATACCTGATTGGTTTAGGCATATACTGTATTTGTGTGTATGAGTGTGAGAGAGAGAGAGAGAGAGAGAGAGATAACAGAGATAACAAATGTCCCCACAAAGATACCAGGATACCAATACTGGACATTCTGGGGATGTTTGATTGTGGGCATGCTTTGATATCTTGGTGTCTACAAAATGTCCCCACAATAATACCAATAGTTGACAGGTTAGATTTTGTGGGGGCATCTGTTTTTTCCCGATATAGAAAATTATGTTTAAAAAAAGAGGTCTAGGAATAGATCTGTCAGTGTGGGCATGCTTATATACCTAGAGATCCTGTTGGTGAGGACCAAGTGCCCCCACAAATATCTAACCTTGTTTGATTTTGTGGGACATTTAGTTTGTGTTTTCTGGTTTTCCTTTTTTTATGTATATGTGTGTGTCTGTGTGTGCGTGAGAGAGAGAGAGAGAGAGAGAGAGAGAGAGAGAGAGAGAGATTGGTCAAATGCCCCCAGAAAAATACCAGAATATACCTGGACATATTTGGACATTTGATTTGTGTGTGGGTGGGTGTCCGTCATTGGCATGCTCTGATAACTTGGTGTCTGCCAAATGTTCCCACATTGACAGTGCAACAACCAATAGTTGGCAAGTTTGACTTTGTGGAGACATATGGTTTGTCTCAGTGTAGAAACATTGCATTTTTAAAAAAAGGTATGTCGGATTTTTGTTGTTGTTGTTGTTGTTGTTGAGGACCAAAATATTCCCACAAATACCTAACCTGTGGGGTAGTTTGTGTGCAAATGTCCCCACAAAAATACCAGTAATGGAAATGTTTGACTTTGTCGGGACAATTGATTTGTGTATGAGTAAGTAAGTGTGTGAGTAAGTGTCAGTCCCTCTTGGTATGCTTTGATATCTTGGTGTTTACCAAATGTCCCTGCAAGGATACCAATAGTTGACACAATGTGGAAAATGGTGTTAAAAAGGGCTCTAGGAACAGATGGGTGTGTCTGTGTAGGTGTGCTTTCATAGCTAGTTATCTTCTTGGTGATGACAAAATGTCGCCACAAGCAAATACTGGTCAAGTATTTGTTTGTTTGTTTATGTTTGTTTTGTTTTGTGTCTGTGACATGACAAATATACTCAATGATAGCAGGATGCCAATACTGGACAGGTTGTGGGGACATCTGATTGCTATTTGATTGCATTTGTAGCTCTATAGCTTAGTGGTGGACCAAATGTTCTAATACTTGACAGGTTGGACTGTGTGTGTATGTGTTTGTGTGTGTATGTGTGTGTGTGTGTGCGTGTGTGTTTGACTTTAGTTTGTCCCAATATGGAAAATGGTGTTGAAAAAGAGGTCCCCAACAAGTTCACTTGGACTGTAGGAGATAGCAGAATGTTAATTAATTAATTAATTATTTTGGTCCCCACTAAGCATGCCCACACTGACACATATACACCCACAACTTCCTTTATGCAGCATACAGCAGAAGTTGTGGGTGTATATGTGTCAATGTGGGCATGCTTAGTGGGTACCAAAAGTCAAGCATATATCGATATCTGACAACTTTAACCTTGAAGGGGCATTTGTTTATGTGTGTGTGTGTGTTTGTGTGTGTCTGTGTGTGTTTGTGTGTGTCTGTGTGTCTGTGTGTGTGTGTGTGTGTGTGTGTGTGTGTGTGTGTGTGTGTGTCAGTCCCTGTGGCCATGCTTTGATATCTTGGTGGAGACAAATATGTGACAAGTTTGACTTTGCAGGGAAATCTGGTTGCCCTTAAAATGGCTTAAATGGCTGAAAGATAATTTGGATTGTGTGTTAGTATAATATTAATTGTCTGCAGTAATGTAAGGTGTGTGTATGTGTGTGTATGTGTGTGTGTGTGTGTGTGTGTGTGTGTGTGTGTGTGTGTGTGTGTTCCAGCTAAAGGATTTGAATGATTTATGATTATGCTAACGTGTCTGAGGGGTGAAAGTGTTGTCCTTGCCCTGTGGACTTGAACAGATGCGCTTTTTTTTCTCTTCCCTCATTTGTTTCTCTCCAGCTGTCAGCATCTCCATCACACGACACACACACATGCATACAATGTTCGTTCTCAGAGCCCTACATACAGAGCCTTCTCATTTTCTATAAAGACATGAGAAAAGGGTGGGGGGGAGCGAAAGAATAATGACGGCTGTCATGAAAAGTGAGACAGGTCTTTACATGCTGAGTATTCTATAATTGGAGCCCTTTGTTCGGGTAGAAAAGCAATAATCTGGCACTTTTGTCCCTCTCAATGGAGCCGTCACACTCCTATTCACCAAATCTTGGAAAATGGCTGAATGAAAGGAGACAGCATCATAACAGTTCTGTTTTATTTTACAGTAGGCTATATGCAGATGAAATCAAAATATTTAAAAATATTCGAAGTAGTTTTACAAAATATTAATCAGGGATATACTGAAAAACTTTATGCTATAAAAAAGTAATAAATAATTAAATAAAATGAAAACATAGATGCCATAGAATAATTGAAAGGGTCAGATTAAAATTGTGTAAGTCTGTTGCCCTCTACTGGTAGGAAATGTAAAAAGAACTAGAATAAACTAGTATTATCCATACATGTTTTTGCATCTGGTATTTTACAGGTATATTGTTTGAATGCTTTTATTATTATTATTATTTGTATTAATTGTTGTGTCAAGAGTTGGTCCACAATGCTTCCAGTGAGACGTGAGGTTAACCCGATGGACAGTCAAACAGCAGAAAGAGACTAGCCTACAGTATATCTTGTGAGGCAGCAGATAAAAGGAAAAGAGGGAGGAGAAGTCTGTGTGAGAGGAAAAATAATGTGACTATTTTTAGACATGCATAATGATCTGATTTTCTTTCCCTTCTTTCAGTGGTGAGCTAAATGAATGCTGTCAATATGATATATTGCGGAATATGTTTTGTTTTCCTGTGTGTAAAATCATTACAGCCGTGCTTTATGAGTCTACAGATGCAAAATCCTGGACATACACAACACACATACGGAATTAGGTAATTCCATATATAACAACACCAACAACAGTAGTCAGTTATTTCAAGACACGAAGGTCAGCTGTTCTGCAGCAGTTTTTGCAAGAACAGTATTATTGTCAAGTGCATTTGCAAAACCCATCAAACATCATAATGAAACTCATGGTTCTCATGAAGACCATCCCAGGACAACAAGACCAAAACTTTCCTCTGCTGGAAAGAGTTAGAGTTAGCAGCCTCAAAAATCACCAATTAACAAACAGCACCTCAGATTAGAGCCGGTACAAAGGCTTCGCAGGGGAGATTACTGTATACATTGTATGCCTTCAGTATTGTCTTATGATGTACAAAGAAATAAAAATCTGGAAAGACCATGAAATTAGAAGGTGTGCAAACGTTTGACTGGTACTGTATGTAGAGAATGTGCCAAGAAGGCATTCCATCACCATCACGCCACCTCTACCAGGGTGCATAATACTGCAAGTAAATTAAGATCAGATAATGTTATTCCAACTGTCTTCAAACTGTCCAGATTCAGTGATCCTGTGCCTGCTTCTTTGAAAGTTTCCTGGAGCTCTTGACCTGTAGCTGCATTTAATCAATCAATCAATCAATCAATCAATCAATCAATCAATCAATCGATCAATCGATCAATCGATCAATCAATTATTTTATTAATTCATGTGTCTATTTATTTGTTTATTTATCAATTGCATGACATATCAGGTGCGTGCCTCATCCATCCAAACAAACAAACAAACAAAAAAAATCAGTTCCAGCACACCTCCTCTTTCAAATTTTAAAGGCTCAGTACATGGACCAGACCATTCAATGCTTTCATAATAACACTGTATTTCACTGTTACAGCCAGCTGTGCAGAAGATACTCCACAAGCCTGAGTCTATATTGTAGGAGGATTTACATCAACATCCTCAGATATCTACACAAGCATTCCTTATTGGCAATGACTTACATATACTGTAAACAATGTCGGTTCATGCAGTACAACTGGTTCATACAACTCTTACTTCTCAGCACTTGTACTATACTATACACCCATTCCTGTACTAATCAGGATTTCTTTTCTTTTTTTTAGAAGTGAATTTAATGCTACTTTCCTCTGAACTTCAATAGAAGTACTACTGAAGGAACATACATAAGAATAGTTTAGTGGAATAGTAGGTAGATCCAGGATTCCATGTTCAAACATGATCTCTTTGGAGTTTTCTGAGAATTTCTGAAATATGCTGCACCTCTGTGATGACTCTGACTATGTCGCTAGTTACTGAAAATTAATAAACTAAGCAAATGGAGTGATATAATATTACATAACGTAACAGCAATAGTATTAGCATAGTGTATCATTATGGTAATGGTTAAAATGCATTATATGAATATGGATTATAGATTATAGACTTTATCTAAAGCTATTTACAAGTAAAAGTTTATACAGAGTTTATACAAAGTTTATAGGCTCTTGTTCAAGGAATCAAAAGTGGAAATTTGTCAATTCAGGGCTTTCTGCTATTTCAGTTTCTTAGGATCATTCTTAAATATTTGCATAACCTTCAGATAAAAAGAAGAGAAAAACTAAATGACATTCTTACTGAAGACATTTAGCTTATTAATTTTTGCTCCTTATTAGATAAATATGACCTCTAGTGCATTTTAGGATATTGGAAAATTAATTGTGAAACCCAACCTTCAAATTTATGATATGTATAGATACGTTTAGTTGTACTTTTGAAGTTTTCACCCTTTGAAGTGGTACCTTAAAAAAAGTGAGTTAATTTTAAGTAAGTTACGCCTTTATTCATCACATATACTGTACACTTCTGCACTGTGAAATTTTTTATTCTTCATATCCTAGCTTTTTTTTTGTTTGTTTGTTTGTTTAAATAGGCTGGGGTCAGGGAGCAGGGTCAGCCATTATATAGCACCACTGGAGCAGACAGAGTCAAGTGCCCAACAGCTCGAATCGCCGACCTTACGATTAAGAACCTTAACACACTGAGCTACCCCCGCCACATTTTTAGTCAAATGTAAATGTAAATGAAAGGACTTGCTTTTACTGGACTAATATTTTGCCTAGGGGATCTCTACTTTTATTTAAGCACATGATCTTTGTACTACATTCACTACTGTCCAAGACTTGATTCAGATAGCCCTTCTTCCTTTCCATATGCTACCATCCTCATTAGCCTCTAGATGTCACTACAGATAAGCATTTCATTTTCCCCAGGTCCTAGCAAGTCAGAGTCGGCCATTTTTTTTGGTGTAACCAGCCTGACCTAACTCTAGGACTTCCTAATGGATTAAGTAGAAATACCGTGTGTTTAGGCTGCGAACATGGATTTTTCCAGAACATGGCCTGAGAATCGTTGCTTCCTGATCCAGTGGTGCAGTGATTTAAAGCTGTTAGCATCACTCTATATCTAACTGTGACATTTGTGCTATAACTCTGCTCCATAAAACTGTTCATCAAATGACAGCAGTAAGTGTGTGTGCACACTGAAACTGCGCAGTCTGTGTTTATATGGATCCGTGATGCTGAACGTTGCCACATATGGTACTGATAGAGCATTCCTCGCTGGTTAATGAACTTTCATTCCGTCCTGTTTGACAAGAAGTCCAAACATTTTCCTTCCCCCCCCCCCATCTCGCCTTCCTTCCATCACTCTCATTAGCTGTCTCATGTTTGCTTTTGATTCAAATGGAAGCACTTAAACAGACATATTTAAGAAGACAGGCAAAGTGTATATTTATATTTGAGGGATTGTACATAAAGAGATATCTTAGTTATTGTTAAGTCTGAAATAAATGAAAGGAAGAAGAATCATTGCTTGATGCTTCTGCTGCACACATGGTGTGTCTGAGGTCCTCTGTTTATTATCAAGAAAGAGGGCATATTAAAGCCTTTTGCCTGTAAATCCAGTACATCAAAAGATAAAAAGTCATTAATATGTAAGTCATATGAAAATGCGGAGACAGACAGACAAAAGGAAGCACATTAGCATTTTCCGATGAGACAAAAGGGTTCCAGTGAGACGTTTACATGAATATTCATTACGACATGGGTAGTATATAGGTAATGAGGAAGCAGAATGAGGGAGGGGATGTTTTATGGACATTTATCATTAAATCAGTTATCATTAGGTAAAGTCATTAATAAATTACCATTATGTATCATCTCTAATCCCTCTTTTCATCTCTTTGTCAAATTTGTGGCCTCTTCAATACAAGGCTAGTTTGAGGTATTTTTAGGATTAAGGATCTTTTGTTGCCAGGGTTTTAATGCATATCTGAGCCGCAACACAACATAGGTCAATGATATATATATCATTGACCTATGTTGTG
>QMIH01000550.1:210981-251128 GCA_003987875.1 Clarias batrachus
ATATATTATATATATATATTTAAGAAATGAAGGTCAGTCAGTCCGAAAAATTGGGAAAACTTTGAAAGTGTCCCCAAGTGCAGTCACAAAAACCATCAAGCGCTACAAAGAAACTGGCTGACATGCGAACTGCCCCAGGAAAGGAAGACCAAGAGTCACCTCTGCTGCGGAGGAGAAGTTCATCCGAGTCACCAACCTCAGAAATCACAGGTTAACAGCAGCTCAGATCAGAGAGCAGGTCAATGCCACACAGAGTTCTAGCAGCAGACACATCTCTAGAACAACTGTTAAGAGGAGACTGTGTGAATCAGACCTTCATGCTAGAATATCTACTAGGAAACCACTGCTAAGGACAGGCAAAAGAACACAATAAAGAAAACTCTTTGAATGAGAAGGTGTCCAAGTTTTGGTCTATACTGTGTGTGTGTGTGTGTGTGTATATATATATATATATATGTGTGTGTGTGTGTGTGTGTGTGTGTGAGTGCAGCTCCAAATGCAGCTTCAGCAAACTGCATTTGGGTTTTCGGATATGTCAGACAGATAGTTATTAATACCTTATATAGTATATTATTATTACTTTTATTATTAATAGTATATTACTTATGCAACCTGCCAATTTTAACACTAGCGGAATATGAAAATGATGACGCAAAAATGTAGAACTTTTGTAATGTAAAATGTAAACTTATTATTTTTTGGTCATGAAAACAACCAAAAACAACAATAAATTCAAATTCAAATTTTATTTGTCACATACACAGTCATACACAGTACGATATGCAGTGAAATGCTTATACTGTATGATCGCCCGTGACCTTAGACAAAGAAAGAGAACAAAGAAAATAAACAGTCAGTCGAAAAATAAGTTATAAAATAAAGTAAGCAATTAAATAAGAAAACTCTAACTCTGTAATATAAGAATATAAAAATATAGGAAAAGGGGAAAATATACATATATAATATAAAATCTAGAAAACAACCTAATGAGACTTTAGTTGTAAATAAAAACATGTGATCATGTGTATCTGTGCTTTTTCTTTGCCTACAGTTTATAATTTAAAAAAATATATTTTTTTGCTTAGTCATGCTTGTATACTTGGTTAAAATGAAATTTAATTCAGTTCATCATATTGCCTTTATACTGCACAATCTTGAATCCTACATAGTATATGTTTATGAAAAAAACAACAACAGTAAAACAAAAAATGGCTAAAATCCTCAGAATTTTAATAGCTTTTTCTCTGACATAGATTTCCGATACCTATTTCATATACATGTTTGGTATGTTCTTTAACTGTCGCCCCTGTATCGTACTCAGTGGTGTTACAGAGAGGTCAGACTCCAGATTAATTTAGACTTCATGTTAAGTGATGAATGTGGCGCTTGAGGGACAGAGTTAGTTTCTGCAGAGACGGAAACGCACTGTCACGTACGCGGGCACTTCACCTTGTTCACAAAGCTTCACAGAGCCACATCAACTCATCAGACTGTTTTGAACGTTTGCTGTCTGGGACATAAATACTGCTACAAGCCATTAACTGAAGATGTGCTCATTTATAATACATTTAGGGGGAAAAAGCCGAGTCATCTCCTACTGTATAACATCAGGGCTTGGGTATTTCCCACTTCTACTGGAAAAAAAAAAGCAAACGTTTTCCAGCACCTCTTTCCTAGCTCTCAGACAACACTTGTGATTTGTGTTTTAATGGTTTTTCAAATTAATCATACAACTTAGTCAGAGTAGTGTTATACAGTACATTCTCTAGGAGCGGTAAGGCAAGGTGACTATAAGTGTTTCCTGGACTATCATTTCTTTAACAATTTCTCAGTAATTGTTTTTATATTTATGTTTAGAAATTACTCAGGTCTAAGATTTTTACCCAGTGAAACATTAGAAAACATATAGAAAAAAGTTTGTTGATGACTGACCAACCAGTGCTGACTTGGGGTACGTCTACTGCTAGGTACAATTTGCCACTAGATTTTGAGGTGTGTCTGTGAGGATTAGTGCTCATTAAGCTATAAGCTATTAGTGAGATCCAATGAGGAGCAGTCTGTATTGAAGTTACTTTCCTGATTTTTATTTCTTTCTACGTTGTAAGACAATGCAGAAGGCTTCCAAAATATGAAATAATCTCCACTGAACAGTGATTTCTGAGGCTGGTGACTCTAAATGAACGTCTCCTCTGCAGTAGAGGTAAGTTTTGTCTTGCTTTCCTGGGAAGTTCTTCATGAGAGCCAGTTTCATCATGGTGCTTCATGGGTTTTGCAAATGCGTGAAAATCAGTTTCATCAGTTAAAATAACAGCAATTATTTTTTACATAATTATCTAATGTCATATGTGTTATTTCATAGTTTTAAAATCTCCAGTATCGTTCTAGAATGTAGAAAATGAATGCATTTGCACCATCATAAAACCTAACTTTTGAATCCTTTTTCAAAATCCTTTTGATCTCCTGCTGCATGGTTTGTTGGTTTTGTCTGCTTCAGTGCTGGTTTCCCCACTCTTTAAACTTCTTCATCCATCTGTGCACTTTGGTCTTGTCAACGATGTCATCAACTTACACAAAGATTTCAAAGAGGATTCAACAGCTGGGTTCAACAAGGATGCAAATACATGGCTTAAATAGTATTACCCATGTAATTAATGAAATATTAAATAATTTATGTTAATGATAATTTTAAAAAAAAAGTTGCAATGTGTTTCAATGCAAATCCAGTCTTGACTTTTGAATAGTACTCATTCAAAATGGCCTGGTTTAAAAAACAAAACAGAAAAAAGCTCAATCCATAAGTTCTATCAAGATCAAGTAACAGATCTGATCTAATGCCAGTAATAATGGAAAGCTTTGAGATATAACTCATAAATTTAACTAGTAAAAATGTCATAGCGAATCAAAGTGACAAGACTTAGATTAGGCTGCTAAATATATCCAGGCAAGATATCATTATTTTCTCAGATAAGCCCTTTAACAGCTTATGTGAGTTTGATTTTCCTGAGCTGATGATGACGCATATTAAACATATCATCTGATGGGAATCTGGAGTCTTCTCAAAGTTTGTGGGTTTGAACCCTGAACCCTGCAAGCCAGTTTCAGCCTGCAATGGTATCACCACAAGCCCCTTTGATGGCTCACACATGGTCTGCTTCCTGTTTCACTGTCTGCGTCTTGGAAAGAGGAGTTCAATCTCGAGAGGGGATGTGAATGTCTGCACACTCACAAACCCATACGCAGAATCCGGGCCGACCCGGCGACCCTTTCCCTCCTCCGACAAGCACCCTCACTTCCTTCAATCACACACACACACACACACACATGTATACGCACACAAACACTTGTATACACAGAGCTCTACCATATTTCATCTTTAGTGGGAGTCCCTAGGCAATCGGTGACATTTGACCTTTGACCTTTGCACTGTCCCTGTGGACCGATTCCCTTTGTGTGTCTCCCATAATCAGTTTCCATTAGTTCACTCATGGTCAGTTTCCGTGTGTGACACCGAGACACTAACACAGGGACAAAATGACTCATACTTATCTTGTAGTTTCATACTGTACTCACATTTTGTCCTCATCATTTTGCTGTGTTAATATTTTATGCTTTTAATTTCACCATCAAACATAGCTGTGATTTATACTGTAATTTTTTTTATGATGCAACTTTTTTTAATGATGCTTAAGTCATTTCTAAACATGTTTTTTTTTTAATTATCATATTTTTTTACTGACAGTCCAGCCCTACCCTTTTGGGTTTTAATAATGTGTAGGACCAGAAAATGTAAAAAAAAAAATTTTATCTGCAGCTCAATAATTTGACCTTTCATATAATTCAACTTTTTTTGCCATGCGGTGTACAAAGGTCTGCCAATATCTAATGTTTAATAATGAAAGAGAACTTTTTCAAATACTTTGAGAAGCTTATAAGATTATTATGAGTATGTATTATTACTGTATATGATCAAAGAACGGTGGCACAGTGGCGTAGTGGTTATCACAATGGTCTTGCATTTCCAGGGTCGAAGGCTTGAGCACCACCTCTGTGTGAGTGGAGATTGCATGTTCTCCCTGTGATTCCTCCAGGTACTCCGGGTTCATCCCACAATGCAGACGTGCAGATTCAGCTAATTGGTGTTTTCAAATTGCCCCTAGAGTGTGTGTGTGTGTGTGTGTGCGTGTGAGTGCGCCCTGTGATTGGTTGGCACCCTGTCCAGGGTGTGCCTTGCCTAGTACCCAGAGTTCCCTGGGATAGGCTCCCAGGGGACTCTTGTGTCAAAGATCCAAGGAGAGTTCACTGCCATGCTCATTGTCACATTCACAAAGTGTTTTACATAAAAATAAAAATCATACACATGACAACATAAACATCACTAGAATAAAAAAGATTGCTTTATGTACATTTTGTTTTGTCTCCATTCTATATACACTTCATTTATATATGTTTACAGTATATATTCTCATTTCATATTTTTTATATTTTCATATTCTGCTGTACTGTACTGTACATCCTTTTTTTATACCTATTATTTTTATATCTATATTTATTTTATTGTATTCTATTGTATTCTATTTTTACTTTTCAGTGGCATTCATAGGGAATAGCAAAAAAAAAAATCATTGTAAAGGGGGAACATGTTTCTTTATTGTGCATATGAGAATAAAAACTTCTTTGCCTCCACTTCTGTGCAGCCTTCTATAGCCTACTAGTGGGACAAGAGCTCCACTGTGCAAACTCTACCTACTTAATTTGTCAGGAAGTGGGTGAGTTGATGAGTGCGTAAAAGAGTGTGTGAGTGAATGGCCATGTGAATGAATAATTGGGTGAGTGAGTGGGGAAGTGAGTAGGTAAGATAATGATTGAGTGAGTGTGTGAATGAGATAGGAACAACACGTGAATGAATGGATGGAGTTAGAGAGTGGGTCGTCGAATGAGTTGGTATGTAGGTAACTGAATGTGTGGGTGAATGGGTGAGTTTGTGTCTAGGTAAATGAATGAGTGAGTGAATTAATTAGTGTGTGTGTATGGGTGAGTTATTATTGCATGGGTAAGGGAATCAATGGCTGACTGGATGAGTGGGTCAGTGGTTGGCTAAATGAAAGTGTGAGTGAAAGGACGAGTGAGTAGTTGGCTAAGGGAGTGAAAAGGCAATCAGTGTCTAAATGTATACATGGGTGCTCCATGAGATGCTTCACATGAACAACTAGAAAAAAAAATCAAGATCTTCAAGAAAGTGTGTGTGAAATGAAACGGAAACTAAAATTCCCATGGATCTGTTATTTGGCAGAGGTCATAGTGAGGGCATGGGAGCACTGATTTCTCACAGTGGCAACATCTAATCAGGGCTGATATGTGAAAATCAGACTAACAGTTATTTACAGCATTTTCAAATAGTTAGACAAACTGTGTTTAATTTTTGTATAAATCTTTCTTTGATTTCTTTGAACTATCAATATTTACATTTTTGTCATAATATATGTTTGATCATACATATTCAATTAATTGTTTTCGGTATTGTTTCTGGATATTATTATTATTATTATTATTATTATTATTATTATTATTATAGAATTGTATAGATTTTTAATCAGTTACTATTTAAACCTTCACACACCTCTGCTATTGTATAGTGCCTGAAGATGCCATCAGCAACCATTGTGTACATTTGGAATGTAAACAGGAAAATTATGTGTATTTTATTGCATTTATTCTTTATTTGATCAACATTTTAACAAGACACACGTGCTCCTTTCTTTTATAGTGTATTCTTTATCTCTCCTGTCGCCATAGCACAACTAAGGACCAGAGGAGGGGAGAGGGATGGAGGAGGAGGACGAGGAGAAGAAGGAGGAGGTGGTGTCTTCTGTGGAAAGCCCTAAGGGCCAAAACCCCTAAAAATCTCATTTCCCCATCCAGAATCAAACTTGTTTTACTGGCTGTGTATAATACACTTACATTTGCAGCTGCTTCCCATAACATACATTATAACATATTTAAATGTATTTATGTAACACACATCATCATACATATAAAATACATGAAATTATGTAAATAATGAAGCCTATTTAGGCAGATAAGAAAAAAAATTAATAACTGCATATTTTAAAATATTTTCTAGTACCAGTCGAAAGTTTGGACACAAGTTTGAAGTTAGAAGGTTTGTCCAGCCGTTTGACCCGTAGTGTATGTACAGTTACAGACTTCTAATAATAAAATGGAAAACCATTAAAGTGGCTGAGTAAGTCATCGGCCACCACACATCACCTGAGCGGGTTCGGATTCTCTAGAACTGTAATGGAGGGATGAGTGGCATTCTTCCAAATCACATTCACTTTAATCTGTGTTTTGATATTGGTAATAAATAACATTGTTTTAAACAAAATCTTCCTCATAACCTGTGGTACTCTAACCTGGATAGATTGGCTTTATTGTATTGGATGATGATGGTCACACAGAGTAACAATGTTTTGATTTGCAGTAACTTTTCATTCTCAAGAGACAAATTTACTAAATCATGCCAGCAAAATATGCACAACATAAAATACCTATGAAAGTTTTATTTAATCTGTCACTCATTGCTATTTACTAGGTAACCTAGTAACTAAGTTTGATTCCCACCTCGGGTCTGTGTTCCCGGGCTTGGTGGGTTTCCTCTTACAGTCCAAAGACATGCAAATTGGGAAATTGCTCATAGTGTATGTGTGTGCCCTGCGATTTGTGCTCACCTCATGTGCTAAATCTCCTGGGATAGACTCCAGGTACCCCGTGACCCTGTATACAGGATAAAGCGGTATAGATAATGATTGAATGAATGAATGCCTTGTTTACACACTTCAGTCTTGAAAATAATTTCCTACACTGTAAACCTGAATCAGTTACATCAGTTTTTTTTTTGTAATGATGTTATGAAGTAATGATGTTTCCAACTTTAAGTAAACAGAACTATCAGTTTTTGAGTTTGTTGTACTCATTCATATTAATCGTTCTTTACTTGCATTATTGAGTGGCCTAACTCATACTAGTTAATAGCAAAAATTTTTTTTTCAGTTGTTGCACAGTACAAAGACATGTAGGTTAGGTTAATTAACATTCCCAAATTGGCCGTAGCAATAGCAATGGGTCTCCACAGCAGACAATCCGGTCCGCACACAAGCTTGGCATGGGTTTTACAACCCTCCTATTTTATGGGCTTGGGACAGACACTTCATCCGGTTGTTGGGAATCGGACTTGGGTCTTTTGCAACACCTACCACTCAGCCACCAGTGCCCTATTGCACAAAATCACTACTCTGAAAGATTTTAAGTTGGTGGAACTTCAAGGTGACAGTTACTGTTACTCAAGAACTTACAGTTACTTAAAATATCAAATTTGCTCAGCTAACTTGAAAAGTGTCATTTTTACAAAATCATAAATACCAAAAAGTTTCTAAATACCCATCAAGGTCTATTAATTTGATCTAACTGTAATTATTTAAGTTAACAGTACTCAATATGTTTAATTACTTTGCGCATTAGGGTTTACAGTGTATACATACATACTAGAGTGTTGTTGGACTTTCGGCAAGGGGGTCGCCACAGCACAATACAAGCTCGATGCAGATGGTATGCCGTTTACATGTCCTTCCTGGCACAATCCTGCCATTTTATCCGGGCTTGGGAGCGGCACTGCATTCAGTCCTATACAGTACATACTAGAGTACGGTTATAAAACAGGCGACTTATAGCGTTGCGACCCCAATGGCCTTCCACAGGGCATTACATTACAGAACGGTGCGCACCATCTGCGGCGTTTTGATTTGAGAAGCGCCACTGGGACAAGGTTTCGGTAAGTGTCAAGGTGTTTTGTGTGTGAATTGGACATAATTCCAATAGACCGGGTTTGTACAGAAGGCATACCTGCGAGGTTCCTGGTGTGCGCATCAGCTATGCTTGCTTTAGCATGTGGGTTTTCCATTCATAAAGTGCAGGAGAATGACAGTCTGTGTGATTGTGGTAGAAAGGCCAGGGCGCGCGCGCGCGCGCCCGCGCTCGCACGCGCGCGTGATTATATATACAGTATATAAATTAATGCTTCATCATGTTTAAATCCTTTTTGCACATATGTGTTGTGTATTGTGGGTGTGAATTGTGTTATGCTCTACACCTGTCATTATGTAGCTGCACAAGTCCATAGAGGTCTGTTTCTGTTGTTGTTGCAGAATGAGACAAGACACCTGAGTACCTGTTTATTAAAGACTGATGCATTAGTGTTCAAGATGATGATGATGATGATTATTATTATTATTATTATTATTAAAATGATGATCTGATTTTGTTTGCTTGTGTTCGTTGTGTTTAATCAGGCGGGGGGCTGTTGTCAGTGGAAGGGGGTAGTTTGTTGGTGTTGCTCCCAGTACACTTGCTCAGTGTGGAAACCCAATAGGAGGGAGGTTTGTGCACTATGGTCAGCTGAAGCACGGCGGCTAAAAATAATCCCCCTGCACTACTGTCCTGCCCGTGATTACACTGCCGTCGCGAAACAAACTTCCAGCTCTGGGAATGAAACCTTCCTAATACCACCATCTTCCAGTAAGTAGTCATGGTTATTTCAAACACTTTCACCCTTATTTCTTCCGTTCCTTTCTGGTTCGTGCTTGATCCACGTCCGGTCATTCTGTGTGCTGTGCTTTGTCGCTGAACTTAGCGGTAAAGTCTGCATGCTGGCGTTTGTGAGTGTGTGACTTTGTGTTGCTCTGTCTTTGAGACGACTGATTTCCAGCTTTATTTCAATTTCACTTGTCTGATTCGCCTGAGCTGCAACAGGCTTCAGGCCGTTAAAGGGAATCGATCACTTGGATGACCTAATGAGGGTTTTGTTTTGTTTTTAAGATTGATCAGAAATAGTCTACGCTTGAGATAAACCACTGAAGTGAAGGGCATGCGTTGTTACTCCAACTAATTCTGATCTCCAGAATGATGCGAAAGCCCATTACAATGCTCGATCATGTACTGTATGTCTGATACTACTGTAACTACTGCTAGTGCTGTTACAGTTACTACTAGTACTACTACTACTGTTTCCACTACAATTACTTTTAGTACTAATAATATTAATATTACTACAATAACCATTATTACTACTGTACTACTGCAATAATTACTATGATTATAGTAATTATTAAAACGTATTATAATATCACTACGACTATGGATAATATTTCTTCTACTACTACTATAAATAATATCAACAGCAACAACAACAATTATTGCAATTAATTCTACTAGTCCTTCTAATACCACCATCTAAGCTAGTATTACTACTATCACAACTACTACAGTATCATTACTATTACTATACTATTATACTATTACTACTACCACTATCACCACTGCTAGTACTACTACTACTACTAAAACTACTGGTTATACTAACACAACCACTACAACTCTCACTATTATTACTAATCAAATATTTCTAAGCAGAATAAACCCCTAAGCAGAATATGATTTGATATCCTCTGTGTGTATACTGTATTACACCCACACACATATGTATATATTGCACATGTTATTTTTCAGGAGCACATATATCTTATGTTATGGCTACTAAGTAAGATTCTTCCCTTGTATGTCATGGAATTTCTTTCCAATTCAGTTTCCCCAGTGGGATGTCTTGTTTACTAATTTTAGTTAATGGTGTAACTCTCTATGATTTTAACATCAAATTTCCAAACAACAATCATGTGATTTTGAGTATTGCTGATTTTTGTTTCGTATTAACCTTTATACTGTATATATCTGGTAGTGGCCTCAGGGTCTGTTTGCATGGACTTTGCGTGTTCTCCCCGAGCTTCCTCCCAGTTGGGTGCTCTGTGTGTTCCTCCCTCAGTCCAAAGACATGCAGATTAGGCTAATTGGCAACCCCAGATTGCCTCAATTGCTCCCACCACGGTCGTAAAATGGGAATAAATACAATGGTAATCACCATAGGCCTCCATGGTATCTAGACGGCCTACAGGGTTTCCTAGATGGATGTAGGCTACAAATCAAAAGTTTGGACACACCATCTAATTCCATGGTCTTTCCTGAGTATTATTTCTTTCTAAGGCTCATGTTATTGTCCTGCATCAAACAAAGAAAACAACTAAGGAGATTTCTAAAATCACTAAATTTGGGTTAGAAACTGTAAAACGCATTATGAAGACCTGGAAGAATAGTGGTGAACCATCATCTTTGAGGAAGAAAAGTGGTCGGAAAAACATCCTGAATGAGCATGATGGGAGATCATGTAAATGTTTAATGAAAAAAAAAATCATAAAGAAAAACAACAGTAGAACATTTGAAAAAAAAGGGATTGGGACTAAATAGCTGTGTAGCCTTAACTGGGATAGAAAAACTTTAATTTGCTATGGAGCATAAATAATAGACTGTGGAGCATTGGAAAAAGAGCACATGGTCTAATTAGTTTAGATTTACCCTGGACAATTTAACAATTCAAGTCAGATGAATGCTGGCATTGTCAATGTAAGAATACGCTTGTGCCATCTGGAAAGAAAAAAACTCCATAGATGTGACTCCCTGGTCATTCAATACATCCAGGTCATCAGTTGACTTAATTTTTATTGCCACATACTATGGCTGAGCCTAGACCTGAACAACTGAAGCTACCCCAGATCATAACACTCTTGTACTGTACAGTGGACACTTTGCATGATGGGTGCATCACTTCATCCTCTTCTTACCTCTTCTCCCCCTTCTTACCCTGATGCTCCCGTCACTATGGAATAGGATCAATTTAAACCCATCAGACCTTGAGTGCATTACTGCAATTTTATGATCATTGGCAAATGTAAGTGTTTTTTTTTTTTTTTGGATTAATCTCACCAACAAGTGATGCTCTTATCCTGTACGTTCTTAACATATTGTGTGTGTGGAAATACTTTCACTATGAAACATAGTTGTGACATCTACTGTCCGTTTTTTTACCATGCATCTTTACTAAGTGTTCGAGTGATTTCAATTCATGATTTTTTCCGACCAAATTTATTCCATGAAGTGAAGGTTCAACACAATTTTTATAGGTTTCAGTACATGTAACCCATTTCCAGTCATTTCAAATCTTTTTTGGTGCTTGATGTAGGCCAGTAATTTAAGTCAAAAGTTGAAATTTATTGTATATATATCCCACATACAAAAGTAATATATATATATATAAAGTCAAAAGTTGAAATTGATTTATTGTTCACATTCTAGAACAATGCTAGAGATTTAGAAACTATGACATATATAATAACATATATGGCATTAGGTAATTAAGTAACAACAAGAACAACAGTCAGTTGTTATTTTAAGACAAGAAGGTCAGCTGGAACAAGTCTTCCAAGAAGAGTATTGCCAAGAGCATTTGCCAAACCAATCAAGCATCATCATCATCATGAAACTGGCTCTGAAAACGACCATCCCAAGAAAGCAAGACCAAAACTCATTCATTTAGAATTTTTTCACTTTGTGAAAAAAAAAAAAAACTGTTTGTAGCTGCTATAATGCAAGTGATAACTGGAAGTAATTTGTCTCCATGGCACTAAACATAAGTATCAACTACTGAAAAGTGATTTGTTTTTCATGAATAAATTAACATTTTAAATTTAACAGTCAGTATATTACTGTGATATAAAGGAATAAAACACTTTCTGTCATGTTTTCATGAGAAAATGATTTACTACAGGATTAGTGGCATATTTCTGTTATATATTCTTTAGTCACTATAGCTGGTCCATTAACTGATACAACAGTGCGTCATCACACCACCATGCTTGGGATTATTTTTCAGCCCATCATGTGTTATTCTTTACTTAATATAATAATATAGCGTTTAGTCTGTCATGAGAAAATATCAGATCTTACCTATTGACGAATCTAGTCCCTGTCTTTCAGATGTTTCTTCCACAGTCATTTTCAAATAATTTTTTATTATTGTGAAATTTCAGTGATAAGTCACAGTCTGGCTAATGGCTGACACATCTCTGTTCTCTCCTTTAGCAACCTTTGGTCCAATCAGGCAGCATGGCCTTGTCATTCTGCGGGAACGACCTCAACAACTCCTACAGCGTCACCAAAGGGGTCCTGAATAACGGCTGCTTCGTGGATGCCCTCAACCTTGTTCCACATGTCTTCTTACTCTTCATTACCTTCCCTATCCTCTTCATTGGTATGACAGTATTATACATTATTGATTAGGTGACTGTTGCATGGAAAGACCAGGACTTGTATTTTAGAAGGTACATATTAGTAGAGGTGTACTTTAAAGTAGGTGTAGCGAGGTTTATTTTGTAATGGGTTACAATTGATTTGCTTTCATAAGAACATGCAGCTGTGATGCAATACAATCATTATATGGATGGTGTTTAAAACCAAAAACATTCCTTTAATCCTTTCCTTAGGCTTTGGCCTATTTGGCTTTGGCTAACGTTGGATGAGCGTTGTAATATGGCTGTACTGGAGCATTTATGCTGGTTAACATCCATTCACGCCACAGCCGACCACATTCATGGCCCCTTTAGTTTAGAAATGTGTTCGGAGTTTGGGACTTGCACAACAGCTTCCCACACACAGAGTGTGTAGCGTTATACACATACAGTGTAATGCTATATTACCTCTCTGTTTTATTTTCTTTTGGAAATATTACATTTAATCACTATAAATGCATCAAATTACTGTACTGTAATAGGGACTAAACTGCACCACATCTGGTTTAACAGAACAGATTTATGATCTTTACCCTTTTGGCTGCTTTCCAGTTTGATTATTAAAATATATATTCAAATATATTATAGTATTTATTTATTTATTCATTTATTTATTATCTATTATGCATTTTCTTCAGGTTGGTTTAGGCTCAGGCAGGACTACTATATATTTGTTACAGCAGACATGCTCTATGTACAAAATTACCTATCTCCTTACATCTGCCCACTTTTCCCCTAGTGCTACAGAAACCCAACTCCTAAGGTGGAGCTTAAATCTATCTAAGAAGAACTTCTAGCATTTTGCTTGCACTATACATATACATATTTGTTGCATTATAGTATGTACTAAAGGTGAGCAGTGAGATATTTATAGGAAACAAATTTTGCTAAGCACACTTTTTTTTACAACGCTGTTCACGCTTCTGATAGAATCATGCATTGATGAGTAAATAAAAAAATCCAACAATCAGGTGTCACTGTTTAGATCTCCCAGGCTAGAGGGTCCATTTTAAAGCATATTATTAAAATTAGAGATGCTGGAATGCTCTGCTCTGTTGATTAGTGTTGGTTTTAACCAAAGGGATTGAACATATAGCGCGGTCATACCCGAAGTTGCCGTTATCCCTCGTGGCTGTGCTGTTGGACAAACTACACAATAGGGATGGGAATCACCAGGGACTATCCAATATGATATAATCACGTAGCCTAGGAAACCTACCTTGTTGAAAAATGATAAAAGCACAGAGGAAGCACCATTCTGTCATTTGCTGATCAGGAAGAAAATAGTTTTTTTTGGAGCATTAAAGTATAATGATATTTAAGTAAATAATATAGTATTGTACATTTCTTCAGTCTTAAATTTGTATTTAATGGCAAATCTTTAGTTCCAGGAAATATATAATAAATACGTTAATACTAAATTTATTGCTATACATTATATATTGATACGTTTTTTTCATATTAGATTTTTGGCTGATTCTGCAAATATAAAATCTATAAAAGCCAAAAATCTAGGAATCTATATGAAAATCCATCCCTCCATCCATCTGGGGTGAACAGTGTACTTATTCCCATTTGTACAGCCATGGAAGGACCTCCAGTCAACACTCAAACGCTCGTTCACACACTACAGCCTATTTGGAAACGCCAATCAGCCTAATCTGCATGTTTTCGGACTGTGGGAGGAATCTGGAGGAAACCCAGCAAGCACCCGGAGAACATGCAAACTCCATGCACACAGACACAACGCAGGATTCGAACCCAGGACCTGGAGGTGCAAGTCGACAGCTCTAACCACTAAGCCACCATGCTGCCATGTATGAAAATACAAGGCAAAAAGATGAGCAAATATCAAGCTTAATGCCCAAGATTTAACATAATCCATCATAAGCTAAATAAAATAGGGATAGGTTTGTGAGCACCCTCGTTTTATCACCATGACAGAATCCTAAGCGTTTACATATTCAACAAGGGTTCTCGTTCCTAAAATGTTCTCGTGAAACTCGAAACTGTGTCCGGAAAACAAGATCCAAGAAGAGAGCCCAAAATAGAAATAACGTCTGTGTGTGAGAGCAAACGCGTCTGTGTGTTATGCGTGTTGAATTAAGGCCAGACACTAGAGGGGTATAACCTACTTTTATCCATGAGAATAAGTGTGTTTTCATCAGCTGTGTAATTTCTGGATGCATATACAGTATGAGAGTACATTATATGGTGAAATTTTGTGGACACCTCATCGCCATATCCATTAAGTGTCCTGCAAAAAGCTCTCAACCTCAACCCCAACACACCAAAAACTCCTCTCCCAACTCTCAAGCACTAAATTGTCTAGAATGCCTTTGCATGCCGTAGTATTACACTTTCCCTTTATTGGATGTAATGGACCCGATCATGTGCCGCATTTGGAGTAGAAGAACTTGCACAGACCCCTTGGGATAAACTGGAACACTGACTACACCCCAGGCATCCTTACTCCTCCAACTTTCTTGACTGTTCAAGCTCAAACTGAACAACATCACGCAGACATTCCCCAAGATCTAATGGAAAGCCTTCACAGAAGAATAGAAGATGTTATCTACAGACATACAATGACCTTGTAGCACTCAGGGGAAATAAATCTGGAATTGGAATAGCATTGGTAGCATTGGGGTCAGGGGTCGCTCACAGGTTAAGGCATTGGACTATGGTTCGGAATGTCCCAGGTTCAAATCCCATGACCACCAAGTTGTCCCTGTTGGGCCCTTGAACAAGGCCCTATCTACATATGAAAAGAGCCGATGTTGAAGAACCCCAGCCATTCTGATCCACCCACCAGACTACAGAAGCTTTGTCCAAACCCAATGCTAGGACGTCCTCTGAAACAAGTGAAGCCAACGACAATTCCTTTTTTTGACCCGTTGCTCACACCACATCACACGGCAGCTACACACTCAGAGGAGAACTTCATTGCCCTACTTCCCATACTGTATATGAGCTCACAGACAGGATAGTGTCAAAAACAGGACCTCACATCTATGAGGTTTCTGACATGAGATTTCCTGATCTTATGGCTTCACTGTGTAAGTTGAAAAATATGAGGATGTTTCTCCTAGGTTTGCCCGTAACTTTGATTAGATTGCTGTGAGATGGCATCTATCTCGACTGCATCTGATCTTTGCCCAGTGAGATTTTCCTCAGACATCTACAATGACCTTGTAGCACTCACAGTAGCTTTCAGCCTTTCAAATATCTGCTAAAATTAATTTGGAGAAGTGCAGCCGACAGCTTCACTCCCCTGATTCGATGTGATGAAAGGTCAGAACGATGTCACAGTTTTCCTAACACACACCTTGCTTTTACGCAAGAGCACTCTTCGTTGATCTATAAAAATGAGATCAATTTAAGTCAGTCTGGATGGCAAATGCTGCATATTTATTGTGTAATGATGTGCTTTCAGAACAAAAAATATATGTATGCTCACTGGCCCTTATATTAGGAACACATATGCATCTGCTCATTCTAGCAAATTAAGTCAGCTGAACATGCAACTCTACAATAGTAAATTCAACTATATAGGGTGTTGGTGACAAACCAGGACTTCTCGTTAAGGAAAGGTCATTTTAAGGATGGTACAGTGATGACATGGTCAGCTGCAGTAAAACATTTGAATGGTGCAAACATTGTATGAATTAAAGAAGGCTGTATGTCTGTGGATGACTATGGTGGGTCGGAGTTCCTGGGAGGCCAGCGTTTCAGACATGAAGCAGGCAGTTCGATCATGGCTCCGACATACTGAGATAACTTTCTACATTGACAGTATCCAAGCACTAGTGAACTGCTGTGATAAGTGCATTTGTGTAGCAGGGATTATACAATATACAGAAATAAAGGAAAAATTTCCAAAACTCTTCTGCACAATGAGAAGTCCCGGTTTGACTTGAACACCCTCGTATAAATATAAATTATCATTGTTTTCATGTATCTGGTGGAACAAAACCATTCCGTATATATCGTTATTGTTTGAAATCAGTCCACTTCAGAATAAAAACACATCCCATCGTTTTTCTATATCAGTTAAATCAGTCGTATTTTATTTCCTATTCAATACTTGGTGAAAAGGAATCGATAAGGATGGCAATAAGCTCATGCCAGAGCTAGTTAGAAAAGAAAAATGGTGTTCAGGCATTAGCATTAGTATTCTACTAACCTCTAATTTACCCAACAGTGTGTACAGATCACATGGATCACATCCCAACGCCCACATCTGTTTTGATCGTTTCTTTTAGCGTGTGTCAGCATCCACACTGGCATTAACGAGAGCAGCTGCAAGCAGTGGCACCTCTATATTAGTTTGCTATTGCTGACTGCTACGGCAAAGCAAAGCACGTGTTTTTGTGTGAGCTTTTTTTGTGTGAGTTGCAGTTATGACCTCAGATGCAGTTAATGGCCATGGGGATTCGTTTAACCAGACGTTTTGTATCTAACAGTCTTCCACTGAGACGATACTGATTAGCCCATTCTACTGTCAGTTTAAATTTTAGTTCATGCATTCATTGCCTTTTGTCTATATTAAGGCAATTCAATTCAACGGTTTCGTACAAACTTAAATTTCATACGAATTTAAATAATTCTTTGGGTTGTGTAAAGCTCCTTTGCGACAATGTTAAAAGCGCTTGTTAAAAGCGCTATACAAATAAAATAAAATTGAATTGAATTGAATTCTTCTCCTCACTCAGTAGGATTGGCCAATATAATGATTTTACAATTTCTCCAATATCCACCATATGATCCACAGTATATGGTATATCCTGATTATTTTATGCTTCCAGATTAACCAACTATTACACGTTTTGCATAAATATCATGTAAATGGTAGCCCCGCCCACTTTCCCCATCCCACCTATTAGCATCGTACTTGTAATTTTTTTCAAGGTTAATGGAGAATGTTTTAAGTTCACTAAATGTGAAATAAAAATCAATCATAATATGCTTGGACAAGAATGAATGTGTCAAGAGATGGCTATAAGTTAAACAGGGCTGCGCAAAGTGTCAAATGACACTAATGATGATAAATAGAAAGTGACTAAATATGCTCTTAAAGTGATTAAATCCAACTTCCATTCATATACTGTAATGTATTTTCGCTCCATCCAGAATCACTTTATTTTATTGTATTACTTAACCAGTTGTACTTTTATATACCGCACTTGTTTATGTTATGTTTATTCTGAAGTTGATTAAAAGTTGGCTCCCTGATTTAACTTCTCTTTGTTTAACTAAGGCGAGACAAATCTGGGCTTGTTTAATAGATGATAACAAAATCATTGTCGGCAACTTAGTGCCTTTTCTCATTACAATTAATGACTTGCGACAAATCCGGCGGCTTTTTGGAGAGAGATTAGCTGGAGAGTCGCCAGGACTGCCCATAAGGTTGCAGTATTACTTGGAGAAGGTAGGATCTCGCCTTTATTTGCGGTCAGAAGTTTGCAGAGTTTAACCAGTGGCCATGAGTGAGGTGTCCTTTGTTTTCATTGGCGGCACGGTGGCTTAGTGGTTAGCACTGTCGCCTTAAACAGTCGGGTTTGATACACTCCTCTAGTCCGTGTGCATGGAATTTGCATGTCCTCCCCATACTTGGTGGGTTTCCTCTGGGTAATCTAGTTCACTCCTATAGTCCAAAGACAATAGGTAATAAGCTAATTGGTGTACCCAAATTGCCCGCAGTGTGTGAATGAACGTGTCAGTGTGTATATGTGTGTGTGCCCTGCAATGGATTGGCACCCCATCCAGGATGTACCCCATCTCGTGCGCTAAGTCACCTGGCGTAGGCTTCAGACCCCCCACAACCCTGTATACAGGATAAATCGGTATAGACGATGAGTGAGTGTAAATGATCAATAGTTACTTGTTATTCAAGATTCAAGATTCAAAGATTCACAATTCTTTATTTAAAACTTTATTAATCCCAGAGGGAAATTGCTTTGTCTTGGTTGCAGTTGCTTTGATTTATTTACCGGGAAGAAAGGAAGGGAGTAATAGATTAGACAAAGAAAAAATTAAAATAAAATAAATAAATAAATAGATAGATAGATAGATAGATAGATAGATAGATAGATAGATAGATAGAAAATAGAATTAAATATAGCACACAGTAAGTTACATATTGCACTAAAAATAATTAATATACAGATATTGCACGTAAAATGGAAATGAATGAAATTGCACAAATGGTACTACTGATAATCAGCTATTAGCTTTGGAACTCTCCCTGTTCCAAGGCTATTATTGTCATTGTTTGCGCAGTGGCCTTGCATTGAGGGTTTGAGTTCCATCTTTGGTTTGTGTTTGTTGAGTTTGCAAGTTCTCTCCGTGCTTGGTGGTCTCCTACCAGAATCCCAGTTTTCTCCTACAGACCAAAGTCTTGCATATCATGCTAATTAGACTCATTTAGCAGCATCTAACAACTTTTCCAGCAGGCTTTATGCACTTTCCAGTGAACACTGACCCAAACAGTTGTTTTGATTTTCTCATGTACATGTACTGAAACATGGCGAGGGCAGTGGTAGTGGTTAATGGTTAGTTACTGATCAGAAGGTCTCCAACACTCCAGCACTGCTGAACTACCACTGAGTGGGCTAATGAGTCACTTAACCCTGTCTGCTCCAGGGATCCGTATCGTGACTCACTCTGCTTCCTTAACTTAAAATTGATGTTTTGAGGCAATAAAGTTCCTTAAGTGCTTTGAATAAAGTCTGCTTGTCTATCAGGGTTTTTGCAGTGATAGCCTCTAGCAAATTTGCTATGTTAGATTCCATAGAAACTATACAGTACAGATGTGCACATGAATAGAATCCACAACACCTACCTATTATTGCACAGCTGATTATATTATCATGCCCTCTCATACTGTTGCCCTTAAACGTGAAACGTGCAAACCGGAAATATTCATTTTCTTATTATAGGCAGCAGGCTATTAAATTGTTTATCATATTTGTGTATTGTCTGTTTCGGCACCTCCTAATAATCAGTCTGATTCTATTCCTTTGAGCTTCTAATGGAAACATTTCTCCCTTCACTGTTCTGTAAGTCTTATTAGGAGAAAATTCAGGGCTATTGCGGAATTTAGTGACATTTGATTCATACTTAAACACTATCCAGACAATTTTATTATGTAATTAATTTATTGATTATTGTTTATGTCATTTGTATTACATATTATTATATTTATTCAAGAACCCAGTTACAGATTGTCTCGCGTCTGGTTTGTGTGACTCATTTACAACAGTTACGGGAAAGAGAAGAGGTTTTATGTGTGAATTTAAATATTATTATAAAACCTCAAGGAGTACTTACTGTATGAAAACCAGTGTGGCATCTGTCAGACGTTGAGTGAGTATCCTGTATGCGTGTGTGTGTGTGTATGCAGGTTGGGGCAGTCAGAGCTCGAAAGTGCAAATCCACCACAACACGTGGCTGCACTTTCCTGGCCACAATATACGCTGGATTCTGACCTTCACGTTACTTTTCGTGCACGTGTGCGAGATCGCCGAGGGAATCGTCTCCAACACGTACTCCCATCACACTTATAGATATAGATATACGTACACATTTACTAAAATGATGGCAGTCAAGACTTAACCAGGGCTTCATATAGTATGTACAGTCTGCTAACATTGTCAATCTATATTTCCTAATAGGGAGATGAAGTCGAATCATTTGCACCTTTTTCTACCCGCATTAATGGGATTCATAGCAGCTACTACTTCAGTGGTGTATTACCACAATATCGAAACCGCCAACTTCCCCAAATTACTTCTAGGTAAGTTACCACAATGATGAGGCTCCTACAAATGAGATCCAAGGAAAATATCAAAGTATCAAGTATTATGATAACATGTGTTCTTATCTACAACATTTATTATTGTGCTCGAGAAAAATGTTTAACATTCATCAATCAATCCGCAGCACTGTTCATCTACTGGGTGCTGGCGTTCAACACCAAAATCATCAAGCTGTGGCAGTTTGCTGAGGTAGGAGTAGGCATCAAGCATCTCCGCTTCTGCATCACGGCTCTGCTTGTGGTGCTGTACGGCCTGCTAATGGCTGTCGAGATCAACGTCATACGGGTCAGGGTAGGTACAGTAATCTTAATTTCAGGTTGTAGCAGCACAAATTGTAGACAAGTTTATGCCAGACCTCACGTAAAGCACTGTGCTAACGTCTTAAGCCACATCTCATTTCATATTTTGCTTTTGAAGAGCCAGACTTTCTTGTCTTATATTTTTTAAAAATAGTCTTGAGAATTAGTTCTCCAGGCTTCATGAAGAACTTTTTTTGTCTCTCGTTTTCAGTCCAGTCCCTGTACATGAGCAGTTTCAGAGGAATGTCTATTTGCTTGTTAAGTCACACAGTGACCTATGAATCATTCAAGTATAAAAAGCATCCAACCTAAGGCATGAACCAGTGAGAAACAGGTGCAGATGATGACCGATGATCAGGCTGGTGATTAGTATACTGCTGATAGTGAATGCTGAGTGGTCGGAACAGACAAGAAGAGAAATGAGGCTGCTGCTGCTGCTGTTACATAAACAGCGAAATTTTTAAATTGTATCTTTAAGCACTTTGCAGCCTGCTGCAGTAAAACATTTGCTCTCATATCTTTAATTTAAGTTAATATGAGGAAATGAGATGTGGCTGAATAATTTTTCCAACTTTACCGCTTTAGATGTCACTAAACCAATGTGGCTTGTTCTCTAAAAAAAGTTTGACACCACTGGTTTGTGCACTGAAACAGAATTAAATAACCTAAGAGAAAGACATGCTTATTTGAACATTAATACTTGCAATTAAAATACTTCCCCAAATATTTACAGTGTCGTGTTTGCCATCTTTCCCTGCAGAAATATGTGTTCTACACTAACCCTCAGCGGGTGAAGCCACCAGAGGACCTGCAGGATCTGGGTGTGCGCTTCCTCCAGCCTTTCGTGAACCTGCTCTCCAAGGCCACATACTGGTGGATGAACCCGCTGATAATGGGTGCTCACAAGAGGCCCATCGAGCTGAAGAAGATTGGCAAGCTGCCCATCGCCATGAGGGCTGTGACCAATTACATGCGCCTCAGGGATGCTTATGAAGAGCGGAGAGTGAGTGGAGACGGTTTAAAAGTGTAACAATAAAGTATTGTACCTGTATAAGCCCTCAATATGGACATTTTATTTCTTTGTCTTACATTTGTTAGCAAGACCTAATCAGATAGAGGTATTTTTAGAATTAAAGAATATGCTTTGTTCAACTATACAAATTAATTTTAAAAAAAATATATGGCAGAAATATGTTTGTTATGTGTGTTTTTGACCGCAGGAGAATGCAGAGGAACTGGAAAAGACGCCATCCATATGGAGGTCCATGTATCGCGCGTTCGGTCGGCCCATCCTTCTTAGCAGCACCTTCCGCTACATAGCTGACCTTCTGGGCTTTGCTGGACCACTTTGCATTTCCGGAATTGTAGAGAACCTGAACCAGGAGAATAGAACCGAAGACATTAACATGACCAAGGTGTGTTGGTCTGATATCTTTAGAGTGTATTTAGAGGTGTGTGTGTAAAGTCAAGTGTATTGAGAAATAGCCTAAGCTTTTGCTTAAGTCAGTTTTTTGGCTGAGCCTTTCAGATTAAGACCAAGCACAGTATTAGCAACACTTTTACTCTTACATACTCATGCATTTATCAAGTCAGTCACTAATATAGTAGCAGCACGATGCATTAAATCATGGAGCTACAGGCCAGCAGCTTCAGGTAATATTGGTTTCATGGACATGACTTTAAGTTCAGTATTCTTCAGAGGTCTTCAGTCACCATATCTGAATCCAGTAGATATATACACCATGGTGATGTGGGAGATCGGGGGATTTACAGCATGAAGTATTAGTATAACCCTAACCAGTATTAGTGTAGAACAGCTAGAAAAGTTCCGGTTGAGAAATTTGATTGGATGAGAGGCATACCATGCGTGGTGCTAATTGAGTGTAACAGCACTGGTAGTTTAACTGTATATATATATATATATATATACAGTTAAACACAAAGCTAAATCCCAAATCCCTCTCTAACCCTGATCAAGGCCACTACTTGTGTGATTGTACACCCGTGCACGCTAGCTTGCCATTTATCGCCATTTGGGATTTAACCCCAAAACCTGGAAATTGTCTGAATTATTGATACTTTATCAATTAAAAATATAAAGTAAATTTTGCAAGTTTCGCAGGATTGTCCACCACTTTCATGATTTATTCTCCTTACCTTTTGGCTACATAATTCTGGTAAAGCTACTTTCACCCCTGTTAATTACACTAACTGCCAGGTGCTAACTTTCAGTTGCCAGCTTTGGCAGTCAAGGTTAGTTACTGTAGTTCGGCCAGTCGTGGAAGGATAACTGGTTAAATAAAGAAGCAAATCATAATCTAATCTAATCTAATCTAATCTAATCTAATCTAATCTAATGAGAGTCTAAATTGTTGCATAAAAGCAAAATCATACTTTAGGTCCTGCTTTTTGTGCTAGATATCGGCAGTACTTGGGTTCTCCCTTGAGCCTATAACAGCATCATACTGTAGCAGTGCTGATATTCAGAACAGCAGCACTCCTCTTCATGTTCTCTTGAAATATAGTATAAGGTACTGTAGTGCAACATACAGTAGTGTAGCGCCATGGTAGCTTAGTGGTTAGCACGGACGTCTTTCTCCTCCAGGGTTTCTCCTCCCGACCCAACACGGGATACGCTGTATAGATAATCAATGGATAGTATAATACAGAGTAATCATGTAATTCATACATTCAAGGGTACCAGATTTGTCTTGAGCAGAAGTTGTATTTGAAGCAGGTTTTTTTTTTTCAAGGGTGTCTCAACCACTGCCTTTAAACATAAAGCCTTTGCATTAAGCCTGAAAGCCTAAGGCACGATAAAAGCAAGACATAAATGCAATTTTAAAATTGAGATGAAAATAAAAAAGGACCAATGCAGTCATCTGTGAAAGAGAGGATGGCATGCACTGAAATAAACATCCAGTAAGAGTGTAGTACAGTGGAACCTTGGATTACGAGCATAACTCATTACGGAAGCAGGCTCGTATTCCAAAACACTCTAAACCAAATCAAATTTTCCCATAAGAAATAATGAAAACTCAAATTATTCGTTCCACAGCCCAAAAAAGCCGAGAAGCAGAGAGTGTGTGTGTGTCCGTGTGTATGTCCATGTAAAATTACCCGCGCGCACAGGCGAGAGAGTGTGTGTGTCGGTGTGTGTGTGTGTCGGTATCAAATTACGTGCGCACACACATATGAGACATGATGAAACGGAGAAGGAGACATTGATTATACCAGTAAGAGACGGCCCAGGGGAGCAGGGGAGACGATTACCCACAATTCCGCAGGGCAAGAGAGAGAAAAATCATTGGCTTAGTTGTGATCACTTGCCGCTCGGTGTCAAAACAAGAGTCGCATGCGTGATACATGATACTCAGCACTCGTAAACTAATACTTGCTCGGTTTCCAATTAAAAATGTATTAAAAATCTTTGCTCGGTTTGCGGAACACTCGTAAACCACATTACTCACAATCCGAGGTTCCACTGTATATTGTTAACGGACAATTACTAGTGGATATCTGACCTTGATCCTACTAAACACCTTTGGGATAAACTGAAAAAAGAAAAAATCTTTTACCCAGACATGCTGGAAATTTCACACAAATTCATGATCAGCACTTAATTTTTTAGTGATGTCTGAGGACTGAGTAGCTCGAATACAGAATTATAATGCATAGCATTAGATATGGCTTTGTGTAGGTGTGTGTAAGGGTGTAAGAGACATATAAGAATTATATGAATAATACCCCTGAAGTTAAGTCTTTGCATGGATCTGTGACTAATACCTATAAATCCTTCTATGAGGTGTAATGTAACATACACAGATCCATCCAAAGGCTTAACTTCTGGGTTAACAGCATAAGCTGAGCTAATCTAAGTAAGAAATCTGTGAGTAGAAATATTGCTTGGAAAAATGTACAATATTTTTTTAACGATTTAAATAAAGACACAGTGATGTACTGTATATGTACACCGATTGGCATGTAAGAAATAGCCAAAGAAAGGGTAAAGCTAAAACAGGGATCAGCCACAAAGGTTCTTTGACAGGACACTCCAGGTCACTAGATTTATTATTAGCCTAGGATGATACCAAATCTTTAATGGTTGTCATCATAATTTACATGCAAAAAATGTATTGCGTGCACAACATCTGCAAAAGCCCTTAAAAATATGACACCTATCCAAACCCAGATGAACTCAGAGACACTCCACATTCCAGTTTGTCCCCTGTGCCGGTTAAGTGAGATATGATCTTAATGGAATAACATAAAGGGACGTATCTTTCTGTATCTCTTAGTCAGGTCCACCCTCGTTTTTTTTCGCAATTAACAAATCAAATGAGCTCAGCGGCTGATTCAATTATCAGGAGTCCTGCCATTCCGCGTCGTGATTCACCTCTGACATCATAGCCGCGGTCATAGGAAAAGTCACAGACACGATGCCAAGGTCACAACACCAGCCGTGAAAACATCTACTTTGACGTTTTCTCACCATTCCAGTTATCATCATATCAGACAACGCCTGTAATGGGTTTATTAGCTAATAAAGCAGTACGTGTGGAACAGAGACAAGAGATGACATCACTGCGTTTGACAGTAATGACACAGTTACTGAATGAATATTATAGTTTAAGTGCCTGTAGCTGTTTAAAGGTGAAGGCAAGGATAAACTTGTTTAAGGTAGCAGGAGTCGAATAGAGAACAGACGTGCATATCTGTGTGACCTGGAACATTCTACATTCGCATCCCACCCACTCGCACGCACACTGATTTCTGCTAGTGACAAAACAGCACAAAGACCTGATTTTTTATGGGTGCTGTTAACTGAATATCTTTCCATATTTGAAGATGTGGTGTGTGTTTGTGGAGTACAGATTTTTCCATCAAACACTCCTGTGTTTGTGCTTTGCTTAAACTATTTGTCCCTCTGCTTTGTACTGTATTTTGTTCTCTATCTTTGCATAGTTGATTCTGCTCCGATGATGACTTGGTGAACATTCTACATTGAGGATTTTTATTTGATGGTTGTGCATTATTAGTTCTTGTTTGGACCTCTTTTGTGTCTTGTGCCTGTAAGGTAGAGGATCTACCATTTGGCGTCTACTTCATGTCCTCCACGGAGCTCTTCAAAGAGGCGTATGTCCTGGCTGTGCTTCTCTTCCTGGCTCTGGTGCTCCAGCGCACCTTTTTACAAGCCTCCTACTACGTCACTATAGAAACAGGCATCAACCTACGCGGAGCACTGTTGGTAGGTTAATAGTGTGTTCGGTTACACTGACATTAAGGAGAAGGACTTTAGGAAACAGCTAGCTTAAGAGATGCAAAATCACATATACTGATGAGGCTTAAGCTAAAATGTAAATGTGTTTCATCTGGCTCTCTCTATGACCTCTTATGGAAATCCTGAAGCACTCTGTTATTAGTGTGCAATTGACAGTAAATCTATTTTCCCAGGCAATGATCTACAACAAGATTTTGCGTCTCTCCACCTCCAACATGTCTATGGGAGAGATGACACTGGGACAGATCAACAATTTGGTGGCAATTGAGACCAACCAGCTGATGTGGTTCCTGTTTCTGTGCCCGAACTTATGGGCAATGCCTGTTCAAGTGAGTGAAGTGCTTTTATCTGTAAAGTGTCCTCATGGAAACCAGAGAGAATGGTACTAAATTGGTACTATGCACATGGACACAAATTGGTACTATGCACATGGACACTAATCAGCCATCACTGTAACACCAAAAAACATGAATACAATTGCATTGTTTATCAATTATATACCAGTAAACCAGTGGTGACAGGATCATGGGTACCCGTCATTCACCCTTGCCCATGGGAAGAAAAGTCCACTCTGGTGCTAATGAAGCACAAATTGGGAAAGGAAATAAATAGATGCCAGCCACGATAGAAAGGCACCAAAACACCCAGTGTATCACAGCCCGTCTCGCAGTATACCCTGCAGGCAAAGTGCCCAAGACCGCCACCTTTAAAATCAACCAATCGAGCTTCCATGAGACACTCCAGACAAACAGGTCTTGTCCACAACCCACAAAACCAACGTCCTGGTACCAGATACCACAGCACCCCCGAAAGTTCTTGTATAGTCAATTCCCCAAGCGGCCAGAGCTGCCCCAAATGGCACCAGGGGACCTACACAATACTGGGCATATTGGGTTATTTTTTTGATTTTTGTTTGTTTTTGTGTAGTTACAATGTTATGGCTGAACTTAATTTAAAAGTAGTAAATGAAAGTTATGAAATATAAACTGGATTTATCGTTGGTTCTGTAATGTCATATATAATTAACATAATATTGGGTGTGCCAACATTTTGTTTCTTTTGGTTGACAAATTGCAACAACTGTAACACAGCTATTGTCATAGTTACATTTAATTCACATTTTGTTGGACCTACAGTAGGTAGAGTAGAGGTACTGTATAGTTAGAGTAGGTCCACTCTCAACGAGAGAAACATTCAGACAGTTTATGGGCACTGGCAAATACGAAGTGTGATTATTCATTGTTTCCATGAGGGGGTTTCTTGTGTAAACCAGTTAAAGGTGAACATCTTTTCAGTGCGGCTGGGAATGAATCACACTCAGATCTCACACGGTCATGCAAAATACTGGGGATTCCAGATACTATACATTATGGTGATTCCATAACTTGGATTAGAAATATTTATATAGCATTACTGGACAAATCCTCAGTGACGTCAGTCGTGGTTTTTTTCTGAAGAGCAGTTTTGAAGCTCACCAGTGGGGAACCCCAGTTCGTCACTATATTGACAAGATCTGACTCCGTATAGACCCTGGTTAATCCATAAATGGGCAAATGGGTTGAAAAAAACTGAGGTGGTTGTTGATTGGAGCCTTGGTTACCATAAGCTAGCTATCTTAGCTTTAGCTCAGTTAAAATGCTAAAGGTAGCCAATGTAAATTAATATTCAAATGTTTCTTTACATTTAATTTAACTCTGTCATCCATACCCTACACGCTGTCCCATGCCAACTCTTAAATTTTTTTTGTGGTAAGTTAAAATAAAACAATTCCAGTTAGCTGTTTAGCGAACATGCTGTATAGCAGACAGCTAGCAGTTAAATAAACAAATGATTTTCTTATGCCCACACATCAGTTTAGCTCGAATCCTTTGAGTTCTCATCACGTTTGGTGTACAGAAATACTCTTACATTCACTATTAAACATAGCTCTGGTGTAAGTGTTTAAATGATCTCCATTAATGATTGTTTTGATCACATTTCTTCCACAGAGTTGCAGGTTCAGCTATATGCTTTCAGGTTATTATAAAGTGTTGAATAACCCAGTTCCAGTAATATCTACCTCCTTAGTTGTTGTCTTTGCTTGATGCAGTCCAATAATTTGGCCTTCTGAAATGGTGATAGTGTTGGATACTGTACGTCATGTGTGTACATACTTCACACATCATTAAATACTTATGTCGCGGTCTCATCCTCATTTAGATCATTATGGGCGTCATCCTGCTGTATTACTTGTTGGGGTCCAGCGCGCTCATCGGTGCACTGGTCATCGTGCTGCTGGCCCCCATCCAGTACCTCATCGCCACCAAACTGGCCGACACACAGAAAAACACACTGGTAACTCTTCTTCTTTGGTCTGTACACATCTGTTGTATCAGGCATGTCTATACTGATTTATACATGCTGATGAAATCATATGAATGTCCTTGTTTGAACACTCTTTTTTCAGGACTACTCAACAGACCGTCTGAAAAAAACCACCGAGATCCTGAAGGGCATAAAACTGCTGAAGTTGTATGCCTGGGAGAACATTTTCTGTGATAGTGTCCTCGAAACCAGGAACAAGGAACTCACTAGCCTCAGGACGTTTGCATTTTATACATCCATGTCTAGTAAGCATGATTGGAATCTCATTCTTATCACAATAAGGTACAGGTTTTGTAAAAATACAAAATGTCTACAGCATCCTTTTCCTTTCTTTTCAGTCTTTATGAATGCAGCCATCCCTATTGCTGCTGTTTTAGTGGTAAGACAGGAGACCTACCTTAAATACCTTAAATACCTTATTAAATGAATTATTAATTTTTAAGTGGTAAATGTGATTTCTTTCAGACCTTTGTCACTCATGCATATATCAGTGAACCTGAGGACAAGCTGACTCCAGCCCAGGCATTCGCATCTCTGGCTCTCTTCCATATCCTGGTCACGCCGCTCTTCCTGCTCTCAACTGTAGTACGATTCGCAGTTAAGGCCCTGGTCAGGTACAAAGTCTGTTGCACAACACACTCTTTCATCACCTAAGAAAATCAGAAACAAAATTTAAGTCCCTATATTGTCTACGCTAGTGTCATTTGCCGAGATGGGGAAAACGATTGATTCGGTTATGAATCACGATTCTTTTGTGTGGCAATGCGTGTATCTCCAAACTGGCTCCAAAATTGATTTTTTACATTTATAATACAGATGCACCAGTCGATAAGCAACAGAAGAGCGGTTTCTATGGCATTACGTTATCAAAAGTCACACATGAAAAAAAAATCTGATCAACCTTTTTCTCCAAACTCTGCAAGTGAATTAGTCTTGAAACCCAATCATTATACACACACCAGTCTCCGAACACCATGAGAGCAAATTTAAGGCATGTTAGGCAGTAAAACGTCACAGTTTCTTTATAATCTTTATCATTTTAGTTAATTGAATTTTAAGTTGCCGGCACGTTGGTATAGTGGTTAGCACTGTCGCCTTGCACCTCCAGGGTCCGGGTTTGATTCCCGGCCAGGTTCGATTCCCGTCTCTGTGTGCATGGAGTTTGCATGTTCTCCCCATGCTTGGTGGGTTTCCTCCAGGTACTCCGGTTTCCTCCCACAGTTCAAAGACTTGCAGATTAGGTTAATTGGCGTTCCCAAATTGGCTGTAGTGTGAATGTGTGTATGTGTGTGCCTTGTGATGGATTGGCACCCTGTCCAGGGTGTACCCTGCCTTGTGCCCTAAGTCTCCTGGGATAGGCTCCTGGATCCCTCTGAATACAGGATTAAGCGGTATAGATGATGATGATGATGATGAAAATGCCTGCAAACCATGACTGATTTCCCCCTAGAGCTTTACTGTACATCCATCCAGTGAACCCAAAAGCTACAGATAAGGACCTTGGTGTTACCCTTGATGTTGTTCTGTCATTTTACACTAGCTAATCTTTACTTGAAAGATCTGAGAATCCTAGCTCATTTCGTTGCAGAAGATATTTCTTAAATTACCCGAAAACTCTGGAATAGCGTTTAAAGAGCACATTAGAAACATGCTCTTTGAGCTCGCTGATGGTCCTTTTCCTTTTTTTCCTACAGTGTTCAGAAGCTGGGCGAGTTCTTGCAGAGTGAAGAGATCGGCGATGACAGCTGGAGAAATGGAGACATGCCGGCTTACGAGCCCTACAAGAAATCCTCTGGGGGAGTAAGTACACATAAATAAAATACTCAGTTATGGATGAATGCAGAATAGGGAAAAATGTGATCTCTGTGACTTCGAGCATGGCACGACATAAATGCTGGTTTGGGTATTTTAGAAACTGCTGATCTTCTGGGATTTCTATGAACAGAAGTCTTTTAGTGTTAAAATGCGGCTAGCGAGTTCTATAGGCGGAAATGCCTTCTTGATGATATTGGAGAACTGCCAGAGTGATTTTGAGCTTAAGGACGGTTACTGTCTCTCAAAGCATCTCAGAACGCATAAGCTTGAAGACCACTCCACATTCAGGGCTAAACTAGAAGCGGTGGTGTTGATATCTCCAGAGTTGTCCAGAGTCCAGAGTTGTAACGGGAGACTGTCAGGGTGGGAGAAATCCTTAGGTATCACAATTACTGACGAGCCTGCATTTAGCCAACATAACGTAATGCTCAATGAGATGTGGTAGAGATTAATGAATTTGAGACACTCCTACGTCCCCCTGGTGGACTCTCCTCTTCAGAGACGTCTAAAGAGTCGACTTTACCATGCGCTCGGTTAATGTATTTTAACTGTATTTCTTGTATATATGAACTAGTGTCTAGTGAACTAGTATAAGAATACCATTTTGATGTTAAGTCGTGGTAGTTCCTGGAGCTTCATGATGCCATGAGTACTAATAAAGTTCCCAGGGTGTTTCAAAAGCTTTCAAAAGCTCTACTTGTGTCTTGCTGACCATAGATCATTATTATAGCAAACTCCAGGCACTTATGTTATATATATATATAAACCATTTTCCACACTTAGGCAGCAATATATCAATATATATTGCCTAAGGGTGAACCAAATTCTAGGACTCACTGTACACAAGAGAAATAAATAGAGCTCTATGGTATTTATTTATATTGCCAAATAAAACATGCTTTTTTAAATTGTATGTTTACTGTAAAACATCCTGAGTTTTTCATGTTGCAACCACCCCCCCTGCCCCTCTCCCACCCCTTCATATGTCCCTGCAGACGAAGGTGATAAATAGGAAGCAGCCGCTCCGTTATCAGATGGATAACTACGATCAGCCGATTCGCAGGCAGCCACGCCCCACCGAGACCGAGGACGTCGCCGTGAAGGTCAGGGATCAGCAGCCTCCACAGAGCCCCATCAGCTCAGATTCTCAGGCCCTGCTCACACACCACACACTCACAGAGCACATCCTGCTACTGAATTACGAGAGCGCTCCGCAGGGTCTGCTTGTTCTCATCTCGGCTGCTTATAACCTTTGTCCCATGTACGTGTCACGTCTGACACGTACAGGGTTGGACGGGGACGTATGTTCTCACATTTGGAAAAAAATATTTTGTTATGTAATATCACCCGGTGAAGTGAAACTTTAAAAGGGAAAATGAAAGGAGAATTATTTGATATACAGTATATATACTTATATATATATATACTTATATATACTGTATGCATAACTATGTAAATGAATGGAAGTTGCTCTGAGATTAATTGGTTTTGGTTAGATTTTCTTCATCATAACCACAGCCAGAAATATGTCTGAAATTCTCGTGAGAAGAATTTAGTAGTCATTTGTTTTATAGTTTGTTTTATTTGGTTGTTCTTCTGGCTTAGGGTCCCTGTAGGGTCCATTTCCTTGAAGCCTCCCTATGGGCCAAACTAGCCTCCTAACTAATGAACTCAATAACAACAAATCCACATAATGCACTGGACCTGACTCTCTGACCCATGTCACATCCGCTCACTCGCTCACTCCTCCTCCTTGTCTCCCATTCTCGAGCGCCGCTCCCAGCTGCTTTCGATTGTCCATTTTGCCCTTTTCCCACTGACTCTCAGGCCTGCCGATTTGACCCACGCACGGCTTATTTTTTGATGGATAGGAACATTACTGTAAGTGTAAATAAACATTTTGTTCCCAAAAGCCTCTGTCATAGTGAGGTAGTTTGCATGGAGGGACACAAGAGCCAGGCGTGGGTTAAATCGCTCATCTTCCTCTTTACAGTCATTATCAGCTTATGTGTTGCGGTTTCTCTTCGTCCAGGTGAACAACGGATGCTTCACATGGGGGAGCAACATGTCGACCCTGTCTGACATCAACATCCGCATTCACTCAGGTAAAGGTGAAACGAAGCATCCCTGGTTCAGTGTCGAGTTCATCGGTTATCACCCCAAAATATTTTGCTTACTACAGAAATAATCATTCTTAATAATGTGTTAATACAATTAATAAAACGTGAAATTGTGATAATGGAAAAGGTGATCATTACATTTTCTGATTTGACACTGGATTTGCCCTACTGTATGCAGGTCAGCTAACCATGATCGTCGGCCAGGTGGGATGTGGGAAATCCTCGCTTCTATTAGCCATGCTGGGCGAGATGCAGAACATCAGTGGGAAAGTCTACTGGAGCAAGTAAGGCAAATTAAACTGACCATGTTATCTAACAGAGTTTGAGAAATGTACAAGGTTTGTTCAAGTCAAACCAGGACTTCAATAATATAATCTTTATTTCTCTATACTGTATGATCCCCTGATACACTAATGCACTCATCCCAGTGTTTCACTAGTCCTTGGCCAACATTAAGGGAGAAATTTTTCTCATTATGCTGGAGCCATGATCAGACTGTCTGAAACACCGGCCTCCCAGGAACTCCTTTAATGGATTGAGGTCAGGACTGTACAGAGATGTACATAGCAGTAACTCCCAGCCAAGTTCTCGTAATGTGCAAGTGGTGTTCGTGAATGATTGTATGTGCAGTTCTCACAGGCAGTGCGTCTCTTGTGCAAATAAATGTTCGCTAAATGTTCACTAGAACGGCTGCAGTGGGCGCCGAACCACCTCCTTCTTTAAAATAAACCGTTGTCACCGTTAGAATGTTTTACCACGGTTTTAGTATTATTGTACTCTACTTGAAGTCTTCTGTAAATCTCAATCAATTTTTACGCCTGCATTCACAAGTCCCGGTTTGACTCGAACGCCTCTTATATGTCCTAATATCCAGTGCTAATCAAAGTTTTTAAAGCAAACTTTTCACACTCATTTTTTTTTTACCTCAGTTTGTGTGTGGGTAGTGAGTGCATATAGAATATATGTACATATATAGGTGTGTGTGTGTTCCATCTTGATTGCTGTGCTCTGTACAGTAAGATGGATAGAAAGCTTTGTTCTTTCTTGCATGCATTTCATGTGTGCTTGTGTACAGTATTCCCACTGCCGTTTGTTTCTAAGCGTAACAGCTTATCGGTCCACCTCAACTCTATGTGATCATTCTGTCCCATTCGGTGATTATAACTAACACTGTTGGTGTTCTGTTTTGTTTCCCGTTACTGGTAAGAATGCTCATGCCTCCATCTTTCAGTCCATACTGGAGATGGTCTCTGATTAGCATTTGCCAAGTTCAACAGTGTGACACAAAGTCTGTAAGTCTGCCATGTGCTCTTCTCGTGCTGCATTACATCACCTAACTTCCTGTTTTTTACTCAGATTATGATCTCATGTAGTGAAAAACAAGCTTGTAATTTATGTGCATGCACGTTCAGCCTGTTTTGATCCAGATCATAGTCAAGCAGTGCTTAATTTCTGTCTCTCATGCTGTCTCATATCCTTCAGCCTTTATTTTTATAATGCGATTTTGTTATTCTGTGAAGACAATGACAAGCGCAGTCTAAAAATATCACTATAGTCGTTACGGATCAGAGAGAAGATGAGAGTGTCATTGTCCTTGCAGAGTATTCTGTGTCCCACTGGGCTGCCCGCTAACTGCCTTCACGTGTGTTCTGTCTCTCTCTGTGTCTTCCTTCAATGCTGCACTCAATCAGGCTTCCTGATTGTGAGATGCTCCATGATGGCTGCCTAAGGTATTCACATATAAAGATATTGAGACACACGTGAGCACACACACACAGACTTTCCTGATTATCCTTCCCTTCCCTTACTGTCATCATGTACAACTGAATGAATGATGCTGATTTGAAGACAAGTTGTTGTGTGTGTTCATATGGAGATGCGTGCTTGCTTTAAGAAAGTAAGAACAAGATCAGCTAAAAGCCTACTGAGATATTTTTTCCCCAGTCAGAGAGCATGAAGATGTGTGTGATTGTGAATCTTTAAATTTCTAACTTCTAAGCTTCTAATTTCCATGACTCACAAAACGATGTTTTGACCCCTGACAACAGCGAGTATGATGCAGATTTTTCCCACGAAGGACGGAGGTATTTATTTGCAAAGTTGTATAACAGAAGTGCAGTGGTCCATCCATCAACGCATTCGTGTATCTAACCATCCATTCCGCGATGAAAATGTTCATCATGATATGATGTGTGATGGTTTGTACTGTACTGTGCATTAAAATGTCGGGAGTCTTTGAAACAGAAATGAAAGTTTTTTTTCAACTTGAAGATTGTTTTTGGATTCTTTTGGCAGATTTCAAATCGTTTATAAAATGAGGAACCAGTGCCACAGTTAATTGGTATTTTTTTGTACGGTATACAATAATCTGTATTCGCCTACCAATGGATTACCACTTCTCTCATAGCTTTCTCAATTCATATCTAAGCAATGTCATAGGGTGTCATTTAGGATATGAAATCTTCCCTAGAATTCCTGTCCTTTAGAACCAACGCAGAACCTGCAGGAACTCTCCAAGAAGATTCCAGGGACAGATGGCCATTGACAAACTGGAAATCCCAAACGAAATTCCATAATAAAGTAATATCACACTTTAGGGAGTGCTGTTATACTGAATATCAGCACTACTGTGATTTGGTCATAGGCATCAGTTCATCAGTACCGCAGTTCTACAAACACCATTTATTATCAACAGTGTATGTCTTGTTTGTTTCTCCAGCCAGTAATTTGGCTCCGCCTACAACTATCCTTTCAGGATTGGCGGAACTGGCTAACCCCAAATGGCGGAGCTGGTGACTGACAGTTAATGTAATTAACAGGGATAAAAGTAGTTTTATATCCTTCCCAGTACTACAGTATTTAGCCAAAAGGTGGACAGTCCTGTAAGTCTTGAGAATTTCTCTTTATTCTTCACATATTCCCCCTTAGCATATCATCTTTGATAACTTCTGGGTTAAATCCCAAATTAGATTAGAATAGATGGAAAGCTAGTGCACTATGTAGGGTGTACAGCCCTTAGGTCCACACTTCCTTTGATCAGGGATTAGAGAGGGATTTGGGATTCAGCCTTGTGTTAGAAGCTAGTTAGCTTTGTAGCTCACCTCAGGCGTGAGCAGAACAACACAGACGCTTTAGAAGGGATTCCAAAAGACTTAGCAATTACTAAGGTGAAACAGTGTTTCAGTGTTTAAGGCGATATAATATTATCAGATGTGTTTTTCTTGCTGAAAGTGCTTCCGCGACTGGTTTTGAATTTGGCTTTTGTGTTTTGGATTAATTTGGCAGATTTTAAATCTCTTATAAAATGAGCTCCCTATACTACAGTTAATTGGTACTTTTGTGCTGTAGCAGCTGCCCTCCCCTCTTTCCAGTACCGAGGAGCAACCTATTGTCACCCTTGCTGGCGAAAGACAGTAGAACACTGGATGCAGAGTGATACAAATAGTTCAGTGTCCCAGTGCGGTTATGCTCTGCATCGCTATTTGTGGAATACCTCATGTCCAATCAGGTTACTCGGTCGGAACAGTGCCTCTGGTGGTTATCCAGTGTTCTCTGAGTCAGAGTTAAATATGCCACTAGTGTAACTCTTTATGGGTCTCACCAGTTCAAGTCCCTGTGCAACATTCCTAAGTGGCTCAGTTTAATATATATATAATTGTCTTGTGTACTGTGTTATATTTCTTGTAATAGTTTTTCGATATAGGCGGCATGGTTGTAGTGGTTAGCACTGTCATCTTGCACCGCCAGGGTCCGGGTTCGATCCCCGGCCAGGCTCAATTCCCGTCTCTGTGTGCATGGAGTTTGCATGTTCTTCCCGTGCTTGGTGGGTTTCCTCCTGGTACTCCGGTTTCCTCCCACAGTCCAAAGACATGTAAGTTAGGCTAATTGGCGTTCCCAAATTGTCCATGGTGTGTGAGTGTGTGTGTCTGTGCCCTGCAATGTATTGGCACCCTGTCCAGGGTGTACCCTGCCATGTGCCCCAAGTCTCCTGGGATAGGCTCCAGGCCCCCTGTGACCCTGAATACAGGATTAAGCGGTATAGATGATGAGTGAGTTTTTCAATATGTTTTTCCTTCCTTAATCAGATACTGTGGATAAAACAAAAGTTTTATCCAACTACATGATAACTCTCTAATTATTTGATTAATGCTATTGATGTTTTGATTAGTTATTGTAGGCCTAAAGAATATTTCATAATTAATTTTGCAAGCTATAAGATATGAACAGACGAATGCTTTAATATAAAGTAAAGTGTTTAAGAGTTTTTTTTAACTTACTCTTGACCTAGCACACTTGAATTAGTTATACTAGGGGCCAATAGTTTAAAACAGTTTTTAGGCACTGTTACAGAGAAATATTACATCGAATAATGAATATTAAATTAATAAAAAAATAAAAGCCTGGTCTGCTTCTTCAGTCACTGTCAGTGACCTGACTCCCTGCATTTTTTAAATCATCATTAACATGTGGACTTTTTTTTTCTCATTTTCTTAACGCTTGGTGTGTTGTTGTCATGATTGTGTTATAATAGAGCCATTGTTCACTTTTATGTAATCTTTATTTCTTCTTACAGTAAAAACAGGTACTCGGTGGCATACGCAGCTCAGAAGTCTTGGCTGCTAAATGCTACTGTAGAAGAGAACATCACATTCGGCAGTCCCTTCAACAAGCAGAGGTGAGAACTGCCTTCTAAAAGAAAAAACATCACAGGTTGTTACATGAGCAACATTGTTGATGCTTTTTATTTATTTCGTGAACATATTGCATGAAGAATAAAGAATCCTGTTGACTGACCAAAACGCAGTATTACTGCTGTCAAATTTTTTACTTTATACATATAATACAGAAAATGTGTGTGCCAAAAGAAGCTATTCCTGAAGATTATTTAACATGGAAATGACCGGTCTTTTTCAGCATTATACTGTCTTACTTCAAACAATAATAATTTAAAATTAGTTTTTAAATGTATTTATTTATTTTATTTAGTATTGATACTAAAATTGGTGTAAGCTTCTAGAAGCAAATGACCTGTAACAATTTTTACTTAAATTAAAGCATTAAATTAAGGATTTTTTCCCCCAAATTACTAACAACAGTGGTTTTGTTTAAGTGCTCCAAATCATAGAAAACTATAGCGTATTCAGTTTAAAAAAATTTTTTAATCTCCCCAACAATTAGTGTTAAATTGTTAAAAATAAGTTTAAAGTGTTAAAAAGCAAAAAATCGGTAGTGTCCGTAACCATGTCAAATTTATGTTGCAATATCTTAACAATTGTGCATTTTAGAGAAATACACTTTTTCAGGTTTATGTCTTTTCATGTGAAATCTAAATCAGCCAGGTTTCATCTGAATGACGCTGTTAAGATCATCGTAAGATTTGAATTCAAAAAAGTAACGGACGCTAAATAAAAGGGCATGAAACTATATTTAGCTAATGTGTTTCTTTTTATCTGGTAAAAATATAAATGTGTAAAAAAACACAAGCAAAAAACGAAGCATAGACAGCGACATAAGGCATTAATTATTATGAAACATGGTGTTATATGACTGTCTGAAAGTTCACTTTTTGTCACCTAGATGAGACCAGGTTTTGGCCGTGTGCAAATATAATTTAAAATATATTTGAAATATAATTCCGTTCTTCTGTTTTTATCTTACAGATACAAGGCAGTGATTGATGCTTGCTCGCTGCAGCCAGATATCGATATCCTTCCTTTCGGGGATCAGACTGAAATTGGAGAAAGGGTAAGAGTTTGCAAAGTTAGCAAGGATACATTATTTTTGAAGGCCGGGACATTTTCATTTAATATATGAAATCGGGTGCTGTAGCTTTGCTAGCCAGATCATGTGGTGGTGCTTAATATCAAGCCTGGCATATCAAAAATAATGGATACAAATGGTTACCCTCCTAGTTACTTGTTATGTCATTGTTGGATTTGTTTGTGTGTAATGCTCAGGGAATAAATCTGAGTGGAGGACAGAGACAGAGGATCTGCGTGGCCAGAGCTCTGTATCAGAACACCAACATTGTTTTTCTGGTAGGAAATGAGATACACACATGAGTACTTAAAAGTCATCAGAACTTTACTTATATGCTTGTGCTGATCTGGGAAAACTCATAGGTTTAAAAAGGTAGAAGAAAAATCCCAAACTAGATTTTTCTGTATATCACGTAAATGAACTCATCTTGAGACACCCCTCATTTCTTCATATTTTGTTTTCAAAGAGCCAGACTTTCTTGCATTTTAATGTAGTTTTGGAGAATGGTTCTGATTAGTATACTGGTGGTGCTGAATGCTGATTGGTTGGAACAGACGAGAGGGAAAATGAGGTTGCAGCTTTGGTTATTACATAAGCAACCAATTTTCAAGTTGTATCTTCATTTACATTGCAGCTTTTTGCCTTAAAACACATTTTTTCCTATTTTGTTAATTGAATCAAAATCTTTTCATTTATTATTATGAAGAAATGACATGTGGCTCGGTACTAATGCACAGTACTGTATATATATTATCTTCCAGTCTTCACAGAGTAAACGTTAAGCATTGTCGAGTGATTGGATCAGATTGTTGTCCAAGTCTAATCAATACAAAACACAAATTTCAGTCAGCTACTGGCTGTGCAAATGTCCATCTTCCCATCTCACCCTATTTTAACCATATTATAATTAATATGGTTATACATAATATACATATTATAATTAGTATATTATAATTATTAATAATCTAGTATTTTAATTACATCTAGACGACATATTGTTATTGTATAAAATAATAAATAATAATACAATTAACTAACAATACAGAGTGATTTGAAATTGTTATTGTTTAAAAAACAACATGTTTTTCTCTCATATCACCTAAGAAACAGTTACGTTTGTGTCCCCCTGTAGGACGATCCATTTTCTGCCCTGGACATCCATCTAAGTGACCATCTCATGCAAGAGGGCATTCTCAAGTTCCTGCAAGATGATAAGCGCACCGTGGTCCTAGTTACACACAAACTTCAGTACCTCATTCACGCAGACTGGGTCAGTGTCGATGGCGTGTGAGAAATATTCTTCCAGCTCAGTGACTTGCTTGACACCATTATCCTGCTTGGTAGCAAAGTTTAATGAGATGGAAAGAATATCTGCTGGACTGAAGCATTTACAAGACAAAAGATATCATGTTGAGTTACAGCAGGAGACTGGAACTGTTTTTTATTCGTTAAGGTATTTCCCTGGGTTGTTTATGAGGTTTTGTTGCTTGATAGATCATAGCTATGAAGGATGGCTCTGTGTTGAGAGAGGGGACGCTGAAGGACATCCAGACACATGACGTGGCGCTCTATGAACACTGGAAGACTCTCATGAACAGGCAGGACCAAGAACTAGAGAAGGTCAGGTTAAGTCACTCTTCTATCCCATGCATCCCATCATACGGACACCTCGCATCTTTATTTCTTTATTTTTTTCTGGCTGTGGGATTGCACAAAACTGACATCACTGCTGATCTTGATGTGTTCCAGGACACAGATATTGAGAGTCAGACTACTCTTGAGAGGAAAACACTGAGAAGAGCTTTCTATTCAAGAGATGCCAAGAACCAAGTTGATGATGAAGATGAAGGTACGTTCTTTCCCCATACGCTTTGTTTTGTTTTCCGTGACAAAAAGCTAAAACTACCTTTCACAGAAGAGCAAGAGGAAGAAGAGGAGGACGACAACATGTCCACTACAACCAGCCGGCGTTCGAAAATCCCCTGGAGGGTTTGCTGGTGTTATTTATCCTCTGGAGGATTTCTCATGGTTTTCATGATGATCACCTCCAAGCTGGCCAAGCACTCTGTCATGGTGGCCATTGATTACTGGCTGGCAGCATGGACATCGTCATGCCCAAATAATATCAGTGATTTCACCAATAACCTGGATGCCAATGCCACCAACTACACTCAGGAGTACAGGGCCAGGCAGAGTGCCGAGGTGAGGTGAACCAATGACTGGATACAATGAGGAAAACATTATTTAAATGATGTGCATTTGTGTATTGTTTCTTTTTTTCCCCCGCAGCATTTGCCAGTCTTCATTATTCTGTGTGGAGCAGGAATAGTCCTCTGTCTCATCACATCCCTGACTGTTGAGTTTTTGGGCCTTGCTGCTGCTAGTAACCTGCATCATAACTTACTCAACAAGATCATCCATGCTCCTCTCAGGTACACACATTGTGTATATGTATATATAT
>QMIH01000550.1:251221-261627 GCA_003987875.1 Clarias batrachus
TTATTTATTGAAACAGTAAAGAGTTATTTGCTTGAGAAAGCTGCATGCTACTTATTGATAACGTTACTGTAGAATAAGGAAAAAAAAGAAATTTGTCTTTCTCTGCTACTATAAGATGAGTGTTCAAGTCAAACCGAGACTTTTCATTGTGCAGAATAATGGAACACTTTTTTTTATGAGAGTAAAAAAACTCCCTTTATCTCTCTATATAATAATCCCCTGCTACACTAAAGTACTTATCCCAGTGTTTCACTAGTGCTTAGATACCATCAAGGTAGAACATTTTCTCAGTATCCCAGAGCCATGATCAGACTGCCTGCTTCACGTCTGAAACGCCGGCCTCCCTGGAACTCCTTTAATGCCCCAAACATGTGGAAAAGGTTTGGGGCGAGGTCAAGACTGTACTGGGGGGGGGGGGGCAGGTGGTGACAATAACTCCCAGCCAAGTTCCTCTAACATGCCGGTTGGTGTCGGTAAATTATTCAGTTCCCACAGACAGATGCGTCTCTTCCTCAAGTTATCTGTCCATCAGGCGATCCACTTGATGAATGTTCACAGATACGTCTGCAGGGGGGGTCTGAGCCACCACGGCCGAGTTTGTCATTCATGTACATATGGTTTTCAATAAAATGTTTGCATTGGTGAGAGGTTTTACTGTGGAGAAGTGTCTTATCACTTTGCCATCTAACAATAATCACCATATTTTCCTTATTATTTCTGCCCCCTGTCAGATTCTTTGACGTTACCCCACTTGGTCAAATTCTCAACCGTTTCTCTGCAGATACCAACATTATTGATCAGGTGAGAAACAATCAGCAGGTCTTCTACAGTATATATATTTGTTCTACTGTGGCCTTTATATTATTTATTCCACTTAAGAAGTAATTCTCACTTTCTAGTGCTGCTCGTAATTTCTTCTTTTGTGTGTGTTTGTGTGTGTGTGTGTTTCTCCTTCACACACCTGATCTCCGTGCAGCACATTCCTCCAACACTGGAGTCTCTCACCCGATCCACTCTCCTCTGTCTCTCGGCCATCGGCATCATCGCTTTCGTTACACCGGCATTCCTCGTTGCCCTGGTGCCCCTCGGCGTGGCCTTCTATTTCATCCAGAAGTACTTCCGGGTTGCATCGAGGTGAGTACTGATGTAGAAAGTCGGAAGTCAGTGTTAAGAAAAGGTTTTGCACTGTTTTTACCTTTTATTTCGTTCGTCTCATCTGACACAGAGATCTGCAGGACCTAGATGACTCCACTCAGCTTCCTTTGCTCTGCCATTTTTCAGAGACTGCAGAAGGCCTCACCACCATACGAGCATTCAGGTCAGTGTTCGGGAACCTTCTTTCAGATTAAAATGTAGACCTTATACTTCTCAGATTTTCACCAAGAGACCTCACTCCCTCCATGTCTATTACATATGAGACAGGTTATTAGCAAGGAATAAAAAAAACCCTTTATGGATGATGCCATGAATCAACCGTGCCTTATGGTCTTGTTGAATTTACACAGCTCTAATAAAATGTAATCGGTTTGTCCTTTCTCTCAATCACAGCCATCTGTCAATCAAAGCAACAATAACATGAACCATGTGGCTCTTTGAGCTCATACTATATATTTATATATCTAGATACAGTGTATTTGTCCCCTGCTTGAGTTAGACTGCTGTGTAAATGCACACAAGCAACACTGCGAGATGCTTCTCATGTCTCAGAGGAATCACGTGATAGCCCTCGGACATCCCCCCCCCCCCCCCCCCCCGCCAAGGTAGCCGTCATGTGATAGTACAGAGCTGGCTAGAGGTTATTGGCGGGCCAAAGGAAACTCACTCATGGAACTTAAATGAGTTCCATGAGTGATGAGAAAAGTATGAGAAAAGTATCGGCTAGTTCTGTTTCAAGCAGGTGATCGTTCCTCCCTCAGGCATGAAGCACGCTTCAGGCAGAGAATGCTGGACCTGACTGACACCAACAACATAGCATACCTCTTCCTCTCTGCTGCCAACCGGTGGCTAGAAGTCAGAACAGTAAGTCCAGATCAATAAGCAGATTACAAACCAGAACTAAGCGGGTGTTTAGTTAATATTGATAATCTCAGATGATTTAATAAGAAATTGTCAAGGCATTGTTTTTCTTTCCCCACTTAGGATTATTTGGGTGCAGTTATCGTCCTGACAGCTGCAGTAGCGGCCATCTGGATGTCTTCTTACGGAGTTCAGCCCGGACTGGTTGGACTCGGCCTAACATACGCCCTCACAGTGAGACGCAGCATACACTTGTGATATTTGATTTGTGAATTATTCCACGGCTAAAACACAAAGGGTTATAACTATAAGACTAATTTTAGATCTGCTCTATGTTGATTAATATTGTTAAGAAACAGCAACATGCATCAGCCACCTGCCTAGATATTGAGTACTTCCGCTCTTTGCCACCAAAACAGTGGCAAAAATGTGTTTTGAACCTTTCTGTTGGAACCGGCATTAACCTCTTCATCAACTTGATCTGCACTAGTGCTTCTATTGGATCGGACTACACATGCTAGCTTTCGCTTCCAATGTGCATCAGTGAGCCTTGGCCACCCATGATCTTGTCTCTAGTCCAGCGGTTTTCCATCCTTGGATCACTTTTGGAATGTCCTGACCACTGCACACCAGGAGCATCCCTCAAAACCTGCTGGTCCAGTTTGGGACAACACATCAACTTCACTTGCATCCTGATATATTCCAGCCACCATTGTAACAAGATATTGGAAATGTAGCTACAGTGAGAAGGGTAGAATTCTAATGACTGGCCAATTGGGTCAGAGCAACTCTAAAACTGCAGTTCTTGTGGCATGTTCCCGGTCTGCAGTGGTCAGGACGTACCAAAAGTGATCCAAGAAAGAAAAACCGGTGAACTAGAGACAGGGTTCATGGGTGGACAGGGTTTACTGATGCACATGGAGAGTGAAGGCTGGCCAGTGTAGTCTGATCCAATAGAAGAGCTGCTGTAGTTGAAATTGAGGAAAAGGTTCATTCTGGTTTCAATAGAAACACACAGGTCATTACTGTTTAGGTGATAATCGCTGATCAGTGTACTGCACATATCAGCACAACTAACAGGCACACACAGGCTACAAATTACATGTCCAACTTTAATTTTTTAAAAATATTATGTTAAAAAAAATCAGTCTAATAAAATTCTGAATAAAAAAATCAGTTTATCTTATAACACTGTTTAAGGTTGTACTATTTTTCAAAAGCCACTCGAACTTGGACTGTATGACAACAGAGCAGTACTTGTAGCACAGCGACCGGCATCCTTAGAAGGAACATGTTGTGTCCTCACAGCATCTTTGACTTCAGTAGCATCCAAAAAAGGTTCTTCAATGGCCTCTGTCCGTTAGCAAACGCTTAAGTAGTTGAGTGGGATTTAACAATAATGTACAGCCTGCGGCAAATATGCTGGTTACATTGGAATGATTCCTTTAGGTTAACAGGATGACAAAACTGAATACACCAGTGTTAAATAATAATAATAATAATAATAATAATAATAAACTGAACAAGTTCTCCTCTGAGTTAAATATAAAAATTATATGAAAGTGGTATGGAAGTATCATATTAATAGTTTATATAGACATACTATATACAGTATTAGTAGTGTAATACTTAACTAATCTACACAATCCATTGATGAGTTCTTATTCCTCATTCGTACTTGTTGCAGGTGACAAATTATCTGAACTGGGTTGTGAGGAACCTGGCAGATTTGGAGGTCCAGATGGCAGCGGTGAAGAAGGTTAATAGTTTCCTGAGCACAGAGTCGGAGAACTATGAGGGTTCCATAGGTAAAAACTGTGTGTCTTATTATGACTAGCGTGTGCTTGTTATGATTCAAGGTATGACCAGAGTGTCAAAACAATTTCATCATATCAGTGCGTGAACTTGATGAACCCGTTCAGTAATGTTACAGTAATTCTGTTTGAAACAAATTTCTCAGTTATTAAGAGTATAAGCATGTACTTATGAGCATGTCGAGTAGGGTATAAAAGACTGACTCTTAATCAAAGAAAGTGTACAGTATGAGAATTGTTGCCTAATTCTAGATGCGGAACAAGGCATCCTGACCCCAGGCACAGAAAACCCCAGATTTCCTGTTTCCTGTTGTATTATCAGCATGTGGGAATGTGTGAAACATTTCCCAATCAGACGATTTCCAGTCGACATATGCCTTTTACTCTGCCTTCCTAACAAATGTAAACATTTGACTCTGGGGAGGGACGGAGGGTTGAGTCTGGAGGACAAGGAGGGGGACGCTACAGCAGGAGCATGTCTGGATCGTCGGTGATAGCTCGTTACACGGCCAAAGAAAGTCCTTGTCTATCCATGTGCCCCTCCTCCTCCTCAGTGACGCAATGGAAAAATGACCGACTCGATATCAGCAAAAGAGAATAAACTCTGGAATTTGGACCCAGAGACCCATTGTAACGTCTAAAAGCGTTTGCTGGTCATCACTTGTCATCTGTTGTATTTTTTTTCTTCGGTCTGATGGAATGATTCAGCCGAAGCAGCTATACCCAATAACTAGTTTGCGTTATTCCAGAGAATATTGCAAACCTTACCTACTGTAGAACTAAACTATGCTGGGTAAAGTAAGCAGTCTGAAGGTTCTTAAATGTTTTTTATCTATGTTTAGATAGCGCTCTGTGCTAGCACTTGGAATTCATTCATTTTTTTTCTTTTTTTCTTTTTCTTTTTTTACAAGCATGCGTCTCTGTGTATTTTATCATATCTTCTTGTAAACACTGTTCAAAGAAAAGCCTCAGCAGAAGTGGAGTGACATCATTTAAAAGTTTACATAAGCCACGGTTTCCTTACTCCCCATACATTTAACCATAAATCTGTAACATAATAACATAGTAAGTCTTTTGACAGGCGATACCTCACAGGACTCGGTCCATGTGTCCTCTTTTTGGTCACAGATGTCTCCCAGGTTCCAGAGGACTGGCCCCAGCATGGTGAAATTAAGATCCAGGACTTGTGCGTGAGATATGACCCCATACTCAAACCTGTTCTTAAACATGTCAATGCTTTCGTCAACCCTGGCCAGAAGGTATGTACTGTATGTTTATATTATCGACAAGGTGTAATGGTCCAAAATGATTTGAGATGCTGTTCTACCTTACTACAGCTTTACTCCAAAGTAACACATTACTTTGGAGTAGTGTAATCACATTTAAGGCTTAAGCTTTCTATGTAATGTTAACTGATCATTTATCGAGCCCCTAATGATAAAAGGCAATGAATGAAGAAAAAAAAATAGTTATATAGTAAGAAAAAATAGTTATTTATATTGTAAAACTCTAAAATTGCACAAAAATCTGAATGGTTTATATACATTCATATACAGCCATTCTTTGATCGCTAGACAATGATTAACTACAGAACCAAGTAATTCTCATAATTCACAAAAATCTTGAAAATTTGAAAATAAATTAAATGAATGTATTTTACACCTAAACTAGAAGAGATTTAATAATTAATAAATAAATATAAAATAAAAATAGATTTTTCTGTAGTGGTTAACACTGTCGCCTTGCACCTCCAGGGTCCGGGTTCGATTCCCATCTCTGTGTGCATCGAGTTTGCATGTTCTCCCCGTGCTTGATGGGTTTCCTCCGGGGACTCCGGTTTCCTCCCACAGTCCAAAGACCTGCAGATTAGGCTAACTGGTGTTCCCAAATTGCCCGTAGTGTGTGAATGAGTGTGTGTATATGTGTGTGTGCCTTGCGATGGATTGGCACCGTATCTAGTGTGTATCTCCTGGGTTAGGCTTCAGGCCCTCCGTGACTCTGAATACAGGATAAAGTGGTATAGACGATGAGTGACCTTAAAATAAAAAATAAATTATATTACATTTACACCTGCATCCAGTGGCTGGGGTTTGGGCATTGAGAGGGAACTGAACCTGTGGCCTTCTGCATGGCAGGCGAGAAACCTACCACAGAGCCACCAATGCCCCTCATAAATAAACATTGATTGTGTGCAAATTGAACTGTGCCAAACACAAGGATTTATGTCTCGCCTTCATGAGCTATAGGTTTCTAACCAATCATAGATGAGGCTGAATACTTGTAACTAATCATAATGCAGAAGATGGATTTTCTTAACCATCTTTTTTTTTTTGTATGCGTTCTCTTTTGCCCCAACCTGGATATGATCTCCATAAAAATCTACAGTTATTCCTCTTTCTTTTTTTCTTTTTTTTTTACATTTACTGCATTTAGCAGACACCCTTATCCAGAGAGAGTTTCTGTACATTTTTATCTCATTATTCATCTCAGCAGTTGAGGGTTAAGGTGCCAACAGGGTCAACTAAGTGGTGCTAGGTGTTGAACCTGGAACCTACCGAACCGTAGTCCAATGTCTTAACCACGTGGCATTTTTTCTCCTCCTACTGTAGGTCGTTTAATAAGTGGCTCAGTACTGATGTTACCATGGTGATGTCACAAACACTGTTTTTAGTTATATTAACATAGATCCCCAGAATGAGTTCTTAGGTATAAAGACACATGTTGGTTACAGTGTTGAAATTGTGACACCAGGTTCCGCGGTCACTTGGAATTAAAGTGACATGTTAACAAAATGGACTCCACTTCATCACAGAGCTGGCACTTTTGTCACAACAGTGTTTATTTCTTCATGTCTCTGCCATCCACAGCTTCGCTTTTCTCGTAAGTCACTTGACTTTGATCGGTCCCATGCCTCAGTTATACAGTATATCTTTGTGCCATGTATAAAACACTTACCCTGTTGACGTGTCCCGGTGTGCAGGCAATAGGCAAGCATATTATTTACACAAAGCCCTTTCTGGTTTATAACAACAGTCTGGAAAATGAAAGACGGCGTCTTTATAAAGACAGCACACAGTACCAGTGTTTTGTCTGTCCCTGTCTCACGCTGTCGCTCTTTCTTTCCCCTCAGGTGGGCATTTGTGGGAGGACAGGCAGTGGAAAGTCTTCTCTGTCTCTGGCCTTTTTCAATATGGTGGACGTTTTTGAAGGTGAAGCCTGCTCGTATTTCTTTCCTAGTGTCTTTCGGTAGGGCTTTCTTCCGGAGGGAAGTGAAGTGCACTGTCATTTCGAGTATGACATAATTCTTTTAATAAGTGGATGGGATCTGAGAGCTGAGAGCACCTATATAAGATTTCCTGATAAATGTGCTTTCGTCTCCTTAGGAAAGAAAATAGCTCCAGAAAAAGAAAGCATTCAGGATTGCTTTTATTTCTTCTTCAGACTCGCTCTGACTGACTCTTTACCAAGCTCCAGAAACATCTCGGGCTAGTCTTTTTGCTTCCTTTGTTTATACTTCACTGCTTATGGTTTGTGTCACGTTGACAAGCAGCAATGATGCCACGTCGAGCCATTAGCTTTTAGAGCACTCGGGTACTGCAGATGAGTCTTGCTGAGTCATTTTATACATTGCATTCAGTCCAGGTCATACTCGCTTTGATTTAGGCTTTTGTTCTGTACTTTAAGCTCATTGAGATGCAACAGAATCAAAGAGAACACAATTATAAAATGATGAAATAATCAGAATACTTGAAGAGTTTTACAGCAAAACTTGATAAAGGACATTTTTTTGGACTTTTAGCCATTTTGGGCAATTCGCAATAATAAGCGACATTTATGATTTGTATCAAATTTCCAATCACTACAAAATCATAATCAAAGTATGAGTTTAATGTATTTTTTATGACAACTCAACCAACATATTACTGATACAGTATATCGGGAACAGGTTTCTGAGGTTGGAACCACCAGGCAGGAGGTCTAGAGGAAGAACCAAAGAGGATTTATGGATGTAGTGAGAGAGGACATGAAGTTAATTGGTGTGAAAGAAAAGGATGCAGATTTCCTGTGGCGACCACTGAAAAGGAACAGCCCAAAGACAGAAGAAGAAGAAGAAGAAGAAGAAGAACCATCATAATACTTATACTTACAGGGGTTGGACAATGAAACTGAAACGCCTGGTTTGTAACGCCTCTGGAATAATTCATTAGTATGGTGTAGGGCCTCCTTTTGCAGATATAATACAGCATCGCTTCTTCTTGGGAATGACAGATACAAGTCCTGCAGAGTGGCAAGAGAGATCTTGAGCCATTCTTCTTGCAGAATAGTGGCCAGGTCACTATGTCATGCTGGTGGAGGAAAACGTTTCCTGTCTCGCTCCTCCAAAACACCCCAAAGTGGCTCAATAATATTTATATCTGGTGACTGTGCAGGCCATGGGAGATGTTCAACTTCACTTTCATGTTCATCAGACCACTCTGTCACCTGTCTTGCGGTGTTTTTTGGTGCATTATCATCCTGATACACGGCACTGCCTTCAGGATACATTGTTTGAACCATTGGGTGCACATGGTCCTCCAGAATGGTTTGGTAGTCCTTGGCAGTGATGCACCCATTTAGCACAAGTATTGGTCCTAGGGAATGCCATGATATAGCAGCCCAAACCATCACTGATCCATCCCCATGCTTCACTCTGGGCATGCAACAGTGTGGGTGGTACGCTTCTTTGGGGCTTCACCACACCAAAACTGTCCCAGATGTGGGAAAGACAGTGAAAGTGGACTCATCAGAGAACAATAAATGTTTCACATTGTCCACAACCCAAGATTTTCGCTGCTGGCAGCATTGAAACCGATGCTTGGTATTGGCACGAGTGACCAAAGGTTTGTTTATAGGAGCCTGTCCATGTACATTGACCCTGTGGAGCTCCAGATGAACAGTTTTGGTGGAAACATGAGAGTTGAGGTGCACATTTAATTCTTCAGTGAGTTGGACAGCTGTGGTTTTATGTTTGTTTGGATACAATTCTGGTTAGCACCCGGACATCCCTTTCAGACAGCTTCCTCTTGCGTCCACAGTTACTCCTGTTGGATGTGGTTCGTCCTTCTTGGTGGTGTGCTGACATTACCTTGGATACCGTGGCTCTTGATGCATCACAAAGTCACAGATGAGCCAGTGAGACGCGCACCAACATTTGGCCTCTTTGGAACTCTGATATGTCACCCATAATGTTGTGTGCATTGCAATATTTGAAGCAAAACTGTGCTATTACTCTGCTAATTAAACCTTCACAATCTGCTCTTACTGGTGGAATGTGCAATCAATGAAGATTGGCCACCAGTCTGGTCACATTTAGCCATGAAACCTCCAGCACTAAATTGGCCAGTGTTTCAGTTTCATTGTCCAACACCCTGTATTCATCCAATGTGATAAAACTGTATATAGTTTTATATAGATAGTGATTTATAGCTCTTTGCAAAATCACACAAAATTCACAATTTTGTCATAACACTTTGGCATTTGTGCTTTTATCACCCTTGCGACCGTCAAAAAAACATGCACAAAATGTTCTTTATCAGTATAAAAAAGCGCTTGTTTTTCTCAAAACTACAACAAGAGTTATCTCATTTTGCTGTCAAACTGTTCGACTAGTAATTAGGTGTTCAAAGTTTATGCGATTATTTGATAGGTACATTATTTAAGTTGGCTTTTCAGCAGGTCAGTGATGATAAGATTCATGATGTAGCCAAATCCCAAAATACATACCCAATCAATGTTTGAGCCTGACCAGCACTTAATGAAAGGTCTTAAACTTGAGACTGAATAAGCACACACTCACAGTGTGTCCATATAAAGCTAAATTGAGAAGTGTGAATGATGTAACATTACATCTTTCCAACTTTCCACTGCAAAGTTGGATCCTGCAGAAGCAGAATGATGCTTCAGTATTATCTCTCCAGATTCTGTCGGTTATGATTAAATGCACTCTGACTCTCTGAGTTGCTCTGCTAACAAAATGAACTGTTTTCCTTCCTTTGCCATTACTCATTCACTATATACAGATTGTATTGAAGTTCGTAGGTTAAAGAGCTGTTATAATAGTTTTACAGTTTGAGGAAATAAATGAAGTAAATAAATAAATACGACTTTGCGTAATAAAAGAACAACAATTTATCGGAAGTTGTGTTGATTTTTAATTTGTTTATTTCTTTTAATCAGGAAAGATCGTTATTGATGGCATCGATATCTGTAAACTGCCTCTTCAGACGCTGAGATCCAGGATGTCCATCATTCTTCAGGATCCAGTACTGTTCAGTGGCTCCATCCGGTATGAACACAAATACACACACACACAAAAAAAAAGATTTACACACTTCTTTCTTCCTTTCTGCTTCTCAAATAGACAATACCAAAATGAATAAACATGAGCTTCCTCATCATTTAAAAGAAAGAGACATGGTTAGAGGACTTGTGCTTAGAAAATTCATTGGTAAAGTGTTGAAGAAAAAAAAAAAAAAAAAAAGCACTAAGTCATGTATATTACAACACTGATTCAAAGTATATAAAGCTGGAATAACC
>QMIH01000550.1:261645-278986 GCA_003987875.1 Clarias batrachus
TATATAATCATCTTCTACACTAATGCACTTATTCATACCATCAAGGATACCATCAAGGTAGAATGTTTTCTCAGTACGCCGTAGCCATGATCTGACTGCCTGTATCATGTCTGAAACCCTGGTCTCCCAGGAACTCCTTTAATGACCCAAACATGTGGAAATGACATGGTCAGGACTGTACGGGGGACATGGCAATGAGTGTTGTTCTCTTCTGCAAGTGTAATGTTTGCAGCAATGACTGCAGTGGGCTCCGAGGCACCTCGCTTGGGATCGTCATTCACGGGCATACAGCCGTCTTTAAAATTTTTACATCATTCAAATGGTTTACTTCGGCTAAGAGTCTTGTCATCATACTATGCTTGAAGTCTTTTGTACTGAAAAAATGTAAGTTGGTTTTAGACCTTCATTCACAAGTAATTTCATCAAGTCCTGGTTTGGCTTGAACACCCATCATTTTACATTAAGGCATTTGGCAGATGCACTTATCCAGAACAATTTACATTTTTATCTCATTATACTGTACATCTGAGCAGCTCTTTGCTCAAGAGCCCAATAGTGGCAACTTAGTGGTGCTGGGGTTTGAACCTGGAACCTTCCGAACTGTAGTCCATTTATTCCATTTAGTCCATATTTATTTATTTATTTATTTTTAGAAAAAGAGACTCTGAGGTTTAGTTTCTGGTTCTGGTTTATTCTTTAGATTTACTTTAGACCATGATGATTATTAGGAATCTTTATCTTTTTTTTGGAATCTTGTACTGAAATCTGTACTCTATCATTCTCCGCTCAGGCTCGTTTTATTGACATTCAGCCAACCAAGCATTTAAGGATACCCAAAGTGCCTCACTATCATTGCTTTCCATCGCTGGTTTTTAATAAAAAGTGACGGTGGCTAATATCACTGATAGCTTGTTAGTCCCTGGAGGTTCGGTGTTAATATAGCCTAAGCTGGGTTTGGACTGCAGTGATGAGCCCAGGATGCCATGGCAGGCCTTTCGCAAAGCATTCAGTGGGAACGACTGTTCAGTGATAAAGAGAGAAATGCATGGTAGAAAGAGTTTTCCCTAGTGCTCTTCAGGAACAGGAGGTCAGTGGAGTGAATCCAGGCTCATTGCCATTGCCTCTTATGGTCATGCAGTGTCTCACTTTCCAGCACTAGATACTGCATACTGCAATTTTTTTGCCTGGTATGGATGTGTAGCTTGTTTGATTCTTGTTTTGTCTTGTTTGTACGTTTATGTCTTCAGTTTTAACCTGGACCCAGAATGCACCTGCACTGACGACCGGCTTTGGGAGGCGCTGGAAATCGCCCAGCTAAAGAATATGGTCAAAGCACTCCCAGGAGGACTGGGTATGGCAATAATGTTCAACGAATTTATAAGAGGGGTATTAAACTGACGTTTAATGAATGCATGAATGTTTCAAATGGAAAGTTACTGCACGCTAGTGAATACTGATGTTCTAATAGCCTATAAATATACACAGTTTTATTACAGGTATATAGCCCTTGTGGTGATAGATATTATGCTTTGACATGAAAAAAACATCTAAAACCTTTAAAACCTCTACAGATGCAGTGGTAACTGAAGGAGGAGAGAACTTCAGCGTAGGACAGAGGCAACTCTTCTGCCTCGCCAGAGCCTTCGTACGTAAGAGCAGCATCCTTATCATGGATGAGGCCACGGCGTCCATCGACATGGCGACGGTAAGAAAAAAAAAATCTCCTCGCACTGTTTCTCAACCAACTATACAAATCTACCAAGACAGCGAAGTCTGTTTTCCTTTATAGTTACAATTAAAAGCAGCGTTCAGTACATTTGTTTTTTTTTTTTTTTGGCTTTGGACTGCAGGCTTTAATAACCACTGAATGTTCTTCCTCAAACGGTTTACATGGTTTACATCACATTTTCAGCTGGCAATCAAGAACACTCTGCGTATGCTTTCTTTCACAGGAGAACATTCTACAGAAGGTTGTGATGACAGCGTTTGCCGACCGCACCGTCGTCACCATAGCAGTGAGTTCACTTTAGATTATACATACTGTATACTGTATACTATATACTATATACTATAGCTGCTGTTCTGTACGTACTGTAGGTTGGTTGTGAAAATCCTGGAGTTATGATCAGAAATAGATGCTCACAGGGTGGTTTGTACTTACTTCTTTTTTTTCCCCTTGTGCTCGGCACAATGTTGTAAAGGTTTCTGATTGCATTCCAATTGATCCTTTTTATAGAAGATTACAGTCAAAAAAGCATCAAAAAAGCGAGCACTAAATGTGTTTATTTTTAGACCAAGGTATTAGACACAGTACACAGTTGGGATGAATAAAAAAAGAAATCAGTTCACCTTTTCAAATGCAAAATGAGCTGAAAACTTTCCATTACTTTTCCTAGCTGCCATTTTTTCTATCCTCATCCACTTTCTTATTTTCTTTCTCTCTTTCTCTCTCTCTCTCTCTCGTTGTCTGTACTCTTCCCCTCTCTTCCCTCCTGTTTCTTTTTCTTCTTTCCTGTCTGTTTTTGTGCGGCACAGCATCTGGTCTCCTCCATAGTGGAGGCGGAGCAGGTGCTAGTCTTTTCCGCTGGGATTCTGGTGGAGTGCGACAGCGCTGCGAACCTGTTAGCGCAGGAGGACAGCCTGTTCAGCACCCTAGTGCGCACACACAAGTAACCCCACCACTGGCTATGCCCACAGCCCCCCGTCCCGGCACCCTGGTTGGTAATCATATGACTTTTCTGTGTGCCATTTCAGACTAATTCCAAGCCCCTTTTTGGACCTGCTTATTCATATAAGTTCGTATGATCCAGGGGCCTTAGATCATGTGGCGTAATTGGCGCTATACAGAACAATCTTCTCTGTACAGTAGCTCTGTAGATTGTTAGTACAGTAGATGTGCTCATAACAGCAGTACTTATGTATATTTATTTGTGCATACTCGTGTTTCCGTGTGTGTGTGTGTGTGTGTGTGTTCCTCCACAGCACCGGGTTCACACTATCCTGACGGCTGATCTCGTGATCGTGATGAAGAGAGGGAACATACTCGAGTACGGGAGACCAGAGGAGCTGATGGAGCAGGAGGACGGCATATTCGCCTCCTTCGTCAAAGCAGACATGTAGACACACTATCCATCACTACACACCTCCACACACACGTACACACACACACACACACACACACGCACGCACACACACAGCTGACGTACAGTACAAGGAAGGAAGAAATGAGTTATTTCTTATTTTATAAACAGGCCGATTTTCCAGCCTGCCTGTTCCTTTGACATTTCAAACAATTTACATTATATCCTTGCAGTATTTTCATTTTATTCTTCTTATTATTTTTTCGGGGTTCATGATTCTTTAATTTTTCGTATTATGTTAATGATACATGTGTGTTAATGTGAGAAATAGCATCTATACAGTATATAATGGAAAAACTGGTACTGACACTGTACGCGGTTGTCAGCACATTTGGGAGCTGACGCGACCTGTCTGTCTAACGTGCATTGCTGAATTTTACTCTGGAGACTTCTAGCACCACAGAGGCACTTATACTATGCAAAATGTTTTTATATACATACATATATATATCCATCAAGACATTATATATCCTGTATCATTTGCCCTGTTGTAATGAAGTAATAATTTGAGTAAGAACTTGTGCTTCCTTTGGATGGCCAGACCACAGAAAATATTTTATTTACAACACAGGGCTGTAATGTATTTCTGTTCACCTCTCTTGTTTGTCTTTGCTTTTAGTCTCTCTGGCGTCTATGTTCCACACGAACAGACAATGATTTCTAGCTGAGACCTTTTGCCTGGCCTAGCTCCTTTCTGTCTGTTCTTTTTTTCCCCCTTAAGACTGGATGCAGACTTGTCTACCTATATTTTTCTGTACGATGTACTGTACTATTTTCTGTGGTGATTATATTTAGGAAGAATCTAAACTTGGTTAACACAATACTGACAAATTATGATTTTTCTCAGACCAGATCAGGGGCATGGTTTAAACAGGATCATCAGTAGTTTACTTCTTGTGTCTTCGCTGGGTCCCAACCTTCTTGAAATGTTCACCCCTTCATTGTTCATCTTAGTCTTCCAAACTTTTTGACTTTTAAAGTTGTAAATATTCACATTTACACAGTGGTTTTGCTGCACAGTACTGACCTTAATTGATAATAATGTGCTGAAGCACTTTATGATCCATCGTTTGACTTTTAAACATAGCATTATGGGTTTTTCATACAGCCTAGGACCGAAGGGTCTCCCACGATCGTACAAATGGGAATAAATCAAATGGTCACCATTGGCCTCCACGGTCCCTGGTTGGAATACAGAGGTTCCTAGATGGATGGATGGATGGATGGATGGATGGATGGGTGGGTGGATGGGTGGATGGATGGATGGATGGATGGATGGGTGGATGGAGCCTAGGCTTACAAACGTTGCAGAGTGAAAGCGAAGGTTTCTAAGGTTTCAGAGTCAGCTATGTTGACTTGAATGCATAGTGGATCGAGAAGTGAGCACCAGCTGTCATCTGTACAAGACCTGGTGACAAGCATTCCAAGACATTTGTTATAGTAGTAGTTTTGGCTCAATCTAATGTGATAAGTCTCTGGATTTATACACATCAGAGCCCAGACTCTATTAAGGTCCTTAGACAGTAATTGTACACATTGATAAGCCACTCTAAGCCTAGGCAGGCCTGCAGATCACATGGAACACTCTCAGAGTTTTCAATTTTACTCATGCCAAATGCACTGCTACTCACTTAGCCAAGCCAGGGATTACTTTAAAATAACCATTGTATCTTTTCTGACTGCTCCACGTCCAATGTGGAGAGGATTCTATCAGCCATCTTTAATGTGTATGGGCTCCTATGCACTTAACACTTGACCTACGCTATTATACAGAGAGTAACTCCATCCCTCCCATACAGACAGGAGGGCCAGTTATGCTCTCTCTTGGACTCTCAGACATGGATGGCTGGGTCGAACACTTGCATCCCTTAGGAGTTATATAAAAGAGGCCATCTGCATAACCCTGGGACAGTTGTCTCTGGGCAGGGCTCCACTTAACACCTACTCACAATGCCATCCTAACATCTTTAGCCCAGCTGCGTCACACCAATTCACACCTCTATATTCCAATAACTGTCATGTGACGTTAACTCTATAAACTTTGGGTAGAGTTTTTTTTTCTTTCTTTTTTTTTCTTTTTTTTCTTTTTTTATTATTATCTTAAAGCATAATATTTAGTAACTACTATGACTTCTCGTACCTATTGAGAAACACTGGGAACTTGACAGATCATCTTGGGTTTAACAGGTTTCATGACGTCATAAATGTGAATCATTACAGAGGTTTAAATATCAGATGTTTTTTCCCACCATGTCAGTAGAACCGATGAGCAATGAAACTTGATTGTAACACAAGTCCAGCTGTTCTGCTTTATTCCCATTAGACATAAACTTGAGATTAAACTTTGCTAAGTTTGGCCAAGTGAACTTTTATATCTCTTCTCTGGATCCTTTTACAGCCAGCAGAGTTTTTATAGAGCGATGTTTCTTCTTTATCAAACAAATCACACCCCCCTTGCTTTGGCTGTTATATTTATCATACAGCGGTACTGTATGCCAATGTCTGCCAAGACTAATGGCATATACACATTGTGATATGAGCACTGCTTTCTCCACAGCAAGGACAAATGAATATTTATATAATATGTATTTTCATACGATGCACAATCCCAGTGGTATGCAATATTTCTTACAAGCATTTTGTGCTGAATTGTCTTAATGTACATATGTAATTACTGTTAGCAGCATACATCGTTAACACTATATTGTGTGCCTACCTTTTTTTCTTCTGTTTTTTTTTTTTTTTTACAAATGAATAAAAGCTGGAGTGAAGCCATTGTGTATTTGTGTCATTTCCTAATTTTACATGGTAAAAGCTGAAAGCCTCGTATATCAAAATCAGAGCGGGATAACTGATAGAACCTAAAGACTGAACGAATGAAAATAACAATATTACTGAATCATATTATAAATGAAGATTCTGCTATTCTACATTTCCCATGTGCATGTTTCCAGGAATGTGGTGATATTTTTGGTCTTTTGATATGAACTTTATTTTAATTTTAACATGAAATCTCGTGCAACAAAATATCATTTTACAAAGTTTCTTGGTTGACACTAGTTGTCAGGTAACAGTCAAACGTTTAGACGTTAATTTAATGGTCCTTCCAAATTTTTATTCTTTTCTATCAAAGATATGCAATAATTATCCTTTCAATATCCTTTGAACAGTTGATATTGAGGTGTATCTGCTACTTATGCTCTGTAAAGCCTTCATAACCGCTCTATTCTAAATTGCACTTATTTGGTGATTTCTGAGGTAACTGGTGATTCTAAATGAACTTCTCCTCTGCAGCAGAAGTAAGTTTTGGTCTTGCTTTCCTGGGATGGTCTTCATGAGAGCCAGGTTCATCGTGGTGCTTGATGGGTTTTACACATCTACATTTACATTTACATTTAGGCATTTACGTTAAGGGCCCAACAAATGCACTTGTCTAATTTTGCAAGAACCGTTCCAGAACAACTGACCATCATGTCTTAAAATACAATTGACTACCAATACCTAATGCCAAATGTGTTATTTCATACTTAAAAAAATGAAGTATTGTGTTAAAATGTGGAAAATAAATTCAAACTTGTGTCCAAACTACCATACCATACTGTAAGTAAATGAGATTGAACGTTTTCATTTAATTAGCAAAACACAAATTGTGGTAAAATAGTATGAATGCTGAGGACAAGGCAAAAGGAAACTAAAATAACCACACTATTACATATTCTCTGTTATATTTTACATATTTAGAACTTATAATTAACTCATAATTAACCTATTTTCAAATAAGCTAATACTGTATAGGGGCATTGCCCTTAATGTTGATTTGTTAGATTCACATAAATCATTCTTCATAACATAAAATATTCTTCCATAACAGAGCATTTCCTTTATCATTTATTAATAACTTTTTAAAAAAACTTTAAACTACCTTTAGCTACCAACTTCAATAGACTACATTTTCATTAGATAAACCCTAATTTGCATAAATAAATTCAAATTCAATTTTTTATCATATTCAAATTTTATTTGTCAAATAAACAAAGAAATACATACATACATACATACATACATACATACATACATACATACATACATACATACATACATACATACAGTACATACATACATAAATGCAGGAATGTCAGCAATCCACTGTAAAAGATTCATTTTGATGTCTGCTATTTTTAAGAAATAATCCTCTTTAGCTGTAGTGCCCTGTCCTAAACACTTTCTATTTTAATTAAACATTCATTTTAATTGATCTATGTCAAATCTATCATTTTGGGGAACATTTTATAAGTTTTCTTGTCCATCCCTAACTGAAAATGAAGATAAAAGAATGAGACACCTTACTTTTCGTCCTCCCATGGTCTTCAGGTAACTTGGATGAAACAGTAAACATGTTGAAGTTAAGACCTATGGAATGATCTAAATAGTTCATAGAGATGTATTTCTCATTAAAGTGGAACAGGGTTGAATGAATGTTGGTGGAGTAAAATATATTTTTGAACCTGTAATAGATTACCTCAAAGGATGTCAAGTGGATGTTAAATGCATTATTATGGACATATTTCATATGTCACATAGCTCTGATTTCTACTGTCCGTTTTTTTGTGATGCGACTTCACCAAGTGTTTAAGTGATCCACGATGAGAGATTTTTTGCTCAACCACTTTTACTTCTGGAAAGTTGGTAGTTCACATATGTCCTTCCATGTTTCAATAATGTATTGGACATATTGAGCACTTGATGAAGGAGCTTTTTTTGGGGGGGGGGGCAGGCAGTGTTTTTTAGCCTCCTGAGACCTGGACTCTACAGTTGTGTGCATTGCAAACATTGCCAAAATAGCAGTAAGTCTGTCAAAAGAATTCTGTCTTATAATACTCCTCATATGAGAATAGTTTGAGGCCAGAGCAATTGGGAGAAAATGTCACTTCCTACAGTAATATGAGGACATTCAGGTCGCTGGAGGTTAATTCGGGCAGAGGAGGTGAATCCCTTAAGGAAATGCAAACATCAGCTGGCTGGACCTGGAATTTGTGAGTTACCCTCAATCAGTCTGAAAAGATATACTTTTAATTGGTTATGGGATTTCCAGTAAGTCTGCACAAAGCTAATTCTACAGACGCAGGACCTTTACAAGCTTTACATGTAAAAATAAAAATATGAAACTTAGCGGGAATCTTAGTAATAAGCTGGAGGAATAGTGAATTTGGGAATTGGTATATATATTTTTTCAGGAGATGTGTAATCTGTGTTGAAAGCCAGGAAACTATCTGATTGCAGCATTTTCGAATTCGTAATATCCATAAGAATCCAATGGATTGATTTTCTACCACTTGATATCACCATGATATCCATTTTAACACATTACGGGTGTAATCTGTCGGAGTCATAATCAGGCATATTAAAAAGTTGAATCAGTGTGTATATTCCCCATGGTTTCTCCCAACTCCCAGTACATGCCAGTGGGTGGATTGTTTACACTACACTGTAAAACGTTATGTTTGTGATGCCTTGCAATGGACTGGCATTACAGAGCCAGTCCATTGAGACATAACTTGAGACATATAGGGGATATCTTTGTGGCCAATTAAAACCCTTAAAACATTTTCAAGAATGAAATGAAACAACTAATTTCAAGCCTCATACTAAACTCTAACATATATTTGGACCATCTTTACATAGTTATTAGTAATATCTCATTTTCGGGAAGGCAACCTCTTAATGAGGCTTGAGTTTAAAGACCTTTCACTATTGACCTGAGGGCTTGTTTGTGTTCCCACTGGGGACATCCAGGGTCTATTATATCTGGAGCCAGCCAGTATAAAGCATAATTAATTAATGTAATATCCTCTAGCACCTTTTGTTTAGGGACACTGGGTTAAAACGACTGGGAAAGGCAAGAGTGCTTGTGTCGCCCCCTGCAGGACACATTTAAAAGTGACAACTTTTCTGACAAAAAAAAATCCTCTCAAAAATGCGCACATTTGACTAACTTTTGTTTTACATGGCTTGATTTTTTTTTTTTTTTTTAAGAATATTTTGCAAGTAATAATCGAGGAGCATATTGTGACGTGAGTTGCAGCTGTTTGCTGTGTTGCTGTGGAGGTTTTCGCGGGACAGTGACCGCCCCTGAGATGTGCGTCAACCGGAGCTGGACTTCTTGGAGCAGTTCCTCTGAAGTGTGTGGCTCGCAGCAAAAGTTTTTTTTTTTTTTTTTTCACTCATCTCTTGTAGCGTCTCGAGACAGGGGAGAAAAAAAAATCCGTGCTTAGCTTTGGGACAGATGCAAAACATCTGCAGGGGTTAAACAGCTGGGATGTGAGACATCGGTGTACTGGACAGCGCGCACCGGTTGGAGCCGCGCGCGTGTACGTGTGTGTGTGCGTGTGTGAGTGAGTGTGAACTTATTTAATTATATATTTAATATTTAATATTTTTTCCCCACATTTTATTGCACGCACGGTAACGTGCCGGAGAAGCATGCTGGCGCGAAAGAGCATCATACCCGAGGAGTTCGCGCTGCCCGCGCTGGCCTCGCGCGCGCCCCGGAAGCCGGTGTTCAGGGACCGCGTGAACAAGGCGCGCTTCATCGCCAAGAGCGGCGCGTGCAACCTGGCGCACAAGAACATCCGCGAGCAGGGCCGCTTCCTGCAGGACGTCTTCACCACGCTGGTGGACCTGAAGTGGCGCTTCACGCTCGTCATCTTCACCATGACCTTCCTGTGCAGCTGGCTGCTCTTCGCCATGATCTGGTGGCTCGTTGCGTTCGCGCACGGAGACCTGGATCTCACGCGTCAGCCTGGCGTCGAGCAGTGCGTCACCAACGTCAAGTAAGTGCAAGGCTGCGAACACAAAGCATGATGCACATAATAGCCCGTGCAATCCATAACAGACTGCTTTAAAAACGTTTTGTGCAGGAGAATGGGCAGATTACATGACACTTCAATGTAGGGTCAAAAAAAAAAAAATTTTTTTTAAAGTTCATATCTTTTGATTCTTCAGCTCTCTGGTGGAAAAAAAAAACTTTTCTTGCTTCAAGTAGATTTCTTTTAATTAACACTTAACTAACACACAGTATGACTGCAGATCAGTCACCCACATGAGCATGGGTTCCCTCACACATTTCATACAAAATTCTATAATTTTCTTTTGATTCTGTAAAGCTGCTTGGTAAAAGTGCTATACAAGTTAAATTAGATCGAAATGAATAGAATTAACTCTCCTAAGAATCCTCGTTTTATTAAAAATGGACTAATTAAAAACAATAATAAAACTCAATCTTTTAGCTGTGAGTCATCGTAATTACCTCTGAACAGATGCAACTTAATAAAAAAACAATATATCATCTGGTACTAAAATGTATTTTATGCATAATCGTATTTGCATGCAAATAAGAATTGTATAATTTTTTTTTTTCAAGAACCAAGTAGAGACACATTTAAAAGTGACAAATTTTCTGACAAAAAAAAAATAAATCCTCTCAAAAAATGCGCACATTTGACTAACTTTTGTTTTACATGGCTTGATTACACAGTCAGGAGTGATCTAACAACATCACACAGGTTTCAGTCCCTGCCTTAGCTGTGAGCTTCCTCAAATATGTAATGCTTTCAAATTCTTAAACTGTTGATAACAGTGTGAACATTATTCACTAACCATCTGCATATTAATATTAATACTACTAATAAAAGTATTAGTATAGAGTTAAGATAAAGTCTACAATGTGTTTCTTTTATGATGATTGACACATATTGTGCTTGAAAGTTGTTAGGATTCGGTCTCATTTTTTAACTAAGGCATAATTTCTGAGAAAGCTCGTCACTGTTATCAACAGGTTAATAGGTTGAAAGCATGAAATATTTCAGGAGGCCTGCAGAGACTGAAATCTGTGTGATGTTTATAGATCTGTACTTGATCTGTGAAATATTCCTCAAGATTAAAAATACAAGAAAGTCTAGCTCTTTTGAACAAAAAAAAAAGGAAAATTTTTATTTATATATATATATATATTATTATATAATTCTTCCATAACTGATGAGCATCTTTTTTCCCTCACAGATCCTTTACTTCAGCTTTCCTGTTCTCCATCGAGGTGCAGGTCACTATAGGCTTCGGTGGCCGGATGATCACTGAGCAGTGTACGACAGCCATCACGTTGCTGATCGTGCAGAACATTGCCGGGCTCATCATCAACGCCGTCATGCTGGGCTGCATCTTCATGAAGACGGCGCAGTCGCACAGGCGTGCCGAGACACTCATTTTCAGCCGGCAGGCTTGCATCGCCCTGCGCAACAGCCGCCTGTGCTTCATGATCCGCGTGGGTGACTTGCGCAAGAGCATGATCATCAACGCAGCTGTGCGTCTCCAGGTGGTGCGCAAGACCACCACGCCTGAGGGTGAGGTCATCCCCATACACCAGATCGACATCCAGAGCGAGAGCGCCGTCTCCAGTAACAGTATTTTCCTCCTGGCGCCACTTATCATCTGCCATGTCATTGATAAAAACAGTCCACTTTATGATCTGTCAGCCATGGAGCTGCAGTGCAGTGACCTGGAAGTGATCGTCATCCTCGAGGGCGTCGTGGAGACCACGGGCATTACCACACAGGCACGCACTTCTTATGTGACTGAAGAGATCCAGTGGGGCCACCGTTTTGTGCCTATTGTGACTGAAGAGGAAGGGGTTTACTCAGTGGACTACTCTAAGTTTGGCAACACCGTGAAGGTCGCGACACCAACCTGCAGCGCCCGCGAGCTCGACGAGAAGCCGTCCATCCTCATCCAGACGATGCAGAAGAGTGAGCTGTCGCAACAGAACTCTCTACGTAAGAGGAACTCTATGCGCCGCAACAACTCCATGCGCAAGAACAACTCCTTTCAGCGCAACAACCTGTCGTTACCCGTACCCAAAGTGCAGTTCTTCACACCTGAAGGGGGTCAGAATGTAGCCGTCACATGACACGAACAAGGCCGTCGTCTGGATTACATAAGGTTCAGGGGAGCTCTATTCCTGTCTTGCTCCACTGAACCGCTTCCTGTTGTTCTGTCTAACTCTACCACTTATGTTATAAAGGAGCAGCAACTACTGATTTGCTTTCTCCCTTTCCTATTTTGCACAAATCAATTTAAAAAATACTTTTTAAAAAACAAAATAATGTTTGAGACGGAGAAAGAGGAATCCCTTGTCTCTCATATTATATGGCTATTTCTTATCTGTAGAGCACTGTTTCACTCTCCTGTATTATACTGTTTTAATGAAACCTGTAATATTGTCACCAGACTTGTACACAATTCAATTGAGCAATGTAACGCATACAAATAACATATGTTAAGATGTTCAATAAATCAGTTTGCCCTGCTGTTGTGTTTTCAATCTATTATTATTTACTGCTTTAAACTGCTTCAAATTCTGATATAGATTACATATTAGTGATAAGGCATGTTAATATGAATTCATTTATGAGTTAACAATTATTATTAATTATTTAATTAGGATTCAGTGCATTCAATCAATTTAGGAGCAAAGGAACTGTACAGTGTAATTATACTGTAAATGTAACCAAAATACACAATATAATGTGTATTTTTTAACTAAAAACTAAAAAACATTAAACATATTTAAAAACAATAGCGTGAAAGTTATTCTACCGCTAGGGGGAGACGTTGAGTCAGCTTTCATTTCTTGGGGAAACCCACATACTGTACTTCATAGACTTCATTGCCAAAAGATTGTGGACACCTGCAGCACTGTATAAACGGCTTGAGCCACTCCTCATTTCTTCATATTAAATTAAATGAAATTAAATGAAATTTAATGGTATTAAATAAAGTAAAAAAAGATTTTTGTTTAGATAATAAAATATGTATTTTTATTTAATTTGTAGGAAGATCATTTAAGCACTATTACCAAGTAACTAAATACATAACATAGTTTTGTTCAAATATTTATTATATACAGTACTGTGCATACGTATCGAGCCACCCTTCATTTATGCATATTAAGTTATATCAAAATATGGAGAGTAAATTACAGAAATTGGAATAAATGTTTTACTGCGACAGGCTGCAAAGTGCCTAAAGAAACAGTTTAAAAATCAATTGTTTAGGTAGCAACCTCAGCAGGGACCTCATTTCCCAAATTTAAAACCTCAAATTTAAAATTAGAAAAATATGAAAACAAACAAACAAACAAACAAATCAAATCAATTTTCAGTATTCAACATTTTTTACCAATCATGTCTAAATTTTACATTGCTGAAGACTATTTATTTATTAATTTATTTATTTATCTAACATTGTAAGTTTGGGACTGCTGCAGAATATCAATTGGTTATATATATAAATATATACATTAAAAACCAATTAAAATTAGTTTAAAATTAATTAAAATTAAAACTATTAAAGTTAAAGAACAACTAGTAATACATAGAGAAACAAAAGTATTTTACAATAATGATCAAGTTTTTCGGAGGTGATTTATTTTATTGTATTATAAAAAGAGCCTTAAATTATCTGTATATAAACGTGCAAATTATTAATTGTTTTTGCATATCCACCTACCATAAACAATCAAACAAACATAAACACTACTTGTGAGTCTCTATACTGCAGCCCTAACATACCAATGTAAAAGTGTTAATTAAAAAATGTTAATTAGATATTAATACTCCTAATAATAATGGTAATAAATTATGTTTTTTTTAACCCAGATTCACACACGTGGAAAGCCATACTTTACTACCATTTCAATTTACTTCGCAGGATCTCCTCATATTTCCTTTCTTTTGCAATATTTCCCGAATATTTTAAATCATCATTCGAAGCGTATGTTTTTAAAAAATAAACGAGAATCACTCTTCATTCTCCTAACAATTTTCAAGCAGATTTTGCATCGAAATCATTCAGATGTACTGTGGGTTTATTTGAAACTGAGTGCACACTGCCACCTTGTGACCACCGGATGTATTATCCGGTCCAAAGTAGGATCGTATATAACAAAATTAAAGAAAAAAATGAATGACAAAAAACGGTTATATAAATGTTTACTTTGTCATTCTTGTCTGAAATGTTCCTTATTTAAACTTGAAGTAGTCTGGATTTTAGATATTCTTATATACCGTAGTACATTGATGACGTATGAACTCCCGTCGTCCTTTGCGGCATCGCTTTTTAAAACTGTTTAAATCGTCCGGAATATATTGAGGTCTGAAATAGGTTGAAAACTTGCCTTAAGTTTTAAATATGTGTTTAAATTATATTAGTGTATTATTTATAGCTGGAAGAATGGCGGTTGAAAATCTACCGGTTGTGTGAGTCTTGTGCTGCGGAGTGGCCTGAGTGCTCCTCGGTGTACTTCGTCAGCTTTGCGCAGTGGCAGTATCGTAGCCTATGAGGTTTATCCGAGGCGCGATTATTGCTAGTTGAAAACTTTACCCAATACCCCGCCTTGACGACTTGAAATATAGTCGGCTATGGCAATTTTTGACGGTCTCTACGGAGACTGACTTTATAGTTAAAATAAGAATACATAAAACTTGCTTGACGGAAGCAAGTTGTGGGATTTATACATAACTTGTTGTTTCTCTGTTTTGAAGGAGTGCGCAGTGAGACCGTACTACGTGCGAATTGTAATGTAGATTAAATATTTAACATGATGGTTTAGTTGCTGGATAGTTACGAAATAAAAGAAAGATAGTCACTGTCAAAAATAATCGGCCGTAAAAAATGTGTGTAACTCCGAAAACCGAAATCTACCGCCACAACTCTGAAATATCCGGCTCTGACCGCTTATAGACACAAAACTTGTTTTTGCAACTCTTTTGTTACACGGATGAATTGAGAAATTACGCTCATGAATGTAGTGTGTTAAACCACTGTCAAAAATACGTCATAAAGGCCACATGCACAGGCATTAATATCGAGGGAAGAAGAATAGATTCGGCCACCGTTTTAAACCACCGGCGCCAAAATGGCATATCAGCAGCCGAGCGCTCTCTCATCGTCTTAGGTACGTTTATTTTTCACAGATTCGTACATGTTTAAGAGAAGTAAAATTACAGAGATGTTTTAACTATAGCAGGTAAGAGTTTAGGAGTTTAAAACGGTAGCAGGGTTGTATCAATTCCTTTTGTGTCTGTAAACGGTCAGAGTCGTATATTTCAGAGTTGTACTGTAACAAACATAAAAAAAAAGATCGTACTGTAAGCTGTCGTGGCCGTAGGTTTTGGAATCCAACTTGGACAAAACACAGAATTACACACAAATCTTTTTTTTTTTTACGAACGATTATTTTTGACAGTGATTTTATTCCATAGGTAGTGATATGTGATAAAAACAATCAATGGAACTGTGTACGGGGAATCTCCCCAAAAATGCTGCGTCATCTAGTTAACAAAATAAACCAACTTCAGAGAGAATATCATCATTATTTGGACATTTGTGACACTGGCCATGACCGATTTAAATCAATATTTGTATCAGTGTGGTGTGATGACCATCTGTATTAGCCAGTGTCCAAAGAAAAGCTGCTTCATTTATCTTCATTTAAAAGCTTGCTCATGAGATTGTATGTAGAATTAATCAGTGGACATAATTAAAGGTGCAGAATAAAGGTTCAACAGTTAATTTGCTGAAGTTTTCAGTGTTTTCACAGTAGTACATAAAGCAGGTTATTATGGAGAAACTTTTTTTTTTTTTAAATAACCAAGTGTTGTGTTTTGCAGCTGGAGTTGTGTGCAGTTGTGGGATGTGGGGAAACAAAATCTGATGACACTTCCTTGAGCAAATGAACATGGTGCTGTATGCAGCAAAAAACACCAACATTTCAGCTACTTGGGGACGTTGTTGCCATTACTTACAGTGGACAGTTTTTTATTATTTTTTTTTTTATGATCGTTTTGATAATGTTTGTCTGAATAAAATAAATAAATAAAATAAAAGCAGAAAAACAGAATTTGTTGTTGAGCATTGTTTAATAACTTAGATTTTAGTTATTCACATATTCAAACAATCATTGGAATATACTCATTTATGTACTGTAACATGTAAAAGTGCGAAGGAAACAGTTCTGAGTAGTCATATTGAACATTGTTTGAAACACCTTTTGAAATAAAACTTAAACAATGTATACAAATACAATATGTATAATCAACTTCTTCATTTAAAAAAATCTCATATAAAGAAGATCTTCTCCAAAATGCTTATATTAGAATATTTTAATACTGATGGCAGTAATAGTAATATGACCTATATATGACCGGGACCTATATCTGCGAGCTCATTAAAATCTTGGTTAAAGGCACACGGAATTAAATTTATTCAAAATCATCCTAACGCACATCATTAGATCTTGTATTAACCAAACAAACGAATAATCCTTTAACATAAATACAAATGCATTTTTAACCGGTAAACAATTTTAGGCTAATAGTGGTTGGTTGATGGCCTCTGTGTTCTATGCTGTCTCACTAAAGTAAGAAAAACCTGTGACAGGTCAATGAAGTGACACAAAGAATACTTAGTAAATGATTACCTCTTATCTTTATCCTTGCCTTCCTGTCTTTGTCTGTGTCTTACTCTTCTTCACACTGTTTGTCTGTCTTCTTCTGTCCCTTTAATGCTTCTAATTTTATGTATTTCTCCTGCTACTTGACTGCTTTCTTTTCTCGTTCCAATCCTTTTAATGCATTTTACTGTTTCTCATCATCACTATATTTACTCTCCTCATTTTTTTGTATTTTGTCTTTGCATCTCTCTCCTTCTCCTTTATTGATTTTATTTGATTTGGATCTCTCCCTCTTCTTCTTCCTTTTTCTTTCTCCTCCTCAAATGTTATTTTCATGTCTTTCCTTCTCTTCTCCCCTTTTGCCACTGTATTTCTCTAGCTTTTATTCTTTCTCCCTGTTTTTTTTTTTTCATTTGCTTTTTTCTTTTAATAGCTTAGTGTACGGTTTTATAATATTGTAAGGGCGTTTTCACACTGCGTTCCCGGATCCGATTCCGAGTACACTTGGCCCCGGGACCAGTTGATTTTTGTCTGTGAGAATGGAATCGTTCCGAATCGTTCCGCGCTCAGGATCGAATCCCTGGACCGATTGCAGAGGTGGTTTCTGGAACGATTCACACCTTCCCGAGAACGGAAGGCGGGACATAAGTACGCGCTCGTGCTCAAAAGAGGAAGTGACGTAATTCCAGTTCGACTC
>QMIH01000550.1:280020-298472 GCA_003987875.1 Clarias batrachus
CTGACTACAGATACAGAGGAAGGAACAGCAAGAGATCGAATAGAATGTGGATGCAGACGATGGACCAACTGTTGTCTTAATTTCATTAACACACACCCTCTTGCTATGCAAGTACAAGTAAATATAAAATATGCTACATTTTAATATTTCGATTTTTTTGTCCTATTTGACAGCTACTTTTGTTACAAAATTTATTTTTATTATATTTTTATTTAATAATGTTTAATAAAACATTTTGCACTCTATCCAGTACTTTGTCTCTATTCCAAATCCCCCACACTCATCTTGGATTTTACAGTATACATTTATTTTTACATTTACAAAAATACAATATAAACACACGGCACACAAAACATGTTAAACACTAAACATTGATGCATGGTGAGGTTTTAAATTAAGTTTCAGCATATCAGCTAAGTTTGAGAATCTACACATGGCAAGGTAAGAAAAAAAGAGCACAAGCATCTCTCTTGTAGGAATGTTGTCTTCTTAATAGGAGTATTTAGTAGCCATTCCTGGTCTCTCCTGGTCACAAGGACATCCTGCCATCACACACCACCCCTCTCTCGAACCCAGATGATCCTGAGGAGAACAGAAAAATGCATGATTATATATTTATCATTTATTACATGCATCTATGCTATTTGTTGAACTTTATTCTAGCAGGCATTATATTTATTTGTAGCATTTATTCATTGTTTACTTTCTGTACTTCTATACATCCAAATGGCTCTTGTCTGCTAGAACCCTTTTGTTTAATCAGGAGAATGTGAATGTATTTCCTCTCTCCTGTCTGTCTCCGGCTCTCTATCACTGACATGTGAATGACTGGTTCTTTTGATGTTCAGGACGTAGCACTGTTTAAATGTGCTCTCCTTGCTAAGAATAAACTAGAGATCTTCAGACATCATGCCTGCGTGTGTGTGTGTGTGTTTGTCTCTTACGGTCGATCGGGCCCGGACCGGTAAGTGTATCAAGGTGCAGYRGACACAMCAAGTTAAACTCTTCTTCTCTTAGCTTAAAACTTAGCTCGGACACACTACTTCTTCATTTAAAAACACTTAGTGTTCCTTCATCAAATGAGCTTTAGTCTGTGGGGAAAACATGAATATTTGGGGTGTTGGATTAAGAATAATATGAAAAAAAGTTTTAAAATTATTTTAAATAATTAGTCTTATTGTGTGCATGGCTGGAGTGAATAGTGTCGGTCAAGACACTAAAATCTGGCCTTGCAAGCTTTGGCTTTAACAAACTTTGTTATTACTGACTCCATATCCACTGATTTTCTGACTTTTTGCTCAATGGAGAGAATAGCACGTGCAGACAGCCTCTGTTGTGACATTGTTGACCTGAGTTACGGCGTGAAAAATTGTGTTACCTTTGCCAAATATCCTATTAATTGTCTGTTCTCCTCCCGTTATTTCCGTTTTGTCGGCACCACTTGGGGAACTCCGTTTCATGGATGTAGATGGAAGTCTCGCGCTCCTCAATCAAACTGCAGTGAATAACTTTCCGCTTTCGTCACACGGAACATACCATTGTAGTGTGTGTTTGGGTGGGGGGGGGACTAAAACACTACAACACAACTCGCGTGGCGTGATAGCATTTTAATACTATTTCAGCGATTGGATTTTAATTATTTTTACATTTTAGACGTAAATGTTGAACGACTCGGACTTGGAAGATTCGAGAACCGTTCGATTCTGTTTCCTGTACGGAGGTTTTGCGATGATTTGCGCATGCGCGCCCAGTAGAAAATACGCGAATCACTCTCTGAGAGTACTCGTTCAAAAACTAGTACGCGAATAAAGATGACGCGGAATGTCGTTTTCTAGGTGTTGCATTGAAAACAACCGGCTTTACTACATTTTTTAAAAAGAATCCCAATAGTGTCAAAGCGCTTTTCAGTGTTGCGCTGCAGTGTCCGAGTGCGTGTGTGTGTATGAGGGAGAGAGAGACAGAGAGAGAGAGAGAATGGGCCCGTCGAGGAAACGTACTAAGCGTCCAGAAGAGTCCAACGACCTCCCGTGCAAGTGCATGAAAGAGGAGCAGAAGAGACACATCGCTGCGGTGATCCTGGCCCGGGGAGGCAGTAAAGGGATTCCTCTGAAGAACATCAAGCGTCTGGCTGGAGTTCCGCTCATCGGCTGGGTCATACGAGCTGCTAAAGACTCCGGGGTGTTTGACAGGTAACTCAACACATCCGTAATGACTCTGTCCTGTCCTGTCCTGTCTCTCTGTCCAGCTGTGTTACACCTCTTCTCGTCCATGTCCACAGTATCTGGGTGTCTACAGATCATGACGAGATCGAGAGAGTGGCGCATAAATGCGGTGCTAGGATCCACAGAAGGAGTCCAGAAGTGTCCAAAGACACCTCGACATCACTGGAGACCCTGCAAGAGTTTTCCTGCTGTCACCCAGGCAAGAGCTTCTCATTCTTCTCACACAACTATACACAGAAGTATGATACGCAGTGAAATGCTTAAATGACAAAGGAAAGAGGAGATAGAATAAGAGGATAGGGAGAAAAAAATGTCATGGATTTCCCTGCAGTAATAGGAGACAAGAATTTTGGGTTGGGGGGGGGGGGAGGCTTCCCAACAGTGTAGTGACCTAGTAATCCAGTCTAAGGATCTATCCAATCATGAAAACTTCAAAGCAGTTCTGTAAGTCGCTCTGGATAAGATAATTTGCTAAATACATCCATCCACCCAGCAACCTCTGTAGTCCAACTAGGGAGGCCAATTATGACCATTGTATTTATTCCCATTTTTTATGACCGCGGTAGGACCTCCGCTCAACATGTACACGCACCTTCACACACACATTCACTTTAAATGTAAATATAAAAAAATAAATAAATAAAATCTATACACTCTCACTCATCATCTATAGCGCTGTTATAGGGTTGTGGGGGGCTTGGAGTCATAGGGAGAATTAGAGCACAAGACAGAGTACAATCCATCGCAGGGCACACACACACACACACACACACACACACACACACACACACACACACACACATGCTCGCTCGCTCGCTAGTAGCCATTTGCGAAGGCCATCTAGTTTATTTAACTTCACTTTGAACTACCGGGAGATACCCGCCAAGCACTGGGGGAACATGCAAAAACAAAAATACACACAGACCCGAGGCAGGACTCGAATCCGAACCCTGAAGGTGCTCTGCGATAGTGCTAAACACTACGCCTCTGTGCACCCTTACGGTATGATATGCAGTGAAATGCTTAATCAACTATTCGTGACCCTAGAAAAGGAAAGTTGAGATGGATTAAGAGGATAGAAAGATTCCTGATAGATTTTCCTGCAATAATAAAATGTTCGAATCTGCAAAGTGGAGTCTCATTTATGTTTAAATGAGAACTAGCAATGTTCAACATATGAGTCATATATTTAAAGTGCCCTTTTCCCTTTAAAATAAATCATCATCTTTTGAAATTAAAACATTGTAGGAAAAATACTTCCTTATATGAATGAACTATGCAGACGCAATGGCCAAACATTTGTGAACTTTGACCCATTCCAACAGGCTCTGCCACACAGCTGGATGCACACAATTGTACTGAAAGTCTTTGTATGCTGTAACTTTACAATTTCCTTTCACTGGAACTAAAGAAGCCCAACCCTGTTGAAGCATGAAAGTGTAGACCTGTTTACAAAGAGAGCTACATATAGAAATGGTGTGTTAATGTTGGAGTAAAAGAACTTGAGTATCCTGATCTTAACCCCAATGAACATTGTTGGGAAGAACGTCATCATGTCATCAGCGCCTGATCTCACTAATGCTGTTTTACCTGAATGACCACAAATCCCCACACAGCCATTCTCCCCAAGCTATAAGAAAATCTTCCCAGATGAGTGGAAATATTATAAATGTAAAAGGGAACTTAATCTGGAATGGGATGTTTGAGAAGCAGCTACAAGTCTCATGGAACATTGTCCACAAACATTTAGCTAGGTAGTGTATAATCACAATTAAAGTAATTTCTCAATGAAGTGCATTTTATTGCGTATTTGTAGTTAAATTTATTTCACCTCCAGGCTCCAAGTGCAAGGGGGTGAATACTTATGCAACACACTGTATGGTAATAAGCTTCAGTGCGTTCATCTGTTTTTTTCATACGATATGCGTTCAGGTCTTTTTTTAGCGGGGTTGTGCACTTTTAGATCATTAGGCTGTATAATGTGACCTTTAACCTTTGAATTGGGATGTTGGGACTCATTCATGGAGTCTACCATTTGAAATCATATTTCCCAGTTTGAGATCGTGATACGGCATGTAATCAGTGTGCGAGTGTATTGTTTCATTGTCGCTCACATATTTAACGTGTGTTTGGTGGCGTCCCGCAGAAGTAGACGTCATCTGTAACATCCAGGCCACGTCACCCTGCCTTCACCCGCGCCACCTGAAAGAGGCTGTGGAGATGATAACCAAGCAAGGCTTCGATTCGGTCTTCTCCGTCGTCCGCCGGCACCACTTCCGCTGGAAGGAGATAAAAAAAGGAGGTTTGTCGAAAAACATGCAAGTCTGAATTTAGACGATTGACTGAATTTATTTGTTTCAGAGTTCAGTCAGACTGACGTAGTCCTGCTTGTATTAACTTATTAGATGTGGCCTCTGTGTTTTTTTCTTTCCGAAAGAAAAAACATGCACATGTCCTCTGAACCTGGACCCATGCAGGAGACCTCGTCGTCAAGACTGGGATGGAGAACTCTGTGAAAATGGTTCCTTTTACTTTGCTACCAAAGATCTTCTATCCCAAGGGCTCCTGCAGGTGGGCTTTGGCTGGATATTTTGTATATAGCAGCACTCTAGACAAACATAAATCTTTAGGAGCCTTTCACTTTTTTCAGATTTTGCTGAATATTTCATACACACTTTCACATAGGCACACGAAACTCGGTACACATTTAGAGCTCATTGAGCCGAACAACGTTCGTGCTGCATGTCCTGGGCTCAACTTAACAAGAAGCCGGTTATTTTGGGTCGTTCGCAAAAACGCACCCAATGGATTTTGATATACTCCTCCTAGGGAATTTATACAATCGCTACCAAACTGGGCCAAAGAGATCTAAAGACATTGAGGATTCAAAATTGCGGAGGGATTTTTGATATCTCAAACGGGTCAGCTGTGATAATGTCTTAAACGTATGCCGAAAAATTATTAATAACTTTCTGTGTGGCATTATATTGAGTGACATTATATTCAGTGACACCTTCTGTGACATCACGTTCAGTGTCATCACATTCAGGAACATCGTAGTGTGAGGCTTTTCTTCAATGCAGCCTATTGTACATACACATCACAAATGTTAACACACACACACACACACACACATCTCACACACACACATCTCACACACACACACACATCTCACACACACACACATCGCTAATGTTAATGCACACAGACTCACACCATACACAAAAACAAACACCAGCACATTTACTCGTCAAACACAGACTGACACATCCACACATCACACACCTCTCTCCCTCACACACTAACGCACGCACGCACGCATACACACATCGCTAATGTTAATACACACAGACTCACACCATACACACAAACAAACACCAGCACATTTACTCGTCACACACAGACTGACACATCCACACGTCACACACCTCTCTCCCTCACACACTAACGCGCGCGCGCGCACACACACACACACACACACACACACACACACACGCATGCGCACAAACACACTCACACATCACACCTCTCTCACGACGCACACACACCTCTCTCACAATGCGCACACACACACACACACACACAATAGCCCTATATAGTGTGTTATGTGTGCAAGTTGTGAGGTGCAGTGGCGATGTGGCTTTTTCGAGGTCTTAACACACTCAAATAACACCGGTTGTGCGGTGCGCCCAGGGTGGCGCTCGGTGCTGCTTGGGCCCGTCATCGTTGCTTGCAACTATTTTTTTAATTGAATTTGGTGTGATAGAGAAGGGGAAAACAACTAAATGTGCAGGGTAGATGGTCGTCTAGGGCTGGTGTTGAAAACCAGTGTTTGATGGGTTCCAGCAGTGTCAGGGCATCTACAACTTACTGTAGTGTAGTCTGAACAAGAAAAGCAAGTACTCTATATGACAATTCTACGTGGCTGTCTCTGTTACTACAGAATTATAAGCTAGTGAGATCTTTGAGATTTAGTTCAAGAATCAGAATATTTTCATGCAAATTTGTTTGTCATCAGCATTTCTCATTTATATCGTCGTTTGGTCATTTTGGTGTTCTTGTTCACATTCTTCTTATTATTATTATTCTTCTTCTTTATTGTAATTATGTATTCTCCTTTTCATCATTCTTTTTTTTTCCTAAAATAAATCTTGCAAACCATCCATAGGCCATATGGACTCATTGCTTGATCTTTAACCTCTGGGGAAAAAAAAAGGTTTTACGTTATTATTTTGAGTGGTTTCTGAAATAATAAAAGAATCTTTAACACATCAAAGTCTAATCCAAGTCAGAGGCTTATTGTCCATTACTTAATTACTTTTTTTTAAATCATGGGGCATACACACATGATTCTGAATAAACCATATACTGTGTATTCTGTAACAATCTTTTTAACTCGTTTCATTTCTTTTAGGGAGGGAAGGTGTCCTACTTTGAGATGAAGCCAGAGCATAGCGTTGATATTGATATTGATATCGACTGGCCTGTAGCAGAGCAGCGAGTCCTCAAGTAAACTGTCAGCATTTCTGAATAACACTATAACATCCCGGCTAGCAACACCCTGTAAGTCAACATGATACAGTATGATGTGTGTGCATACAGATGTGGTTACTTTGGCGAGGATAACCCGGGGTCGGTGTGCTTGCTCCTGTGCAACGTGTCCGGCTGCCTGACTGATGGACAGATCTACCTGTCGTCATCGGGAGAGGAGATGGTCTCCATCAACACCAGAGACCTGACTGGCATCCGCATGCTACAGAAAGAAGATATCGAGGTTGGTTAACATTGCTTGTTTAAGCTGACCTGTGATCAGAGTAATCAAAGCCACACCTTATTAAACAGTCTGTATTTGTTTAAGGTAGGACTGTTGAGGATGTCACTTTTAAAGGCTAAATTCATATAAGACTGGCTCAAGATCCAGTTTGACAACACCCCGCCTTTGGAACGTTAAAGAAAGCAGTTGAGAATGTAAATTTTCAGGTTTTTCATTTCTGTATTTAAAGTTTTGTCAGGGTAAAATATGTTGTTTTTCTTTAAGTCACACCTACATAGGTAGCATTTTTATTGCTTATTCAAATGTCCTGGCTTTTAGTGCTTCCTGCTCTCTTCAAGCAGAACACGCCTTAAGTACAAAACCACACTACTTACAAAGACTGAATAGCCATACTACGAAAACTATTGTTATTATTATAAAAAATGAGTAATTTGAAATAGTCCCTGTATATTAGTATTAAGTATACTGAGTATTAATTATATTGAGTATTAAATGTATGATTGTTAAAAAATTTACTGCGCCATTTGTTGAATTTGTCGATTTTTATGATATAAGGGTGTTTTCTATTTAAATTTCAAATGAGCAATCTTCCCTTCCTGTGGGACAGTTGCGATGAAACAAAGCCTGTATGTTACCTCAACCTCAGCCAAATACAGAATATAAAATGTGAAAAATGAATTCAGTAGTTTTTACTTGATGCGTGCATAAATAAACAAAATAAAATAAAAAATAATTATTTTAGCGTTATATTAAATTAACAAAAATATATATATTTGCAAATATCTTTAATGTACAGTTGTGGCCAAAGTTTTGAGAATTACATAAATATTGGAAAGTGGAAAAGTTTTTATAAGAGCAATTTGCATATACTCCAGAATGTTATGAAGAGTGATCAGATGAATTGCATAGTCCTTCTTTGCCATGAAAATTAACTTAATCCTGAAAAAAAAAACTTTCCTGCTGAGGACCTGCTGAGATCATTTCAGTAATTGTCTTGTTAACTCAGGTGAGAATGTTGACGAGCACAAGGCTGGAGATCATTATGTCAGGCTGATTGGGTTAGAATGGCAGACTTGACATGTTAAAAGGAGGGTGAAGCTTGAAATCATTGTTCTTTCATTGTTAACCATGGTGACCTGCAAAGAAACACATACAGCCATCATTATGTTGATTAAAAATGGCTTCGCAGGCAAGGATATTGTGGCTACTAAGATTGCACCTAAATCAACAATTTATAGGATCATCAAGAACTTCAAGGAAAGAGGTTCAATTCTTGTTAAGAAGGTTTCAGTGCGTCCAAGAAAGTCCAGCAAGCGCCAGGATCGTCTCCTAAAGAGGATTCAGCTGTGGGATCGGAGTGTCACCAGTGCAGAGGCAGAGCTTGCTCAGGAATGGCAGCAGGCAGGTGTGACGCATCTGCACGCACAGTGAGGCGAAGACTTTTGGAAGATGGCCTGGTGTCAAGAAGGGCAGCAAAGAAGCCACTTCTCTCCAAAAAAAAACATCACGGACAGATTGATCTTCTGCAGAAAGTATGGCGAATGGACTACTGAGGACTGAGGAGAAAGTCATATTCTCGGATGAAGCCTCTTTCCGATTGTTTGTGGCATCTGGAAAAAGGCTTGTCCGGAGAAGAGAAGGTGAGCGCTACCATCAGTCCTGTGTCATGCCAACAGTAAAGCATCCTGAGACCATTCATTTGTGGGGTTGCTTCTCATCCAAGGGAGTGGGCTCACTCACAATTTTGCCCAAAAACACAGCCATGAATAAAGAATGGTACCAAAACACCCTCCAACAGCAACTTCTTCCAACAATCCAACAACAGTTTGGTGAAGAACAATGCATTTTCCAGCACGATGGAGTGCCGTGCCAGAAGGCAAAAGTGATAACTAAGTGGCTCGGGGACCAAAATGTTGAAATTTTGGGTTCATGGCCTGGAAACTCCCCAGATCTTAATCCCATTGAGAACTTGTGGTCAATCCTCAAGAGGCGGGTGGACAAACAAAAACCCACTAATTCTGACAAACTCCAAGAAGTGATTATGAAGGAATGGGTTGCTATCAGTGGTTAGTGAATTCTTTACTGAATATTCTGCTTTAGGATAAATAGCTGCTTTAATTTTATTACTTACTGGAAATACCCAGGGAAATTCCTATATCTGTATTAGCAGCTGCTTCGCTACTTTATCAGCTCAGATAAGGTTTATTGCATTTGGTAGAACAACATAACTGCACACGTCAATGTGAAAAAAAGTGTGTTTTTTTTCTGTTAAAAAGTATACATGTGTAATAAAAATCTAATCTAATGTGTAAAATCTAATCACTATTAAATCCTACTCCCATGAGGATCAAATGAACAGTTTTGTCATTGACATGATGCACAGTTTTGAGCTAGGACATATTAAGTACCACGGTTGAAACATAGAGCAGGTCCATATAAGCCTGGTTTTATTCACAGACACAAATCAGCTTAGAAATTACAATAAGTCATGTTCCTAGCATGTTACATAATCCGTTGTGATTTAAAAAATTTTTTAAAAAAAACTCTCCACAGGTGATCCTTCTAATATCCAGTGACAACCCAGTACCATGTGTATTTGTAAAGAAACTGCGAAAGAAAACAGGTTGTGAAGTCCTGCAACTGGAAAATGAAAAGAAAGTGGAGCTGAAGAAACTGCTGAAGAAGAAGAAGCTGAAGTGGAAAGATGTGGCCTATATAGGTGAGCATGGGAAATACTCTATCTAAGCAAGTGGAAATCGGGTGTATATTAGTTTCTATCTTTAGAAACTAATATACACCCCGATCAGCCAAAACAACTAGGCTTTAGGTTCCACTTTTGTACTACCAAAAAAGCTCTGACCGCTCGAGGTATAACTCCATAAGACCTCTGAAAATGTGCTGTGGTATTCGGCACTTGGACAGACTTGTTTGTCCAGGACTTAAAAAGGGATGCTCGATTGGATTGACATCTGAGGAATTCTGAGGCCAGGTTAACAAACATTAACGCTTTGCCTGCTAAGCTGTGGTGCTCTGGGTGTTCTGGTACCTTTCTATTAGAACCAGAATGAACGTTTTTCATAATGAATGTTATTCCATCTCCTTTCCTCTGGTTTTCGTGTTATGGATAATCAGTGTATATAAATAAATGTCAAAAAAGAAAAGTATTCCCTGGTTTCCTCCCCAGTACATATCCATACTACTCACAATAAGCTAGGGATATTGTTATTTACACAAGTGCTTTTCCTATTTACTAATAATGTATGAAAAGAAACACTATTTTCATTAGTTTAATATTTATTGCCACAAAAATTTAGACAATAACAAGGATAGCCCCAAATAACAAAAATTTACAATGTCGGTAGCGGGTGTTTTCACCATTTGCCCCAATGACAGCTTGACAGCGACATCTCGTGCTCCTCACTAGCCTCATGATGTTATTCTGAGGCAATGCGTTCCACTCTTGCACAAGTGCTCCACGCACTTCTGCCAGGTCACGTTGGGGTGGGGTACGATCATCCAGGCTCTGCTTCAACTGGTCCCAGACGTGCTCTGGGGGGTTCAGGTGAGGGGACATTTGATGGTCATACCATATGAGGCACTCCAACTTCCTGAAGTCGAGCTGTGACAATTCTGCCACGATGTGGTGGAGCATTATCATCCATGAACAGAAGGTTGGGAATGTGCTGACGGTATTGGGGAATGATGATGGGTTCTATGATGTCTCTGAGGTAAGAATGTGCAGTGACTGAGCCATCTACAGTACAATAACCAAATCTGTTTTGCGCTGACTGGTGATGCCTGCCAAGACTGTTGCACCTTCTCCACCAAAGCAAACCATGGGGACCATGTTGACCTTGGTGTATCTCACCTCGCCTTCTCCAGCAACGGAGACCTGATCCTCATCAGTGAACAGGATGTTGGACCACTGCTGCATTGTCCAGGTCACATGGTCTTGTGCCCATTGCAAACGTTCACGGCGGTGTCACCTGCAACGGTTATCTAGCATTCAAGCCAAAGCGGTGGAGTCAGTTGCGAATGGTTTGTCTGGAAACCCTAGTACCCCTCATATCTCGTAAACAAGCCTATAGCTGTAGGCACTGGTCATTGTTGCGGTCTGAGGTGTGTCTGTCACCCCAAAACAATTGCCTCCCTATCCCATATGTATGACATCCACTGAGTCTCTCACAATATCCCTAACTTATTGTGAGTAGTGTACAGTTATACAGTATATACAGTTGTTCAAAATAGTAGCCGTGTGTTGAAAAAAGTGAGTAAAGCTCCATATCCATATAATAACTTTTAATCTAAATCAACAAATGCATTGGACACCCTCCACTTTCTATTCTGAATCACAACATGAAGAAAAAATGTGCTAAATGTATTATTAGCTTACAGAATTAATACCTTTGAGCAGGTATTCTAGCCCAAGACAATTGTACTACACGCCACAATTCCTCTGCATTTCTTGGTTTTGTCTCAGAAACAGCTGGCCACTCCATGACGTTAATGCTGCTCGCTTACTGGTGTGTTTGGGGTCATTGTCTTGTTGAAACACCCATTTCAAGGGCATTTGCTCTTTGGCATAAGGCAACATGACCTCCTTAAGTATTCTGATGTACTCAAATTGATCCATGATCCCTGAAATGGCCCAACACCATAGTACGAGAAGCATCCCCATATCATGATGCTTGTGCCTCCATGCTTCACTGTCTTCATAGTGTACTGTGGCTTGAATTCAGTGTTTGGGGGTCACCTGACAAACTGTCTGCGGCCTCTAGACTCAAGAAGAACAATCTAGTTTTCATCAGTGCACAAAATAGTGTGCCATTTCTCATTAGGCCAGTCAATGTGTTCTTTGGTGAACTGTAACCTCTTCAGCATGTCTTTTTTTTAACAATGGGACTTTGCGGGGGCTTCTTGCTGATTGCTTGGCTTCACCTAGCTGTGTTCTAATAGTAAGAATACTCACAGGTAACTTTTCTTTGCCAATTTTGTTATTCTTCGATCCTTTCAAATGGTAGTTTTCCATTTTCGTCCACTTCTTTCTGTTTTTGGTCTCCATTTTATAGCATTTGATATCATTTTAGCAGAGCAGCTTATCTTTTTCTGCACTTCTTTTTATGTTTTTTTCCATCTCTAATCAACCTTTGAATCAATGTACGCCGCTCTTCTGAACTATGTCTGGAACGACCCACTTTACTCTGATTTTCAGAGAGAAACGCACAGGACCCCCTTATTTAAGGATAAATGCAGAAAAGGATAACATGTTTGACGCCTGTTTTTCACAGAATAATTTACCGCTCTAATTAAACCCCACACTGCTATTATTTTGACCACGCCCCTTTCCAATTAATGAATCAATTGCACAGAATCAGGTGCATGCAAGTCATGACTGTTGGGTCTGTTTGTTTTCTATTACTCCACTACACCTACAAGTAAAATGTTTACCATGAAGAAATATAATTTTTTCCAAAAACAATTATTGATCTGGTTACTGATGTTGGACTGCTATTTTTTGAACACAACTGTATGTATAATGCTGCAAATACAAATAAGATTTATACATAACTAAATGACACCTGGTCAATTTACTTCTTAGTCTATGAGACAGCTAAAAGCTAAGCTAATTTAGGCAAATATACAGTAGTTAAAAAAGAATCAGTGTGTTCAAATGGAGCTTTGCATCACCAGCACTCGAATGCTGTAGCTCTCCAAGCGATCCCACTAAACATAAAACAAAAACAGTCTGTTCAAAATCTGTCCTCTCTACAGGTAATGATGTGCCAGATGTGGAATGTCTACACCTGGCTGGTCTGAGCGCAGTGCCCTTGGACGCCCCCAGTGTGGTTCTGAATGCGGCTAAATACCCGTGCCAGAAAAAAGCAGGACGCGGAGCTCTCCGGGAGTTCATCGACCACATTCTCCAGATGAGGGAAAGTGCCCAAATGTCAGAACAACATTTAAGTTTTAAATCCTGCATCTCGACCGGGCTTCAGCTGTAGACAACAATCTTACACTATGTTTTATTATTATTGGATTAAGGAATGGGGTATTCCGTAATGCATCTTTATGTAGTATGGTAATAATGAAGGTTACTGTGCTTAGGAAGTACTATTCTTTATTGAGTATGTAATTAATCACTAGACATTTCTAAACACTAGGGGTCAGTGTTGCACATAGAATCGGGTTATTTGATGGAAATTAAACTGTGATTATACTTGTCCAGGCATGAGGTGTGTGTTCTTTGGGAATACTGTATAGTGCATAATTTTATCAACAGGTCTGGTTCAGTTTTTTTTTTCCCCCTAAAATCAGTTTTACATCATTGCATTGGCATTGGCAGCACAGGTGTCATAGATTTGCATGCATTTTATAAAAGTCATAATTTTCCCTGATAATATGCAGTATATTTCTCTGAACGTGCACATATGACTAAGTGGACTATTAAATTGAAGAATTGACTGGTGTTTTTTATTGATTCTATAACTTCTTTTTGAAGAAAAAAAAAGTGCTTCCTATTTATTATACAGTACCTAATCACTATGGAGGTTGGATATTCTAGATAAAGCTGAGGATAAAAAACACACGAGTAGCACCATGAGTCAGAAAATACCACAAATATGAACAGGCTAAAAAGCTGTTTTAATGATGCAATAAATCACCAACACAGATTAAATTGAAGAACATTGGGTCCTCAGGAACACAAAACAGCCTCGTGTTATTCCCCATTTAAATTTCGGAGCCTAGTGCAAAACTGTATCTCCTGCATTTCTTGCTCAAATATTTTCATATTTTTATATTTATATGTTTTTTTTTTACTATCACTGCTAAAACAATATCAAAGACTGTTTAGTATTTTTGCTTAATTCCATATGGTGTCTGTGTTTCTGATAAACCCAACCCCATGTCAAAGCTTTACAATACATGTTTAATAGTTTATTATCAGCAGCAACTCGTACAAGTTATACATGTAACAAAACTTTCAGGCACACATGTTTCTGAAAATATTCAATGGCTGTTCAAGTCAAACTGTGACTTTTCACTGTGTAGAATAACCAAACACAGTTATGACAGTAAAATCTTCCTTTATTTCTCTATATAATCTCCAGTTACATTAATGCACTGATTACTGATGCTTTCCATCTTGGTAGAAAGACTTATCATAAAGTCAGAGCCATGATTAAACTGCTTGCTTCACGACTGAAACGCCGGTCCAAATATGTGAAAATGGTTGGAGCAAGGTCAGGACTGTACGTGGGATGAGGCAATCACTCTCAGCTGTTCCTGTAAAGTGCAAATGGTGTTGTTGAATGATTGTTGTACAGTTCTCACAGACGGATGCAAGTGTTCCGCAAGTTGGCAGTAAGTTATCCGTCGATCTTCAAGGATGCTAAATGTGCATGAGAACAACTGTAGTGGGCTATATTGGCCGGGATTGTCATTCCCTGATGTACAGCCTTATTTAAAACTTTTGCACCATTCAAATCTTTTACTAAGAGTCTCATCACTGCACTTTGTTTAAGCATGTGGTGATCATGCATGATCATACAAATGCATTAACAAAGAGATCAAAAGTTAAGACCAGAATCCTTCATGCTGTTTCAAGTATAGTTAGTTCAGTTGGTCACGCTGTCTTAGTTCGGATACATTTAGGGAAAATGTTTAATATATGAGATATGATACTTGAAACCATCTCCTCTGGTAAGTGATTTTTAAGCACAGCATTAATGACAGCTCAAGATGGCTGTGGGAGGGAAAGCCATCAGCCTCAATTGACTCTGCTTATGTTTCTTCATTTGCAATTCTGATTAATCTGCTCGCCCTGTGTGAGAGGGCAAACCCAATTAACTTCCTCTCCGTGTGGTTCATAACGTCAGCGCGTTCATATCGGTTGCATGCACCCCAACCTGTAGCACGACCAGACATGTAGCAGATGTAAGGAACTTTGTGGATGGGTGAGTTTGTCCCTACAGTATGGCCGTTTTTTTGCTTTGAATTGAGCAGTCAATGGCTAGCAAAAATCTTTGAGGAAAAAAAAAAACTTTTTATTGGTTCATCTTTTGTGACTGACTGAACGTGCAACCAACCAGTCACAATTAACCTGTGTGAGCCTGGATCAGAACAAATGCATTACATCAAGTTAATGGCAGATTTATGAAAGATGATGGAGTTTATTCACCTAATTAGCTAGCACAATGGTTCCCAGGATGTGAGCCACTGCCCCTAGTGGGTGATAAGGGTACTGCAGGTGGGCCACAGTAAATAAATAAATAAATAAATAAAGTTTTTGATTTTCAATTTTGTAATTGGATTTAAAATTTCCATAAAATATTTTAGATTAAGTATTTACATTTAAGAAGTATCCAGGACTAATAAAACATAGCCACAGGCTTAAAGCAATGTGATATTCTTCATTTATCTTACTATCTGTGTTGATCAGAGTTGTGGGTGGGCGGAAGATTTTCCACATCCCGACTTGGTCTGCTGCCTTCTTAAATTTAGGAATGGCTGAGTTTGCATACAAATTTTATGCCATCATATTACCTGGAGAGATGTTTGGCACTGAGCTGCTCTTGCTTTTTACTAAAGTATGTGGAAACAAAAATATATGGCTATTAATCTGAAATCTCCCAGGAACAGAGATTTATAAAATTGGGTGACTAGATGTGCATTCCGTATTAAAAATGTTTCTCATGAAATACTGTACATTTCTAAGTCTCTGGTTCATAGAACTTTGGTTTTAGATTCAGTAAAAATATACAATAAAAAATGAAAAGAATAAAAAGGATGATTGCTATAATAATGCCACATGACCACATTAATCCTCATACATGCATATTTTACTGAAATCGGATGTTTTTGACCTGCAAAGTTGTACATTAGCATCCGCGATGATTTAACCTGTTTCATCCAAAAAATAGTTTAGTATGACTGGTCGAGTTAGTACAAACACTTGACACACAAAAGCAAACTAGTCTATATTCTATAAAGCAGATGCCTTCAGTTACCGCCAAGCTATTGTATGTCATTGGAATTCAGGCTTCGGGGGAATGTGATCCAGTTTGTTGGTGAACAGAGCTTCTGTGTACTTCTGTGGAGTAGACTATTTCTTGCCTTTAAATTACATTTACTTTACAAATAACCCATTCTATTAGCCTTTTCGGTTTCAGTGGCCGGGAATAGATCTGCCATGGTTTTTCTCTTGGAGGTAAAGTCGACTCCTGATTAAAAGGAGATCGTGAGACTTTCCGATGGAACCCAAAGGATCTATATGATCAATACGGTTGACATAGGTCTGTACTCTACTTGCTGACATCTGCTGTTTGCTCCAGAGGAACCAATTAAAAAGGATCAATACGAGCTTATAAGCTCGAGTGCATCGGTCGCAGGTGTTTGAGCAGATTGAACCAGAATGCACCTGTGCCTTATATAGCAATTCCTATCATCATTTTAGAAAGTTTTGAATAATAATCACTAGTGTCATGTTCGTGAGGGCCTCAGGTGGGCTGGCTGGAACCTAATCGACTTTGAGAAGTCATCGTTTATTAGAAATTTTAAAAATTTAAAGCATGACTTGCTTGCTCCTCTGTCTTCAGCTCCATGAAGAGGAATTTTCATCCAGGTTTTTTTTTTTGGATTTTGAGGGAAAAGCCAGAGCTTAAATATAGATATTTATATACATATTAAACATGTATGGTCATGAGACTGATTTATTATTATTATTATTATTATTATTATTATTATTATTATCTAAGTAATGATCCTCACCATCAATAAACTGAAATATAAAATAATATACTATTGTATACAGTATGTTACAAATAAGCCTAAGAGCCTTTCCAATAAGATAGAGCAGCATCAATTGTTGTTGTGAAGTCATGATTAATGTCCTTTCTTTCTGGCTTGATGTAGACACACAAGTGAGTGCTTTTATACAGGCAGTCACACTTCTTGATGACTGACTAATCTTGTCTATGTAGTTACTAGCACCTGGATGCTAATTTCTCTCTTAAGTATTGTGGAAGGTGGCTTGGTGGTTAGGACTGTTGCTTTACACCTCCATGGTCTGGGTTCGATTCCTGCCTCGGGGTCTGCATGAGATGCGAAACCAGTGTTCAGAATAATTCAACAAAGAGTATTATGGAAATAGGAAAATTTGTTTAACTTTTGCGGAAAAAAGGTTAAAATTAAAAATTTTTGTTGTTGCTTTTTTTGTTACCTGATCATTATTAAGAACTTACTTTTTCAGTTCTATGTGCTATATAACATTATGTACTGTATACTATTAACGTGGTGAAAATATATTATTTCAATATATATGCTATTTATGCTTGGTGGTCTAGTGGTTAGCACCTTGATTCCTCGTTAGTTGCCTCACACCTCCAAGATCCAGGTTCAATTCCTGCCTCTAGTGTGTGTCGTGGAGTTTGCATGCTCTCCTAGTGCTTGGTGGGTTTCCACTGGGTACTCTTTTTTTCTTCCTACATTCCAAAGACTTGCAGATTAGGCTAATGAATCCCAAATTGCCCATGTGCGTGTGAATGAATGTATGAGTATGTGTTTGCCCTGTAATGGATTGGCACCCTTCCCATGGTGTACCCACCCCCCACCCCATGCCCTAAGACTCCTGGGAGAGGTTCCAGGCCCCCTGCGACCTTGAATACAGGATGAAGTGGAATATACGATGAGTGAGTGGCATCATGCATGATCCTATGGAAAATAGCCATTATGTGATGGGTAAGATGTGGCCATAAAGAGTTGCACATTGTCAGCAACAATATTCTTTTAAGCCAGGGTTGATTGCCATTTTCCTTCTGCTAAAACTTTTCCTCACCACATTACATCATGATCACCAGTCTGATCTGAACTGTTGATTCCAAATTCTGTCTCTACCATGCAGATGGTCATTATCCCAGGTTACATTTTTCCAGTCATCAGCTGTCCACTTAGGGTGAGCCTGTATCCACTGTAGCTTCAGATTCTTGTTATTGACTGAATGGACTGGAACCTGATGTGGTGTTCTGCTGTTGTAGGTCATCTGCCTCAAGAATTTGACATGTTGTGTGTTCTGAGATGTGTTTCTGCTCATATTGGTTGCATATTTATTTCTGTCACTCATTGTGTTTTTTTGTACACTATATTATGTGTAAACTCTAGAGTGATTGTGTGAAAATACCAGGAAATCAGGAGTTTTTCAAATACTTAAACTAGACAATCTTAGAGTGGACACGGTGGTTTGAGGGGTTCGAGTCCTGCTTTCAGGTCTGTGTGTGGAGATTTTGTGTGGGTTTCCTCTTGGTGCTCCAGTTTCCTTCCACAGCCCAAAGACATGAAGAGTATGTTAATTAGTGTGTGTGTGTGTGCGTGTGTGTGTGTGATGGTGTGTGTATGTGTTTAGACCATCTGTGTGTGTGATGGTGTGTGTGTCTGTGATGGTGTGTGTCTGTGATGGTGTG
>QMIH01000550.1:298979-331386 GCA_003987875.1 Clarias batrachus
GATGGTGTGTGTGTGTGTGATGGTAGGTGTGTGGTGATGGTGTGTGTGTGTGCGTGTGTGTGTGTGTGTGTGTATGCCTGTGTGCCCTGAGACAGTTTGGCAGGGTGTACCATGCCCTGGTCTCCTGCGACCCTGTCCAGTATAAGCAGCAAATGCAAATTTTATTTGTCACATACACAGTCATACACAGTACGATATGCAGTGTAATGCTTATGCGACCACCTGAGACCTTAAAATCTAAAGTTAAGAGTAATAAGAAATAAATTAGGGAATGTAATAAAAATAAGAATAAAATATAACAAGTATCTAACATGATTGGATGCTTGCATAAAGAATGAGTGAGAGGAAACAACCTTCTGGAAACAACAACTTTGACACAATCAAAGTCAAGGACAAAATTAATTCAATATAAATTTGCTTGATGTGAACATTCAAAGAAGTGCATTTTGCTGCCACAATTGGATACTTGCATGAATATGCATGTATTCCTAATAAAATGCCCAGTGAATGTAAGAGCAATTACAATCGTGTCTGATATATCTTAAAGTGAACCTGTTTTAGGTGACAAACTCATTTGCCTAATTAGAAATGATGGAAAAATGCCAAATTTTGCATACTTTTTTGTGCCATTTAATTTGGCATTTAATTAAATTGCATTTTGTGGTTGGGGATGGACAGACAGACAGACAGACAGACAGACAGACAGACAGACAGACAGATAGATAGATAGATAGATAGATAGATAGATAGATAGATAGATAGATAGATAGATAGATAGATAGAAGGTATACATCCAATGCATATGTACACAACCATTTAATGTACCTTCAATATACAATTGTTTACATATATCAGGGAAAGCACTGAAGCATGTGATTACCAAATGTAAATCTGTAAATGCAGTCTTTTTCTTTCACAGTAATAAGACTTCAACAAAGCACGATACTTGTGTAACACACGGCTATTCATCCATTAACGTGAAATCAGATATCAGGGCAGTCAGTGTGTTGTCTGAAGATCAGAAGCCGTCTGTAGTAAATCCGTTATGTAATCACTAATGGCCTTGCTATGAAGAGTGGCTTCCATTATCGGTAGGGAAAGTGAAGTGTTGTTATTCCGGATATAAGTGGTGCACTTGCTGACTGAGGATGCAGTAATGTGAGGTGATTTGTCAATAACCATCCTCGCTCTCTCCGAGCTGGAAGACCACAGATGCTGGGGAATTGGTGAAGTGACAGGCTGACAGTGATGTCTGCGCTGCCATTGAGTCACCATGAAAATCCTTTAGCCATCAATCACAAGCTTGGTCACATTCAGGTCACATAGTCCTGATTAGGTTGTGTGTGGATGTTATGAGGCTATATATTATCAGTGCCACAGCCATCTCAAGTAGTTTGTGGGGCCTGGGCTGAGAAACTGTGGTTGGAGTATAAAGCTATAAAACTTACTGTATAAACCCCCAAAGCCTACCCAACTGAAGCAACCCCTGATCATAACCCATTGTACAATGGGCACTATGCATGTTGGGTGCATCACTTAATGCCCTATTCTAACCCTGATGCACTAATCACACTGGTATAGGGTCAATCTGAGCTCATCAGACCACATAACCTGTGTTTCATTGATCCAAAGTCCAATCTGTATGCTCCCAAACAAATTGAAGACCTTTTCTGATTAGTCTCACTAACAAGTGGTTTTCAAGTGGCCAAACAGCTGTTTAGTCCCAACCCTGAGTTCTCATCACATTGTGTGTGTATGGAAATGCTATTACTCTCCAAGTGTTTAAGTGATCTCCATTTATTTATTTATTTATTTATTTTCTGGATACATTTCTTCAACAAAGTTGACGGTTCAGCACTATCCTTCCATGTTTTCATAATATGTTCAAGGGTTCTTAACCCAGGTTCAGTCATTTCAAATCTCTTTGCTTGATGCAGCCTAATAATTTGACCCTTTTAAAATGCTGACTTTTCATCAAGCAATGTATAAATGAGTAAAAGGAAAACTTAAAAAAAAAAAAAAACTTTGCTAGTGATGTACAGCTCTTGCAGAAACCTTGCACTATTCAGAATTGCATTAAATTAGGAGATATGCTCATGTGAATAGTTGTACACATAACTAGGAGTGCCTGTCTATCAATAGCTCATTTGCTACCATCAATAATGCAATAAGTTCTCATACACTTTCTAACTGATCTCACCAGTTCTTGTTAAGGCTATAGTAAATATTTCCCGCTCCATTTAAATTATAAACACTTCCCATTCTGTTCATCGTGGTCTCTCCGCAGCCGAAGCAAATGGAATGCACTCTGAGAAGCATTAGTGCGTATTTTATTGATTTAAGCTACAATCAATAAATCACATTTTGTAAGAATTCTCATTAGTTCTTCATTTTTTTCTGATTGCAGAATCTCACAATACCTGATGGGATAATTCAAGCTGATGCAGACTCAGTGTGGGGTCTTGGCCACCCATCCACTTTCGGTTGCGCTTTGAGATGGCCCAATGCAGTGCTCCTTTAGGGTGTTTTAGTATTTTTTTTTAAATCTTCACTTCTGTATTTTTTTTTAATCTGCACTTCTGCATCATGTAAGTTGCTGAGCAATAACATTGCGTACTGGTTTCACTGGTATGTATTTAATAATGCTAGGAATCTGTGATTCTGGAATAATAGCACCAAAATGGGGTTAAAATCCAATGCTGCTATAAGTAATATAAGAAGATGATGCATTGCAGAAAAATCTGATCTGTGCACAATGATGCTGTGAATGTTAGTTAACAGCATGGCACGTTTGCTCTAGGCCCTCAAGGAGATAATGCTCACAACGGGAGATTTAATGAACAGTGCTCCAAGCTATGGGCAGCCAGTCACAAACGAGACGACAAGTTTGGCTTGCTCAAACGCCTTTTCCGTGAAAATGATTTTTTTTTAAATGCTTTGTGCCACTTGCCAGTTCAGGAGGCACCGGATAATCTCTCCTTAGCTAAATCACAATCTAATCATATGCACAAATGAGCAAACTTTGCCGCAGCGGAATATTAGGGGAATTTCAGATTGCACTGGTTGTTGGTATAAATTATGCAGGATGCTGCGCATGCTACATTGGTCCTATGCCATGAGACCAGAATGCAGATGAAGGTTGACTAAACCACCTGAGCATGATTCCCATGACAGGTTGGATATCATCAGATTGGTGGCTAATGAGCACACTGTGCACAGGGTATTGTAGAATTTGCCACTGACCAGTGCTGAAAATGGCGCTCACCACAAAGTGATGCAAGACTCAAACAAAGTAGCCATATTGACTCTGATCAAAACCAAAGGAACAGGCAAGCAGAGAATGCTCATGAGCCAGAGTGCTTGGCTCAACATATTCTCTCGTTCCAAAGAGAGAGAAAAAAAGATATTAGAGGTATACATATTTTAAATGGCTGCCATTCCATATGCTGCATATTCCAGAAGTGACATAAATGGTGAATGAACACCAACAAGCTCCTACTTCATAGATCTGATTGGAATTAGATCTGATCTATTTTGGGGGAAAAATGAATAAACCTCTCTGCTTTTCCATAATCTCAGTGACACCCAGACTACAGGATGATTAATGATTTGTGGACACTTGAACATCACACATATTTGGGCCTTCGTCAAACCGGTGGAAAAACCTGACAGCGCACATGTACACAAATCTGGCTCCATGAAGACATGATTTGCCAAAGTTGGACTGGAAAGACTTGAGTGTCCTGCACAGAGCCCTGAAACCTTTTTTTTTTTTTTTGCTTCAATTACTTTTCTTTAAAACCATTGACAGACAAACAAGCAGTGTTACGGTACAATGGAGCTAGACTTCAAGTGTACACTGATAGGTCAGCGCTTTGTGATTTTCTGAGCTGACATGCTCATACATCATCCACATTGGAGGGTTATTAGGCACTGACAGCAGGCACAAGGGGGGGGTAACGACTGCACACTATTTTAGCACCATTGTGATTTGCTGGAGCTTCCCCTGATAATATCCAGACTCTTATTTCTTTACACAACCATGTACCACAAGATGCATCACTGCTTCTTCACAACCTTTCGCAAAATACTTCATGAAAACAACTTTAGTTAACGAAATGTTTCTAAAAGTAAATATGTGTAATAGGATGACTCCACCGCGGTATCACTTCTGGTTTAGATAAATCCCCGCTTCGTTATATCAAAACCATCTGATTGCAGTTTAATTGCAGCAAACCGCGAGAGAGGTTTTAAGAAAATGCTTGAAACGTTACATATCCTGAGCCTCATTCCAAAATTTAAATGTATTTCCTAGTGATTAGTTATGGTGGTGTTTAAAAAAAAAAATGTTTTCATATTATGACAGATCTATGAAGTAGGAGCTTGTTGGTGTTTATTCATTATTTATGTCACTTCTGGAATATGCAGCATATGGAGTGGCAGCCATTTAAAATACTGTATGTATACCTCTAATATCTCTTTTTTTCCTTTGGAATGAGGGAATATGTTGAGACAAACACTCTGGCTCATGAGCATTCTCTGCTTGCCTGTTCCTTTGGTTTTGAACTTTTTAAAATTTAACCAAATATTAAACAAACATGTTAGAATTCAGAACCCAAATGGCAAGAAAATAAATAAAGGAATTAAGCTAAATTAAATTTTATTTAAAAAAAAAAGCGTAGATATATCTTTTCTGCCATCTTAACCCTTGTGTGGCCTTCGGGTCAAATTGACCCGTCTCTAATTTTTACAAGAATAAAAATATTACAAGTTACATTAGATTTTTCTCCAAACAATGCTGATGTTTTTTTTAATCTGTATCTAGAAGGAATTAGAAGTTTTGCCCATTTTTTTTTGTTCACAAATAACAAAGTAACAAAGTGTCCGTGATGATTTAATTCCTATTACTAATAATTACAGATAAACAATTTATAACATAAACAACATAAATTTATAACATAAATAACATAAATTTATAACAATTTTTAACATAAACAATTTATCTGTAATAAACAGTTTATCTGTAATTATTAGTAATAGGAATTAAATCATCACGGACACTTTGTTACTTTGTTATTTGTGAACAAAAAAAAAGGGGCAACACTACTAATTCCTTCTAGATACAGATAAAAAAAACATCAGCATTGTTTGGAGAAAAATCTAATGTAACTTGTAACATTTTTATTCTTGTAAAAATTAGAGACGGGTCAATTTGACCCGAAGGCCACACAAGGGTTAATAACCAAATCTCAAAAGGGTCAAATTCAAATAAATGTGAATTATAATTCTCTATATAGTAATAATATAAAAGTTTGAAGTTTTTGTTTTTGTGTTCGATGGATGTCTAGACCCCTGTGTTCTCCCTCTGTCTGCAGTTTGGTGAGTCACTGAAGGCTTTTATTCTTTTTCAGTTGATTGATCTTTTTGCTTTTAAGTTTCTTAGTATGGAAGCACAATGTACCATGTCTTCTTTATCACCATTAGAGAAATGACTTACTGAATCACAAGCCTCTGATGTCCACATTGCTGTTTAGAGTTCATCCTTGCCAAGCTACTGGAATTGTTATTGCTATTGTTATTGACTGGAGCAAACTGAGGAACAACGTATGTAGTGCTACTCTTCCAAGCACAGTTCAGCGACCCCTATTAGTTTGCATGCAACAAGGTGACTCGGACTAGCATCACTGAACCGCCTTTAAATTATGCATGGATAGTGATCTTTGGGTAAAATTAGGTTAAAAAAAAAAAAACACCAGGCTCAATAACAGCCATTTGAGAGAGTCTGGGAAGCTATCAAGGAAGAAATTTGAAGCCTTGTGGCGAGACAGAAGAAAGGGAGATATGGGAGAATGATCAGGGATCTGATTATTTAATTCATCACATCATAGGACATTGAAGGAGAGTGAGCAAAGGATACTTATGGTAATGTTGACTGGCCAGAATTGATAGCTTTGAATGTGCTTAGCTAGATCTTGAGATATCTCTGCAAAAAGAGAGGACAAGGAAATATCTAGGATTAAAGGATTTAAACTGTATACTTGCACAGAGATACTGACTATAACTGGCAAATAGTTTGTAATAACCTCTTTATACCTAATCGAAATTCATAATCATGCACTTATTATCAAATAAATATGTATTTTTCTATGCAAATAGTGTAAAACACTGCTAGAGCTGCGAGATGTCTAGACTAAAGACAATGTTACAAAACAGACAAGTACGTTCACTCTGTTCTTCCAAAAAAATCACCTATTTATTCAGAACAATCAGAGCCTTTATATCTTGTGCATCATCTTTGAACCTGGAACAGCACAGGCAGTTCAGTCCATCATTACTCACTCACAATTTATAAGCTCTGCACGCATCTGCAGTGTCTCATGCTCTCTCACTTATCATAATTTTGGTCTGATATTTTGGAAAAGTCTATTAACTAAACACTCTGTAACCTTTTCCTGCCTCCACTTTTGTGAGGCTTCCAAGAATTGCAAACTGACTAGATGCAGATGAATGGAATAGAAGTATATCACTGATTCCTACAATTCGGTTTGAAGTAGGAAAATACATAGGGCAGAAGTTAGTGAACTGCGTGGTTATAAAAATGTGGGAGGAGTCAGTGAACTAGGGAAATAAATGGAAGATGGGTTATATGCAAGTGAGTGACTCATATAAAATTATTGTGGAAATGGATGAACTGACAGATACTGTAAATCTGGGACGTTCTCTGGTCCCAAAACATTATCCTAAACATTGTACAGTGTGAAAAATTATGAAGAATATAGTTTTTTTTTTTTACAGGAAAGGGAACCGTATGCAGCGGGGAAGATATTTCTTTGATCTCCTGTAGATATTTTTATAAGTTTGGCCACTTACAAAGAAATGAAGGGTCAATCATTTTCATCATAGGTTTATTTTAACGGCTAGAGAGAGAATATCAATCAAAAGTCCGGAACAAAACACATTATATAAATGTTATAAATCTATATATGAATTTATTTTCAGTGAGTAAAAATAGGCATTTGATCCAGACAAGATTTCACCTCATGAGGTAAGAATAATCATGAGGAAAGTGATAAATCAGTCCAGAACTACACGGGAGGAGCTTGTGAATGATCACAGTCACCAAACAAACCATTGGTAACCTAATACGCCTTTATGGATTGAAGTCCTTCAGTGCTGCAAGGTCCACCTCCTCAAGAATGCACATGTACAGGCCCTTCTGAAGAGTTTGCCAATGAACTGAGAAGGATTGGGAGAAAGTGTTGTCTCTGCTAAAGGTAAAAGCCAACGTTGAGGGGGAACATCCTGAAGATGGGTCGTGCATGGGTCTTTCACCATGACAATGGCAACAAAGTATTGGCTCAAGAAGAAACACATAAAGGTCATGGCATGGCCTAGCCAATCTCTAGACCTTAATTCTATTTAAAAAATATGTATGGAGGGAGCTGAAACTTTGAGTTGCTAAGTGACAGGCAAGAAACCTTAAGGATTTCTTGCCTGTTACAGAAGATCTGTAAAGAATAGTGAACCAAAATCCCTCCTGAGATGTGTGCAAACCCGGTAACCAACTACAAGAAACGTCATACCTCTGTGGTTGCCAACAAGGGTTTCTTGTTTGATTGGTATTCTGTTCCTATCCTTTACAATAAACCTATGATAAAAAATTATAAACCCTTCATTTCTTTGTAATTGGGCAAACTTACAAAATCTGCAGGGGATTAAATAATTATTTTCCCACTATATATAAAAGTATGCATAACACACACTCACAAAGACTGGAATGTGTCAAGTGACATTTAAACCATTGCTGATTTGTGCAAAAGTGATGAATCTGCTTGGTGCAGTTTTCCACACTTGTCCCTTAATTACATAAACACACCAACCTGTCATAACATTAAAAGCACTTATCTTGATTATGTTGTCACACTGGTACGACGCAGGCTATATTAGGCAGCAACTGAATAGACACTTCTCTTCAAGTTTATCTGTCAGAAGCATGACAAATGGGCAAGCATAAAGACCTGAGCGACTTTAACCAGAGCCTAATTTTGCTGACTGGGCCAAAGCATCTCCAAAATACCAGGTATTGTGGGGTATTCCCTATATGCAGTGGTTAGAGTGAAAAGGGGTCCAAGGAGGAACGGCTAATGAACTGGTGGCAGAAACACTGTAGTACAGTTTGCTGAACAAGTTAATGCTGGATTTCATAACCCACAATGCAACACGACTTGCTGTGTATGGGGCTATGTTGCTGCAGACTAGTCAGAGTGCCCATGTTGACGCCTGCCCAGCACTGAAATCACCTACAATGTGCACATGACCTTTAAAACTAGCAATGCAAGAAGATGTATTTTTTTACATTGTTTGGATAGGCATGTATGCATGTGTTGCGTACTTGGCAAAGAGGCATTAGGATGTACTACAGGAAAAAGGCAAGTCATCAGAGGCAGTTTGATGCTCTGGGGACTGTTCTGTTTTGGCTTCTGGCATTCATGTGGATGTTAGTTTGGCACGTACCAAAAACTGAAACATTTGCAGACCATGCACACTCCTGGCATCAACATCATGGCAATGGCGTTCACTAATGGCAGTGCTCTCTTTTAGGTGGATAATGTGCCATGACACACTGAATAAATTGTTCAGAAATGGTTTGAGGAACATGATAAAAAGTTTAAGTTGTTGACTTCCAAATTGAATCAGGCATTTGTGGGATGTACTGGACGATCAATGTCAGTCAATCCACCTCACAACTTACATGACTTGAATGATCCTTTAAGTAGTTCTAATGGGTCAGGGCTGTTTTGGTAATGATGACGTGCACAACTGCTGTGCACCGATCACTAAGTACAGTAGGTCCCTGTCAAATAGAGTGGACAGAGTATACAACAACGTTAGTGAACGGAGTGAAAGTGAAAGGAGTGAAACTGCTCAGTTTAAAAGGGACTATGAACAGATTAGGGAACAAGTGAACAATGGTTCATCCATTCACTATAAGCAGATATGCAAACATTGCTAGGGATTATTATTATTATTATTATTATTATTATTATTGGTGATGACAATATGACACAATATGACACAACACAACACAAAATATGACACAATAAGAATTTGTAATAAATGTAATGTTTTAAATTAATTTAAAACATCTATTTAATCTATTTAATCGCATAGGCTAAAGTAATCCGTAAAAAAAAAAAAAAAAACACTGCACAATAATAATTTGTGAAAAATGTTTGTGAATTCTTTTATAAGCTAGGGCTTAAGTAATTTCATTAATAAAATATTAAAATAGGTCAGAATTAAATGATGTCAGACTAAATTAAAACAATTTAAATATAGATGATAGTTGAAGAAGTTCATATCTTTTGGCATTAAACAGCATCATCTCCATTTTAATATTGTGCTTATCAACACTATTAAGTAGGAGTGCCCTAATTATTACAATCATAATTATTATTATTTCCAAAATGTGAAAACTTGGCTTTTAATATGGCTTGTGTTTCTCTACTAGGAATGGCTCACTATTACTTTTTTAAGGAGGCTGACCGAGAGTTTTCCCAAGATTCCTGTCTTTCCGATTTGGAAGTGGGTGGCCATATCACCCTGAATTTTGCACACATCCAAATCTGTTTACTTTTTTTTTTTTTTTCAAAACTATTTTCAAATAATGAGGATCTGTTTCAGCACACTGAGATACAGAACTTCGAAGAAAAAAATATGTCGCTCAACAATAACTAAGCCCTTCAGAAATGGCCATGAAATCAATGTAAAAATCAATGCACAGACTATAATGTGGTTTGTAGAGTGGACACATAAAGACTGCTTTTAGACCACTTCTGCAATTCTGCACTCAGATTTTTAAATACACACAGGAAACTTGACATTCTACAATTTGAAAGCTTTCTCTCTCTCTCTCTCTCTCTCTCTCTCTCTCTTAAAAAAATCCCTCTAACACTTACAGTTCCTCGAATATACAATAAAATAACACAGCTGTTGAGTGCTGTTGGCTTTGAAGTTAATGCTTGTTACATTCTCTGTGCCTGTGAGTTTCACGTGTAGAGGGCAGGGAAGGCTGTTTCAAGTGGCCCAAGCCACACCCCATTAACAATGAAGCAATGAAGCATAGTAAGACACAATACTCAGTAAAAGGCTTATACAACTGCCTGTGACCTAAAAAGAAGGATGCTCTGTGAGAAATAAATTGCACTGAAGAGTACACTCTCACTCACTCATCATCGATACCGCTTAATCCTGTATTCAGGGTCACAGGGGGCCTGGAGCCTATCCCAGGAAACAGGGCACATGGCAGGGTACACCCTGGACAGGGTGCCAACCCATCGCAGGGCACAGATACCAAGTGCCTAACCTACATGTCTTTGGACTGTGGGTGGAAACCAGAGTACCCAGAGGAAATCCACCAAGCACAGGGAGAACATGCAAACTCCATGCACACAGAGACAGGAATCGAGCCTGGCCGGGGATCGAACCCGGACCCTGGCGGTGCAAGGCAACAGTGCTAACCACTACACCACCATTCCGCTCTGCAGAGTACAATAGATTATTACAATAAAGTAATATGAATATAAATATATAAAAATAAATAAACAAACATTAAGGTGGAAAGTGTGCAATATTTACAAGCTTGCTAAATGCAATGGAGTTCAAATAGAAGTGGTTGAACTGACAGATTTCAGACTAGATAGTAATAATATCCAAGCATCAAAGTAATTTGCACTGCATGATGCATGTGTGACGCTGACAGCTTAACTAAATTTCATGGCATAAGGATGGTCATATTTATCCTCATCCGTTCTGTTTCTTCCCAAGCTATGGTCTCTGCCTTTGTTTTTCCAACATCATTTCCGTCCAACAGAAGAACCTGCAATGACTATATGTCAGATGCTCTAAGCTGTGAAAGAACGCGGGCCATGCTAAAACTGCCAAACAGGTCACATGTCTCAGGAATTCACATCCTTTTTACAGCCTTGTAAAGTACAGTGACCTCTTCTCGAACTCCAGCACTTTATAGTCCATCAGTGAAAAACAACACAACTCAAGTGGGGTACTGGAGAACTGAAAGACTAATATATATATATGAACAGCTAGTTTGGATTACTTTATAACAGTCTGTTACCAGGTGACTTAAAAATTAAATTGTATGATTATACAAAATATCTAATGATTTATTTTTACTTATAGATTATGGGTCTGGTTTCATAATAACCCTAAAATCCTGATTTATTTCATTTTATTCTTGTTGCTTTAAGGCTGATCTACACACGTCGACAAAATTGTTGGTACCCTTCAGTCAATGAAAGAAAAACTCACAATGGTCACAGAAATAACTTTAATCTGACAAAASTAAWAATAAATAAGAATTCTATGAATGTTAACCAATGAAAGTCATTGCTTTTCAACCATGCTTCAACAGTATTATTTTAAAAAATGAACTCATGGAACAGGCCTGGACAAAAATGATGGTACCCCTAGAAAATACTGAAAATAATGTGACCAAAGGGACATGTTAATTCAAGGTGTGTCCACTAATTAGCATCACAGGTGTCTACAATCTTGTAATCAGTCAGTGGGCCTATATATAGGGCTCCAGGTAGTCACTGTGTTGTTTGGTGACATGGTATGTACCACACTCAACATGGACCAGAGAAAGCGAAGGAAAGAGTTGTCTCAGGAGATTCGAAAGAAAATTATAGACAAGCATGTTAAAGGTAAAGGCTATAAGACCATTTCCAAGCAGCTAGATGTTCCTGTGACTACAGTTGCACATATTATTCAGAAATTTAAGGTGCATGGGACTGTAGACAACCTCCCTGGACGTGGCCGCACGAGGAAAATTCATGACAAATCAAAGAGACAGATAATCCCAATGGTAACAAAAGAGCCCAGAAAGACTTCTAAAGAGATCCAAGGTGAACTTCATGCTCAAGGAACATCAGTGTCAGATCGCACCATCCGTCGTTGTTTGAGCCAAAGTGGACTACATGGGAGACGACCAAGGAGGACACCACAAAACAAATCATAAAAAAGCCAGACTGGAATATGCCAAACTACATGTTGACTTCTGGGAGAATGTCCTATGGACAGATGAGACAAAAATGGAACTTTTTGCCAAGGCACATCAGCTATATGTTCACAGACGGAAAAATGAAGCACATCAAGAAAAGAACACTGTCCCTACTGTGAAACATGAAGGAGGCTCTGTTATGTTCTGGGGCTGCTTTGCTGCATCTGGCACAGGGTGTCTTGAATCTGTGCAGGGTACAATGAAATCTCAAGACTATCAAGGGATTCTAGAGAGAAATGTGCTGGCCAGTGTCAGAAAGCTGGGTCTCAGTCGCAGGTCATGGGTCTTGCAACAGGACAATGACCCAAAACACACAGCTAAAAACACCCAAGAATGGCTAAGAGGAAAACATTGGACTATTCTAAAGTGGCCTTCTATGAGCCCTGACCTCAATCCTATTGAGCATCTTTGGAAGAAGCTGAAACATGCTGTCTGGAAAAGGCACCCTTCAAACCGGAAACAACTGGAGCAGCTTGCTCATGAGGAGTGGGCCAGAATACCTGCAGAGAGGTGCAGAAGTCTCATTGACAGTTACAGGAATTGTTTGATTGCAGTGATTGCCTCAAAAGGTTCTGCAACAAACTATTAAGTTAGGGGTACCATCATTTTTGTCCAGGCCTGTTCCATGAGTTNAATAATTCTGTTGAAGCATGGTTGAAAAGCAATGTCTGACTTTCATTGGTTAACATTCATAGAATTGTTTTAAATTATTACTTTTGTCAGATTAAAGTTATTTATGTGACCATTGTGAGTTTTTCTTTCATTGACCGAAGGGTACCAACAATTTTGTCCACGTGTGTATACTGTACAGAAAGAAACAATCCTGCTAATCAACAGGCTGTTTGTTGGGTAATCAAAAGATTAATCAGAAATGGACTATACTGAACCAAAAAAAAAAACAACCAAAAAAATAAATAAAATAATAATCCAGTATCCATGTGTATTAATGTGATCCATTGTTTAGACACTAATTTCTTCTGTTAAAAATTTATTATTTTATGAATTGTGTGGTTTTTTTGTTGTTGTTTGATGGCTTAGACAAAACACAGAACAAGATCATGACACCATAAATTCTAACAGGAATTATGCAGCTAAAACAATGTAAAGTATGACAGCTCATCTTCTGAACACCTGCAATGTTTATATTTATTCATTAATTCTAATATCTGCAGGAACATACAGGTGCAAAATATAATCGAGTTTTTATCAGACCAGAACCTGAAACAGATTTGTGTCCACTAGACATGACAGACAGGTACAGGCTCAGTCTTATGTGTTCACAAATGTTACTGAAATAACTGTCAAGTGTGAATGACAAATAAATTATACTGTACATAAAGTGGCAGAGGATACACATAACCATGGGCCATCTTTTATAACTTGGAAGTTAGACCTAATGCCTATTTTAAAAACCTCATCATTCTTCAGACATATTACTTTAACTTTTACATCGGATTCTCAAGAGCAGTAGTATTTCTTACTGTATATGCAAAAAAAGATATTTTGTAAAACCATTCTAATAAATCAACCTACTCCATTCTAGCTAATTAAAATAAGAATGATATTTATTTCCACTAGTGTAGCGAGGAGATGTCACTTGCATTTGCCTTATCAAGAAAACAGTGGAGCTGCACAACCTCTGCTACATGTCAGACCGCCGAGCAGATTAATAAATATAAGATCCTGGCTTTAAAAGAACTCCGAAATGAGAATCATGGAGGCAGCTGTGTGCTGCAGGACTCTGAGATCAGGTTATTAGCAGATGAAATGCTTAGAAAGGTGATTTCCTCCTCAGGGAAAGTCTTTTATGGAACGTCACAGATGCACAGAGTAGATGGCCAGAGGTGGCTGAGGGAAATACAGAAATTATGATTTTGTCTGCAAAACAGAATAAATCCAATCTCTCCTCAGATCAGCAGGGGATTCTGCTTTGTGTGTTTCAGACTGAAATCTATTGTTCGTGATGGGAAAGCAGATACAGGGGTGAAATAATGCTTAAAGCAGCTGCCACAGTTTTATCTGATCCTCACCTGTGATGGTTTAAAAAGCACCTGTTTTGCTCGAATATGAAATAAAGAAACACTTTTTGCCTAGCTTTAGTTTCTCATCTTCTATACCAACATAAAAATCCTGCCAATGTATTAGTACAAGTCAGTGCAGGAGGTGTCCGTCTTATAGAACCACTGCCCGGTACCACTGATTTCACTTATCTCCATCCCCATTCATGACGTTCTTAATTATTATTTGAGTATCCCACATGAATAATGGAAATATTGTGCTGTGCTGATTCACAATATACTTTATACCAGACATTCTTTCAATACCATATACTGTTCACCTTTACTCTTCCACAGCTCTATGCAGTAATGATATATAATCCCATTTAATCTAATGCTTTTTAAAAGTGGATGGGTTTCTCTTTTTCAAATCTGGTTCCTCTTAATCCCTTTTAATCCTTGCTTTAATTCTGGAGTTTCTTCCTTGCCCTTATAGTCTCTCAGGGATCTACGTTTACACTTGGGTTTCTGCAAAGCTGCTTTGTTTCGCAGTTTCTCTTGTTAAGTGTTGTACAGTACAAATATGAGGGGTGCTCAAGTCAAACAGAGACTTGTGATGAAATTTCATTTGAATGGAAGGCAAAGACATTTACAGAAGACTTCAAGCGACCTGCCTTAGTAAATAATTTAAATCTGACAAACAAATTAAAGAAGCCTGTAAATGACGAGGTGGCTCATGGCCCACTGCAGTCGTTCCCTTGAACTTCCAATGAGTGAAACGCCTGATATTTGAAAACCAATAAAAACCTGTCACCAACCAACAAATCTGTCTGTGGGAACTGAACACATAATACATAATGCATAACACCTTTTGCACATTATAGGAACTTGACAGGAGTTATTGACATAATGAATCATAATGCTTGGGCCATTAAAGGAGTTCCTGGGAGGCCAAAGTTTCTCACGTAAAGCAGACAGCCCTGGCTCCGCGGGACCAGAGAAAACTTTTTACCTTGATGGTTTGCAAGCACTACTGCAAGAGATAAGTGCATTAGTGTATTAGAATTAAATTAGGTTTTTTTTTTACTCTCATAGCTGTTTTGACATAAACACCTGCCGTGAAATAAATGCAGTAAATTGGATTAGATGTTCTTGTAACAGGGTAACGTAAAACTATAATGAGAAAAACAGCTTTGTTGAGATTTAAAATCTTATTGATCAGAAAGTATAGATTTTTTTTATCTACCCAGGTTTTATTTTTACAGTAGTTCCTGACTATGATAACAACAACAACAACAACAAAAAAAAACAGGTTTATATTAGGAAGCTTGTTCAATACTTTAAAATAATAGTGTTTCTTTCATGAGAATATTTATTAACAATTAACAAAATATAATAATGAATGAATGAATGAATTAATATAATAATTAAATAATATAAAAACTACATAAGGAGTCTACAGTGTCAGCACATTATAACAGTCAGTGAGTTTTCCAGCTCAATAAGGGAGCTCACTCTTCTCAAGGACATCCCGTGAAGCACAATATGTCATTCATTAATAAATGACACACCACCCTGTTGTGGATTAATTTACTATAACAGCGTGTCCCGTCATGATTTATTTCTTACCTAATGCATCATCTTGAGCTGACACACATGTTTGCAAAGTCACAGAGGTACAAACCCAAGATGGCTGCCGTTACCTTTTCCTTTTATAGTATAGAGACTTTTTAAAAATGTTTAACTTCCATACATTTTAAAATTTTGTTGATTTTTTTTTTGAAGATTTGAGAGCACATGGTTATAGGCAATTAAGTCTTTTTAAGTAAAAAAGTTTATGTCTGAGGAGATTAGTAAAGAGGCAATACAACAGGCCAACCTCTTGAGCGTAATGGAGGAAATCTTTGCCTTGAGGGCTATGCTTAATCAAAAGGACCATAAGATCGAACTGCTCGAGCAAATAATAAGACAACTTGGAGCAGCACTCCTGTGCAAATGACCTTGTTATCACTGGGCTGGTTGTGAAACATTGCAGCTATGCCAGGGCCACGTGACCAGCAAGGTGAGAAGATACCGTATGAGGATTTATATACTCTAGAGTAACAAGTTAAGGTATGAAATTTAAGAAAACCAGTGAATACAAAAGTGAAATTGCTCACAACTTGGGATGGATCCTGGTATGATTTGAAATTTACTAGTACATTTTTTTGTAATGAAACACATAGATTATGTTGTGTTGCAAAGCATGTTCTGACATCGATCAGTAATTTGGTTCAATGTAAAAAAAAAAATTAAAAAAAAAGATTAGCAATTTATATTTTAAAATCTGTTTTTATAATCTGATCAGTGACGATGTAAACAGTCTAACTGAAGATGCTGAGAGTGATGATCTGCTTGAAAATGGAAATCCTTAAGTTGAAATAATTTGAAACAAGATAAAACTGCAAGGTGTCCATTCCATAAAACTTTTGGATTTGAAAATTAATTGATCCAGAGGTAAATTACCATAATGATTGCAAAAAATAAACTTTACATAGTATTTTCAGTTTAATATTAGTTAAGTAATCAATTAGTTTCTGTTTAAAAGTCTTAATTTGGAGGGTTTATCAATTGCGCACTTTCATAGTAGAAGCCTCTATACAATCTTTGTTAAAATTAAAGATTTATTAAAATGGCTAAGTTATACTTTTCAGGTAATTGCTATGAGTGAGCCATTTGTATTTATAAGGCTATGCATATAATTTATTCTACATCTACACTTGCTTATTTATCTTATTGTGTTGAATTGTGAAGGTCAACATTTAAAATGACAATAAACTCGATAATTCTTTACAAAAAGCAAGCTCAGTGTGATATAAGTAAGACTGCTTACTATGGCTATGCGTTGTTTCATAAGTCACACATTATGAAGTTTAAGCAGTTGGTATATTATAAAATAATTCAAATAATATTTAAAACAAAATCCAAGTTACTCCCAGATTTTGTGCAATATGACGTCAGAGATATCTGTAATTTTAGGGTACAAAAAGCAAAAAACGGGATTGTAAGGGATGCACAATGTTTCTGTTGTTGGGGTTAAATTAAATGTACACACGTGAACAAAATTGTTGGTACCCTTCGGTCAATGAAAGAAAAACTCACAATGGTCACAGAAATAACTTTAATCTGACAAAAGTAATAATAAATAAGAATTCTATGAATGTTAACCAATGAAAGTCAGACATTGCTTTTCAACCATGCTTCAACAGAATCGTTTAAAAAAATGAAGTCATTGAACAGGCCTGGACAAAAATGATGGTACCCCTAACTTAATAGTTTGTTGCACAACCTTTTGAGGGAATCACTGCAATCAAACGATTCCTGTAACTGTCAATGAGACTTCTGCACCTCTCTGCAGGTATTTTGGCCCACTCCTCATGAGCAAGCTGCTCCAGTTGTTTCCGGTTTGAAGGGTGCCTTTTCCAGACAGCATGTTTCAGCTCCTTCCAAAGATGCTCGATAGGATTGAGGTCAGGGCTCATAGAAGGCCACTTTAGAATAGTCCAATGTTTTCCTCTTAGCCATTCTTGGGTGTTTTTAGCTGTGTGTTTTGGGTCATTGTCCTGTTGCAAGACCCATGACCTGCGACTGAGACCCAGCTTTCTGACACTGGCCAGCACATTTCTCTCTAGAATCCCTTGATAGTCTTGAGATTTCATTGTACCCTGCACAGATTCAAGACATAATTGTACATAATTTGGATTTGCACATATTTTCTTGTACAGAAAGGCAATAAGGAAGAAAAGATTTTTTTTCTTTTTTTAATGCTGCAATAAAAAATAATATATAATATATATATATATATAAACACAGTACACTTTGTTCTGCTTCCTTCATGGAGCTGATCTAATGATCAAAAATGCAAATTTTGCACTGTGTCCTCTTCTTGGCTTGGTGTTGTAGCCTTAAAGCAGAAAAAAAAAACACAAAATACTTACTCTTCGCACACATACACAAACCCTAACCTTAGACACATCATGATCGTTCCCCTTAATTAAGCACATACTGTGATCAATGAGTCTCCTTTAAATACAGTGCATGTTGCACATTCCCTACTGCATGACTAAGGAAAAAGCAAACAATGCATTGTAGCAAAGTGAAACATTTGCTTGATGTATAATGTAAAATATTTACTTGAGATGAAGTGACACATCTGAAATATACAGTAAAAGATTAATGTTCTTAGTGCTTTGTTCTCCCAGGTATTGGTGTGTGACCTTCAAGCATTCTCTATTTCACTTCTGGCAGGCACTGAAAAGGGCTGTCAATAAATCAGTTGAATTATTGGTTTGGATCAATTTCAAACTGCATGTGACACAAGAGCAGAGATCTGGGAAGCGATAGCAGTCATTAAAAAGAAAAGGAACTAGTAAAGAATCAATATGGATCTGGGCCCTGCTTTTCCAGAGAGGCTTCTTTGGACAACCAATTTAGTTTAGTTGCTGAACAATATGGCAATAAATTTCCTTGAGCTTGGAAAACTCAGAATTCCAGTGAAATGCTTTTAAATTGGTTCTGTCATATGTGGCCAAATTATTGGCACCCTTAAAATTACAATTAATTATCCCAAAAGGATTTGCCTCTTTAGGGAAAAAAATATATATATTTTGATATTGCTTTTAGGATCTAGGAACTTTATTATCGTCTTTAGCCATTTCATGTTTACCTAGGGTATATTCTTTGCCCTTCCATGAACATGTCCAAAAAACTCTGTTTTGATAATAGCAATTCTTGGGATTCATGGTTTCTTTAAGCACAGCATATCATTTGCTGTGCATGTGGTTATTTTTATACATTAATTTAACTCATTATTATGGATGGTGCCAATAATCATGGACTTAACTGTATGTCTACAGATGAAAAGCATATTCTCTACATTCTTCAATTCTTCTTTCAACATCCAATTGTTTACATTCAAACTATAACTCTCATTTAATTGTCTATTATTTAGAACTTGTACAAAAAATATCCGAATCACTTTCCCATGATGCATGCAAAATGATTTAAATGAGAATGGACATAATGTGCTAACACACATCAGAATCTCGGGACGATGAAAAGTTGTCATCTTTTTAACAGAAGTGATTCATTTTTTGGTTGAAATTTTATTTTCTTTCACATCCAGTGCTTGTTGTGTTCATTTCCAGCATAATTTGGAACAATGACATTTTGTAGTGGTCGTGCTGTTTAAAATATTATTACATTTTATTTCTTTATTTATTTACCTCATAGCATTATGCATAGCGACAGATTCAGACTTGCTTAAGACTTCATGTTGTTTTCAGGTCAAGGATGGAAATAAATTGAAGTCACATTGTTTAGAAAATGGGTGAAAGACATGCCTAGGCTTCCCTAATGTGGATGCTTACTGAAGTGGTTTGTGTGTGTTTGTCAAAGCTATTAATTATATAAGCTTATTACTCAGGATTGTTTTTTTTGTAATGATTGCTGTAGTGGCATGAAATGAAAAGGGAAAAAATATGGTGTGAAATATATTTCAACAAGAAGAGTGATAATATGTGATCATGACTAGTTTAGCCCTTTCCATTTTGTCATGTTCCAGTTTTTATTTTATCTTACTGTATATACTGTATAACTGAATTCTACCTTGTTTCGCGAGGTTTGGTACAGCAGGATATTTGGAGGTATGTATCATCATCAGGCCCAGATGCATTATATAATAAAGTGCTGATGACAAATGTCCATTCTATTTCATAGCCACAGGCATGCATGCTATTTCGGGAAAGAATACAACCCCAAGACCAGTTTCTTGCAGCTGTAGCTCTAATAGATTTACCAAATACCATAGACTATGCTTCTTTCTGCAAAGTAAATTTAATTGCAAGGCAATAACGACCAAATGTGGAACCATATTAAACTATAGTGGTACAGCATATTTTGAGTCACTACATTTAACAGAAATGTTTCTTTCAATTTCAAGCTTAACATGACTGAGCCATCTCTACCACCCGCTGTGCTAAAAAAAAAAATCCTCCACATGTTGCTGTTTCTTTAAATAACATGACGGTAGTAGTAAACCACAGAAGAATAAAGTGGATATAATGCCAAACATTTGTGCTTCCACACAAAAAGGTTAGTATTTTATGCGATTGAATTATTTACTTATTTGATTTAGTATTTGTAAATATATCAATACTTTTTGACATCTCTACAAGTTGGAAAAAACCTTTACCTATATATACTGTAATTATTGAGGCAAAAAAAGTTTTTTTTAATAGTTTTTTGTAGTGAGGTGATTAAAGCGTTAATAGTGCGTGCTCTATTACACTCTTACACCAATTGACACACAGTACTTTGTATTTTTTATATCCATTTGTCTCTTCATCTCGCTCAATCGGATATGACATGGCAAACTATAACAGCATTTGAGCAGCGTCTTTTCTTTATACTTTACAACTTGTTTCTTAGTCAAGGAATCACTAAACTCTAATTACTGTACTTGATTCAATCTTTCCAGTGGTGTTTGTGACTTGAAACAGAGAAATGGATAATAGTGACTATTTCCTCTAAATAATAAAGCCTAAACTTTAAGAATATCCTTTGCTCAGAAATTGCTGGAAAATAGCTGTGATCTTAAATGAGTTATGTAAATAATTAAAGCACAAAGCGTTCTGTATATTTTCTAGTTCAATGCATAAATGCAAGTTAAAAAAAAAATTACAGTTTAATGACAAGCTTTTCATGAGAGTTGTGGTAATAGAAATAGGCAATAATTGGTAGCCGAGGGAATTTCACTAACCCTGAGCAGCCTCCAAGTATTGTCCATTACTGCCAGGATTTGGCATAAACAGAAAGCTGAACATGTTTACCAAATTTTAAAGGGAAAATTGGGGTTGTTTTGTCCTTTCTGGTCTTCAGTTAGATTTTCTTTTTCATAGTCCACAACACTGTGAACTTTTTTCCTCTTCAGGAATGAAGTGGTTTTAAAATGAAGCATCTCGTTTGTTTTCCGTATCTCAAAAACCAAACTCTGTGGCATACTTTATCCTTTCATCTTGTCCATCCTTATCACACAGTCCAGGTCCAGTCCATCATTCAAGTTTCAAGTTTCAAGTTTTCAGGTTCATGTGCCTGAATATGCCACTTTGATATTTCTTTTATTTGTAACCACTGAAGATGTTATTATAGGGCAGAGGTGGGTGCTCTGGGGTTCTAGAAGTGATGCCTGAGAACGGATTATGGATAAGCGGTGAAGATAGAGGTGACAAAACATCCAGTTTTATGACCACAGAAAATAGGTATGAATACATCATTTGGATTGAACAGATACAATATGCATCCTAAATTAACACAAATACAGCCTTGGAGATACTGTAGGTGGATTTGTTTTTTTCCAGAGCCTGACAACTCCACAGCAGATGAAAGAAAAAGAAGATGCATGGAATATTTACTTTAATGTTCAATAAATAACAGCTTGCTCCACACTGTATGCACCAAACTAACTTAAACATGCACATCAAGAGTGCAAAAGGCAGATTGTAAAATATTTCACGAGCAAGTCTGAAAAAAACCCAACAAACACAATATTTTAGTTATTTAGTAGGTCATTTTTGATTATTTATTTTACTTTTTTATTTTATTTTATAATTATATATATATATATATATATATATATTTCATATATTTGTATATATCTTTTGCTTATCTTTTAGATATGAAGATGTGGCCATGTTTTACTTCAGTCACAATAAGTAACAGCATTAATTAAAAAAAAAAGTCATGCAGAAAACACCTACTTAATCTACTATAATTTTATATTTCTTTGTTCAACAATGAGTTATTATATAAAACATAAAAAAACAGTAAAAAAATATATAAAGGTGATCAGAAAAACACTTAAACATTTAATATATCATCAATACTTAGTTGAAGTACCCATCATTACCATGGTGCTGGAAGGTAACCTGTTTTCTTTAGTAATATTGTTCAGTATTTCTGTACATCATATCACTCGGTGCAAATGCCGAGATACTGCATGGTGCTTAGCAACAACACTCCAATTTCCTCAGTGTATCTTAAGCACCATGAATTGTGGTGTGAGTGAAAAGCATAAAGTCCTTACTCTGTGGAGGATGATTGAAAAGTCTTTTCTCTGGTAAAGTGTCCTTCTAAGGACTTCTACTTTCCTTTTACTCAGCCTGAATGTTGCCTAAAAATGGAACAAATGGACAGAGGGAAAAATTGAACTGTTATTAAAATCGGCCAATTTGTGCCATTCATGTTCATACCTAACACACAGGAGCTCTATCAAAGCAGATTTTAGCAGTGAAAATGTCAAGAAGCACTAAGACTCTTCTTCTGAACTGTGGGTTCAATCTTTGTCAAATTGCTTGTTAAGAATGAGGCCCAGCTCGAATGGAAAGTGAATAATCATTCATTTTGGCTGACTGTTATCATCGGAGAAAAGCCCATAAAATTCTGTTGAATCACACTAAGCTATTTCAAGACAGAACATTTCTATATCAGAAAAACACCTATTGTACAAAGAAATTTTAATTTGGGATGCAGTTATATGCATGTATTAGGTCTAGCATATTAAGGCAATACTATTAATAATAATTGGAAAGCTGCTTTTGTGAACCGACAAACCCTCATCACACCTTTTTTCCCCTCCAAATGCAATTTAGTGCTATCAGAGGTTATTGTAAGCATTTTATTTATTCATTTATTTATTTATTTATTTAAAACACGGCCACTGACTAATAATTCTTTGAGAGTTTACAGTTAGAGAACAAACGTTCAGAGAAAGAGAGTATTTTTGTGTTTTCATTAAAGCATCATTGCTATTATAATCGTATTCTCCTTCTCTGAATGTTTTTATATAATACAGCTTCATCTTTTTTAATATTTTAAGATCACTGCAGACAACCTCGAATTGTTACATGGACAATGTACAGGAAAACTTGCTATGATACTCACTGAAGCCCGAAGAGATGCTAAATGATTTATAGCCAAGACATGGACACTCGTGTTCTGCCTCAAGGCTGTGACTGACCTGTAGAAAACACAATGCAACTACATATTATAATGAAAGGCTGCCCTAAAGCGGTGACCAAAAGTATTAAGATGACGTATACAACAGATTACTCGGTCTTTCTGACTAGCTAACTGGCTTCTAACACAAGGCTGAATCCCAAAGCCCTCTCTAACTCCTCATCAAGTGCACTACTTATTGCGTGAAACTATCAACTGTACTGGCTTTCCATTTAACACTTTTTTTTTGCGATGTAACCCCAGAAACCCTGAGCTGATAGCTGATATTCTAAAGTGCATTAAATAAAAACTACAGTCAGTCACCAGCAATTGCAGAAGCATATAATAACTGATTATATAGAAACAAGAAACAAATCATAAGCTATTGTAGAACTGTTGTGTATAAACAATATCACACCGGAAGTTATACTGTAAAAAATTAATTGAGATTGAGAATGACATTAAAACATTGAATTTCACTTTTTTTTTTTCAATATTTTTGTCCACCACTCTTCACATGAAAGCCTATCCTTTAAATACTGCATGTTAGTGCCCCATGTTTATGTCTGAATTATTCATGCTATGTATGACAGAGTGTTCTTGTGGTGCTAGAATATGAAAATCAGACTCTCTAAAGTAATGATTAATATCGATAAGCAATGCTTAAACCATTCCCTGTGAGATTGAGAAAGATATGACATATGTGCTTCATTTCTATAGCTTTTTTAAATTATCTTTTAGATATGATAATGTGGTTATGTTTTACTGCAGTCACAAGACCTTACAGTATGAATTGAAAATGGTCATGCTGAGAACATTTACTTCTATCATCTAGCATCTGTATGGAGACAGCAGGCCAATGCTTACATCCTCAGCTATCACTTAGATATATATCCTTAGGTGGAGGATATGAGCAAGTAGGCTTGAAAATCTTTATAGTCATAGATCCCAAACAGGGTTCCGAGACCACAAGAGTAACGGCAGGCAAAAAGGAGTCAGCGCCCATGTTTGGCCTTTACATCTGAGCTTGTGTATACAGTATGACAGACCCTGGAACATTGAGCTTATCTCTATGTTTAACACCATAATTAAAACAAAGCTGGTAGCAGCCGGATACCACAAGTTGAATTAAGCACCTCCTTGTGTGCTGGGTGATGAGGAATTTGGCTCAGTGAGTCAAAGCTCACGAATAAGAACTGAATCTTTTGGCTCCCAAATGGCTCCTTGTCAAATTTTTTAACAAACCAGCTAAATTTCTCGGTCTTTTCACACTATGGTACTGAACCTTGCCGTTCATTTGTCAGTCAGAAAGTTCGTCCATCTACAGTATTCTCTATATCCTGTTCAGAGTTTCAGGTGATCTGGTGTTTTTTTTTTAAAGTATCATGGTGAACCCAGTGAAAACACATATAAAGGAAGAAATGCCGTTATATTATTGTTTCTACCTGTACAGTAGATTTCCAAGAGGTCTTGTGTATTTTATCCTGATATTTAATCACTTCTTTGATACACTCCTCTCCACACATCATTATATTAAGCAGCAGTGCAATACTCATACACACACACACACACACACACACACACACACACATATGAGAGTCAACCACAGACAGGTTCTAAATAGGTCTGTTGACTCACCTGGTGCATCTATGTCACATTGCAGTGAAATCAGTGTAAATACAGTAGAGATTCATGAATAACCAAATACAAGGGGGGTAATGAAGCCTTGTGACACATGATGCAAAAACGCGACAAATATGCAATTCACATCATGAAAATCATTTATGCATCTAATGCAATTGCACTCATGAAGCACCTCTAATATATTAACCTTATGAGTTTTCATACTATATAGATATATAAAGCAGACTGGTTGATATAATTGGACAGCCTGCAAATATTACCATGAAAGATCTTTACTTGTACTATTACTGTTACTGATAGCTCCAGCTCCAGATCACACATGCCAACATGGTTTATAGATTATACTGTATAGTTACACAGCTAAGGTATGAAAATATTAATCAGTCATTTTAGGCTGCATTTTAGTCATTTTAGGATACGTATGTGTAGCGTCATGGTGGCTCTTGGAGCACTGACTCCACTTCCAGTCCACGCCTTGTGAAGCTAACCCAAATTCTTGAAATTCTTCATTTCACAATCCAGTTATCCCTGTTGCTTGTGCACTTTTTTCTAAACATTTTTTCCTCCCATTCAACTTTTCATTAGTTTGCTTGGATACAGCACTGTGTGAACAGCCAGCCTGCTGAACTAGACTGAGAGACTGTTTAATAGCCTAGAAAACCTGATTAGAGTGTGACAGCATTTTATCACAATATTCTAATTTTCTGAGATACTGAATTTTGTTTTTTCATTGGCTGTAAACCATAATCATCAAAATTCAGTCTGTGTGTAAGGAATCTATATAATATATGAGTTTCACATTTCGAATTGAATTACTGAAAAAAGTTTTGTGAATTGAACTGAATCATTACTAGCACGCATCATAACATCCCCTCTGAATAACTCATGAGGATATACAGCTCTTTAGATATGTAAATCTACTCCCAACCTTCACTTTAAAGATCTGGATCAAGGTCTTGAAGCTCTTTGTATACAGTACATCACTTGCTGGGTCACAAAATATTTGAATAACAGAAGTCTGCTTTTTATGAGAGCAGGAACAATTATAAAAAAAATTATAAAGCAGCCAGACCATGATTCTGCTTTTCTCTAATCCTGGCTTCACAATAATAAAAGTGACTTAATGAATTATATCTTGTCATCGTATCTGGTTATCATGATGTTTCTTATTATAGTAAGAAACATACAACACAACGTGTATGGTCCATTTCTCTGTGTGCGTTAACATTTTGAATTAATTATTTATTTTGTCTTCTTTTGTGCTCATATGTCTATCAAGTCTTTGCCCATGATAGCACCAACTTCCTGTTGAATAAAAGGAGTGAACCCTGCTGTTCTAACATATCCACCTCATGGTTAGATGTGTTATAAATTGTAAGATGCTTTTCTGCTTCCCCTGGAGATTAATTAAGTAACTATAAACTTAATGTCATCTTAGGCCAGTCTGGACATTCTCCATTTATCTCTCTCAAGCTCTCTCTCAAGCTGCAGACCCTGCAGAGAATACGTTGTTGTTGTTGTTGTTGTTGTTGTTGTTGTTTTCCAGCCCATTCTGTGTAAAATAAGATGAGCAGTTCCTGACATCTTTATACCAGCTGATCTGGCACTAACAACCATGTCCTGATCAAATATAACATTTTTCCTTTATTCCAATTTTGGTGTAAACATTAATGGAAGCTCTTTGTATCTGCATGGTTTTATGCATTATCCTGCTATCACAATTGGATAATTGCACAGCTGCACAAATAAGCAGGTGTACAGATGTTCCTAATTCAATGGACAGTGCATGCATATTTTGTACAGAAATTATGGGGCAAGTAATACGAATAAGAGATCAATGCATATAAAAATTTTCATGTGTAATGCAGTTAGATAGTAGATAGTTGATTAGAATCCAATATTCCAGCTATAACTCACTTCCTTAGTTTTTTTTTTTTTTTTAATGAATACTGTTCAGTGAATGTGATGTGACAAGATTGCTATCTGTGGTATTAGGCGTGGAATGTTTTCATGTAACCTTGAGATATTATTGGGTGCAGAATTACATAATTGCTATTTCTCCTTGGAATATACTGACATTTAGATTATATGGAGCTCAATCTGTCTCAGACTAATGGCTTGATATAATGACATTACAAACCAGGAAGTTTGATAGACAGAAAGTTTATTTCACTCTTGTATTCCTTGGTGTAATTCCACCACTATTGATTGCTACAGTTCTACACGTTACGATTTGGCAGAAGAGCACTTACTGTATTAGTCCCTCAGTAAAAGTAGGGAATATTGATCTGGGCCATCTTGCAATCACGTTAATCAGATTCAAATGTACAGCACATTGCAGATCATTTCCGCATTAACGGAGTGATAATCTTTTCCATTAACAAAAGCGTATCCATTCTCCATGAGCATCTCACCCCCTATTTACAGATTTGGCAATCACGTCCAACTTTCTTTTGACATCGATCTACTTCCTTTGAGTGTAAGAAAACTTATCTGGGTTACATCCATATTGCGCCAGCTCATACAACTCAACTGGCATGATGTGATCCAGGGATGAAGAGATGCCAGTTCCTGCTGAAAAAATATATATACGCCAAAGTATCTGATCAGTAATCAGTAGTATTAAAAGTGACTTCTAGAAAATAATCCAAACAATATTTCTTTTTTATTAAATGTATTCAACCTAAAAACAAAAACATGCAATTAAACATAGCTCATAAGCTTATCATCACCATGAGCACAAAATCCTTCTATTCTTTAAAAATATTTTTATCACAGCGGTACCAATACCCTCTAAAAACTAACATGGCCTCATCAGCTGTCCTGAAACACTGAAAACACCAGTGTATAATTTTCATCATAAAATACTTCATTTCTATTGGCATCTGGGTGTTGGATATCATCCACTGGAGTGTTTGTCCCGTTGTTAAATGTTCTTCTTTAATCAGCATTGCGAAATCAAATAAAAATGATCATTTAATCCTGCTTTAGGAGCTATCTGTGAAGAGAATGCAGGAGACACGTGAAAGTGGCATCACAGGCAGCGTGACATGAGCGTGTATCAGTATGATGGTGATGATAGTGCTGGAGTGAGAGTGATGCTATTTTGGTATTGAGCTAAGGCTTCTCTATCAGGCTGTCTGCCAGAAGGGTGAAACCTTAGGGCATCTAGACATAGCTGGTATAGATGCAGAGAGTAAACGCAACTGCAGTTGCTCATGAATGTTTAATTATTTCTTTTTCGACGCTTACGCCCCTGAGGATTTCTTTGTCCTCAGTTGTGACCCAGGCGGTGTAGTGAGGCAGCATTGGCATTCATAAATTCAGATTTTTTTTTTTTTTTTCTTCGAGGAATTGTGCCCTGGGAGTTTTTGCTATGATTTGTATGGCATGAAATATTCATTTATACAGGCAAAAGTGACGCCTGTTACAGCTATTTGTCTTATGATGTATGTACATTCCTTATCTGTTATTCGGAAAATAATAAAGAATTGTATTTGGATTTTCTAAACCAACAGTTTAGTCATAGTCATTTCTCACCCACAAGCAAGGGGAAAAAAACTCCAGCTTCAACAAGCCATATAAAGCCAGCCACTGTGTCTAATTGAACTGTTGTTCAAGCAGTGTCAGAGGGCAGCTAAACATGCTTGAAGGAAAGAACTACGTGCTGATTTCTAAATAAATGAGCTCACAGATAGATCCCGGCAACTCGGGTTCCTTTGACAGGAAACACAGTGCCAGTCTACCCACCCCAAAAGTACCATTTATACCCTCTTTCCATACTATTTAATACTCCTAGCCAAAGACACCAATGTTTTGTTGATCTACTGTACAACTGTCTAGCCATGATGATTCTGTGTATCATGTAGTCTCAGATTTCTGTTCTGTCAGTCATGGAACCCAAAGTGGTCTGCTTTTGTACGTTAACATTTAATGTATTTTGGCTTATGAGTTGCTTTTCTGTACTTCGTGGTTGTAAAGAGCTTTGTAAATCATGTTCCTGTCAGAACACAATGTCTGGCCTTTCTCAACAACAAGACATTTACATTCGTATTTGCAAACCTGTTGCTGAGATATTTTTTTTTGTTTGTAAAAATTAGAGGAAGTTGGGTGAGACAATCCACAGTTCTGGATCTGATTTGGCACAGAGATCACTCATAATGTATTTCTTCTCTCATTCTCACAATTTTTCTATTTTTCATGAAAATTAACTAGGTTAGCTGAATTAACCTATATGTTTGTGTTGGACCTGATCCGCCTGGTTAAATACTGTAATTACATGAATGGTGTAGAGGTATTCATGTTAAAGTAGAATGGGAGTGCATATTGTAGGCATGATTTACATCTACATTCCATTGTTGAATAATTCCCTGGTGATTAAATATAATTGGTGTATTGTGGACCTGCCTTTGGGTCGGTTGTGCAAGGAGTTTGCATGTCCTCCTCGTGCTTGGTGGGTTTTCTGCAACTGCTTCAGTTTCTGTCCACATTCCAAAGATATGCATATAAGGCTCTTATTTCCTAATTGTCCAAAGTGTGTGAGTAATTATATAAGTGTGTGCAGGCTTGTTGCCCTATTTTGGACTGGCACCCATTCCAGGGCGTACCCTGCCTAGTTTTCTGAGTCCTTGGGGATAGACTCCAGTCCTTCGGTGACCCTGTACAAAATAAGTGTTATAGGGAATAAGCGAGAGTGGTATAATGTGGTGTATATTGTGTACGGTCTATTGTGAATTTAAAAGAGTGCACTGGACACTCTCAACAACGTTTTCAAGACCTGCCATAAGTACACAAAAAGGCAGACCTTGATTAATGCAATATATAGTGGATATGGCATGTTTTGGGACACCACAGTAGATTTTGAGTCATCCCAGATATTACCACTTTTAAACAAAGATAAACTTGTCGTCTCAATATTTTGTATTGTAAGGATGTACTGTATAATAAAATGTGTAAATAGCTATGCAGAGTAATAAGAGCACTAGAGGGAAGAAGGTGGAGGCCAGGTACCAACAATAATCGTGTTTAAATGTCTTGACATACTCAAATAATCATTAGTAATATACTGTATGAGGGGCATTCAAGTCAAACTGGGACTTGTGATGAATTTTCTTGTGAATTATGGCATAAAAACAATTGACATTTACAGTAAAAAAAGACTTCAAGCACAGTACAGTGATCAGTCTCTTAGCTGCAGTGAAACATTAGAATGGTGCAAACATCATTATTCACGTCGGTGAATAATGATCCCTGCCGAGGTGGCCTGATACTGTACTAAGACGTCTGATACTTGAAAATCGACAGAAAACTTGTTGCCAACTTCCGGGAGAGACACATCTGTCCATGAGAACTGTACACACAATCATTCACAAACACCACTTGCACATTACAGGAACTTGGCTGGGAGTTATTGCCATATTCCTGTACAGTCTTGACCTCACTTATATTAAAGAATATTAAAGGAGTTCTATTGAGGCCAGCGGTTCAGAGGTAAAACAGGCAGTCCAATCATTCATCCTGTGTACTGAGAAAACTTTCTTCCTTGATGGTATCCAAGCCTAAAAGCCTTGAAAAGTCTACCATCCAGAAACCACCTCAACAGTTCTTTGTTTCCAAATCACTACAGTACAGTAGGCACTGAAATGTCACTAGAACACCTCTCCCAAAGCAGCATTTGTGTTTTACGTCCACCAACATTTGCCTGAGAAACAAATCCTGAGTCATTAACTTATCGAACTAAACTACTGTAACGAATTAACCGAGTAAAACAGTGGCTGTGTTCTAATGTTGGAGGCATTTTGCATTTTGTTGGCATGCTTTGGCTCCACTTTTCCTCTCAGAGGGAAGGTTTGTTGCAATCCATTTAATTATGACAGATGATGGTAGATGAAGGGAGTGGTCTCCTGCAGAATGACAGTTTGATCACCCACAGTGCACAGGGGCTCACTCACTTTGGTTGTATTCCAAAAATCATATACTGTACCATTGACTTAGGAGTTATTGGCTCTCATACGAGTTGAACATCTAGCCGTCTCCAGCACCATTAACAAAATGCCAGTTGAGGGAAAAACATATTTATTATGAGGGATAAAACAATTTCCTCAGTAGGGAGATTGAGTCTAATCAAGGTTAAAAAAAAAAAAAGCCTAATCAAGGTGTGCTAAGCTGGTAGCCTCTTACCCAAACAGACTGATTGAGTGCTGTGTTTCCAACTTCCAACTTCTGAACCCATGACAGTATCTTGGGTGCCCGTGGATCATTCAATTGCTGATCGCTGCAAAGGCAGCGAAGACTGGCCTTTATTCTTTATTCAAACTACTACCTGATATGTGTACATAATGCAGCTTGCTGTGTGGCCACGGACTGTTCAGAGAACTCATGCAAGCCCCTGGTGACTGCTGAAAGCACCTACAATAGGCACATGAGCATCAGAAATGGACCAAGAAGGTGGACTGGTCTGACAAATCACATTTTCTTTTACATCACGTGGAGGGCCTGGTGAATGTGCATCACTTGCCTGGGGAAAAGATGCACAATGGCATAGGAAAGGAAGCAGTATGTTTCCATGACAATGTTTGCTGGGCAGAGATGTCAAGAAACAATGTAAAATTCTCTTATTGTAAATTAATTCTGTGTATCTCGTGTATTTTATACTTTTTACTCCTACTTACTACATTTTTGATGAAAAACCTGTACTTTTACTATATTTTAAATAAAGACGTTTTGCATTTAAGCTTACAATCACAACAAAGAACATTCACTCAATTGGATTGATTTTCTCCAAAAATCAGTTTCTTTGTGGAGTACTTAGTATGTACTTCAATCTGAGTAAAAATTCAAATTGAATTAGTGGTTTTCTTTGTAGTGGAGTACATATTTAGGCAAGTACTTATACTTTTACTTGAGTATTCAATTTGTGTATTTCTGCTATCTCTGCTTCTAGGAAAACCTTGGAATATTACTTTGACATGTACCACCCACTTAAACACTGTTGCAGGCTAAGTACTGTACACCCCTTCATGTACACTCACATGCTCATTCACACCTTATGGGCATTTGGGAACACCAATCAGCCTAATCTGCATCTCTCAGAGTACTCAGAGGAAAACCACCAAGCACGGGGGATAAAATACAAACTCCATGACCCCGATTCGGGGGAATTGAACCCGTACCCTGGAGGTGCAAGGCGGCAGTGCTAACCAATAAGCCACATGCAGCCTTTTATATTTACTGTATAAAGTATATTAAATTAGCCAATAGAAAAAAGTTAAAGGCAGTTATATAATACACAAAGATATAAAATAAAACATTTTAATGAAATTAGTTTGTACTTACGTCACAATTTCAACATGATGTGTGTAAAGTAAAGTTCAACATGAAGTGTGTAAAGTACTGTGAAAAAGTCTTGAACCACCTCTCATTTCTTCATATTTTGCTTCTGAAAGAACCAGACATTCTTGTATTTTTAATATAGTCTTGAGCAAATCATTCTAGTTTTTGGCTTTTATTTCCAGTCTAATCCCTGTACCTGTCCTGTTTTTTTTTTTGTTTTTTTTTTTGTTATGCCACACAGTGACCTATGAATCTTTTAAGTATAAAGAATGATCAGGCTGGTGATTAGTACACTGGTGATACTAAGTGGTTTTATATA